>LR812539.1:43771488-44221488 GCA_903798195.1 Danio kyathit
AGGCTAATTAGTTCCCCCTTTAAGCACATGATTGTCTTATAAAGTGAGAAACACGGGTTGTGGCTGTAGATGCTCTATGCATTCTGGGCCTGATATCGTGTGAGGAATGGAATTAACTGTATGCTAAATTAATTAAATTTTAAGGTACGTGTTTTTATGGTAAATGAGTTTGTCTCCTAAAAGGGGAAAACTGTGCTATTCTCAATATAGCTGAAGTTTAAACCACTAACAGGAGTACAGTATTAGCCATGAGGCTAGAGTTTATTTCATAATTACATTAACAAAGAAAATGTCTTCTTTAAAGGAGTCTATTGGTCTAAACTTTGCATAGTTTACTTAAAGCTGTGACTAAGTAAGAAGGGGAGGTACATATCTGTACCTTTCCTTGGAACTCTGTGATAAAATTATTTTAAACTAAAGTATCCCTCCCTGGGAAAGCGATACCTAGTATTAAATTTAATCAGGAGATTCATTTAATCGGGCAAATAATCAAAGTTGTGTGCAATACAATCTTTGGCAGAAATTTATATATAAAATACAGAGATCTATATATGATGAGGAATTTGATCAGCATTCCTAAATTTTCATTGCTAAATGAAAAGCACAGCATCTAAATTGATGAATGATGCTTCAAACACAGATCTGACCAGTGAGAACAAAACAAATCTCAGTAAATCTGAGTTTTATAAAACATTGTGGCAGACTGAAAGTTCAAATGCAAAAGAAGTTTGAAAGGACATGCATGCTCAAATTTGACCATCGATGCTCAGTTTATCTGACCCTTTGCTTTGCAAAAACATGATCAAGAGAATGAGGTCTTTGTAAACCAACACAAATTCTAATGGCATTTATTGATGCCAATTGTAAAACCTGTTTGGCTAAGACCATACATGGAGAATCAAAATAGTACCATCTATTTTAATATAATTGTGTAAAGGCTCAGATAAAATGTTTTTTATCTCTGCATTTATTTTACCATTCAGGTTGACTACTGCCTAAACCTGCCTGTATCCAGGACAGGACACACAGCTTGACATGAGATGGGTGATAAAGGTATTTAAGGAGGCCAATCACACCCCATAAATACACTAACACATGTTT
Source organism: Danio kyathit (assembly GCA_903798195.1). Lineage (NCBI taxonomy): Eukaryota > Metazoa > Chordata > Actinopteri > Cypriniformes > Danionidae > Danio > Danio kyathit. The sequence continues at coordinate 43,772,590 of LR812539.1, forward strand.
GTCTACATGGCCTCCCAGTTGTAGCGCTGGATCAAAATTTTGCAACACAAATTGTAATTAAACCTCGCCCATCTCATGCACACAAACACACACCACACACATCATTACTGCAACCTCACAGTATTTTTAATGGTATATGTCGACTATCAGGTTAAAAATGATTTACCTCATTCATATCCATCATGCATTATTCAGCTCATACATATAGGACAATGTGGAGACATTATTTAAATATCAATTGTGGTAAACATTTTGCAACTTTATGGTTTTTCAAATTGCTGTGTATTGATGTAGTAATGTCCAGACGACTTGTGCATGCTACAGTCACATATCAAATTATTTCAACTTGTGAATTAGCAAAATCTAAACGAGGCTACTAGTCTCTTTAGATGTTTAATCCATTCATGTTCATCATTAGCCCTGTTGCAAAATAGTAGGGCCCACTATTTTCCAACAGTGACTTTTGAAACCTCAAAATTGATAAAAAACAACTAAAACTAAATATGCAGGCTCTAGCAATTTAACCAAATTCTAAATTATACCTGCATTATTGAATGTGACTTTAGCCTGTACATCAGTTACATAAAGAATGAAGAAAAAAATCCTGAAGGTTTTTAATCTTTGTTTGAATTTTTCATTCTCTTGTTGATTTAGTTAAACCTTAAATCTGCATTTATGTTATTTCAATTGAACCATTTATATAGACAATTTTATGATTGTAATTGTGAAATTGTTGTATTTTCCTTATTGATGTTCTATCTATTTTATTATGCATACCACTGGTAAAATACTGGTTATATTGGCTTGTGCACCTTTCCTTCAAATTACTCATATCAAATATTCCATCATATGAGAGTGAAGCAGAGGTGGGATCAAGTCATTGTTTGGCAAGTCACAAGTAAGTCTCAATTCATTGCCCTCAAGTCCCGAGTCAAGACAGGCAAGTCCCGAGTCAAGTCCCAAGTCAAAGGCCAACAAGTCCCAAGTCAAGTCCAAAGTCCTACGGTTTGACTTTCGAGTCTTTTCGAGTCTTTTAACAGAAAATAAAATGCATACAGATTATTTATGTTTGTAAGATCTGTATTTATTAAACAAACATTTTTATGAAAATCATTGCTCAGATACATAAAAAACAAATGTAATTTTCTGAAAGTGCTGAACAGTGCTGCGTCTCGTCTCCACAGCATATTGCACAAGAACGAGTTGACCTTGTATTGCAAAAGAGATCTAAGAAACTTAACCAACTTTCTGAAATTGTCTTCACCTGAAATGATTGTTTCTAAAATATATCCCTAAACTAAAAACCATGCCTTCACCCTCAAGACATGTACTTGGATGAAGAGAGGAACCAGAACCTTTTCAAACATGTCTTCACTTTTATAAAGAAAAATCACACTCCATAAATCAGTGTCCTGACTCTCCAAACTCAAAAACAGTTTTGCAAAACAGTACTTTAAGTTTTCAAACATTTTTTCTAACAGTGTTTTCACATATCCATTAAGAGACTGCTGTGTGTGTGTGTGTGTGTGTGTGGTGTGTGTGTGTGTGTGTGTGTGTGTGTGTGTGTGTGTGTGTGTGTGTGTGTGTGTGTGTGAGAGAGAGATGAGTGATTGTGTGTGTGGTCCCGTTTGTGTATGTGTGCAGGACTGCTCGTGTATGGGTATACAGTGTATATGGGTCGTACAGTGTGATCGTACAGAAGCCTGAGCTCCAAAAATATCAGGTCTTTCTTAGAAAGGCAGAGTGGGTAGGGGTAGAGAGAGAGAGAGAGAGAGAGTGAGAGAGAAGAAATTTGAGGAGGGGGTGGAGGAGGCAAATACATGAACATAACATGCTTTTTCTGTCAAGGCCCTACACTGCATTGCATTTGCAAAAGATCAGATTGGCCAAAAGTCTGTCAGTCATTTTGTGCACGATGGGGACGCAGAATGATGCCACCATGGCTGAAAACTTGCTCCACTGGAGCACTAGATGCAGGCACTGCCAAGACTCTGATGGCCACTCGGAAGAGTGAAGGAAGAGTTTTCATGTTCATTGCCCAGAACAAAAGGCCGTTCTGTCCTTCTGCAATGTCAATGTAGTGACTTAGCTGTACTCCTGGCGTGGGTCCCCTACATCCCTTTTCTGCCTCTTATGGTATGCTGCAAACAGTCCCTCTCCTTCTCCAATGTCCTCTTCCTCTTCTTCATCAGGCAGAGGCACACGTGGCTCAGTCTCTGCAGCATCTTGCAAGATCAATTCTGGAAATACATGTAACAATGACAGCAGAAACAAGAGAGCCCTTATTACACTGATGTTGGTGACAGTGTTAGACTGAAGATGTAATTATTGTTAGTCAGTTAGATCAGATTGAGATCAAATTGTTAAAAGTTGCATTAAAGTCAATAATATTACCTTTAACTTGTTGTGCCACCTCTGCCTTGATGTCACGTTGACCAGCACATGGGGCTCCACCCACAGCAGAGCAAAGGCTGGATCCAAGGCTGCTGCTTTCAGGTAGATTGTGTCTGAAACGGGGCAGTGATTCCTTCTTGAGACTGGGCCATTTTCACATTAATGAAAATCCCAAGAAATCTTTTTTTTAGGGACGCTGGAGACTTTCTAACCAGGCCACTCAGGAACGAACTTGAGGCTTCAGCTTTCTCGAGTTGGTGATTTAGGGACAAGACAGATGGAACAAATGCACTGATTGTGATGACCTTCTCCCCCTGCGTCAAATCAGTTGCTTCCCCAAACGGTTTCAAGATGTCCACCAACTCCTTCAACAGATTCCACTCTCGTGGTGAGAATGACAGCTCCTTATGCCCGGCCTTTTCAAGAACAGCACAGAAGCTTTAGGTGATCACACTGAAGGACCTGCCTTTTACTTGCCTCAGTGTTGAGTTCCATCTTGTTTTCACTGCAGCAGGGATGCCTTTCTGCTCCCCAAATTCATCATCAAAAAGATCTTTGAACGTTGTGCTTGTGTGCAGCAGTGAGCTAAGTTTTGATAATTTGGAAACACAAGGACATACTACTTTTGTTTCTTTTAAACCATCTCCCACAACCAGCTGCAGTGCGTGTGCAAACACTGCAGGCGCTGTTTCTTTGCCATAGCAGCATCTACTGTTTGCTGATCTTCCAGGGTTAAGTCACACCACAGCTCAGGGTCATCAAGATGATCACCGTCATCAACATCATCCTCTTGTTCACTGGGGAAGCACACAATGAATGCCTTTCGCATGTTAGCAGCATTGTCACTAATAATATAGTCCAATTTAGCTTTGATGTCGTATTCATCACATATTGCCTCAAATTGATCACAGATTACGTTCGGCAGGTTGTGAGAGCCTTTGAAGCGGTTTGCAGGCCAGGAGATTAGTCTTTAGCTGTACCTCTCTGCGTCTTTCTCTACCCAGTGCACAGTGACGCCAAGGAATCCCCTCTTTTTTCGGTCAGACCAGATGTCCACAGTGACTGAAACATGGTCAGTGTTGCTCAATTGAGTTTTTAATTTTAAACGTCTCTCCTCAGTGAGGCTTTCTGTTTTTGCGGTCAGTGTTCTGCGACACACTGGGCTGTACTTGCTGACCAGCACTGACAAAAAGTGACGAAAGCTCTTTTTTTTCACAATGGACAGGGGAATGTTGCAATCAATAATCAAATCCGACAATATGGCATTGGTGATGGCTTTTTGCTGAGGGTGACTCATGCAGTAATGCCTTACACCAGTGTCCAGAAATTGAGAGATTGAAGGCTGTTGTGGGTGATTTAAGATGGTTCTGTTCATCTGGTATTCTTCATATCTGTAACAGGTAAGCATATAGAACAACTGTCAGAAAATCCCTTATAGCCACATGTTGTATTTGAAACTACTCTTTACTCATATCAATGTCACTGTGTTAATATTAATAGTATTGTACAATGCATGTATACTATATAATACATTCAGTTTCAGTGTGTGCATTATTAAGAATATTTTCACTGCTTTAACTTGCCATCCCTTCAGGAAACTGAAGTCAAATGCTTTTTAGTTCACTCTCTCCACCACAATAGATTCCATTTTTGCCTCACATCACACAGAAATGCAGGTCTACTGCTGTCTACTTCATTAAGTTTAGTTGTGCTATGTTATGTCTTCGGTGATCAACTTGTGATTAACCAAAATTACATAAACGACCTCAACGAGGGCAGCAGTAGACCAACAACTCCTGTATGCTGCAAAGTAAATTGAGTGAAATTAGTATTTTGTCAGTTGAATATCTTGTGTTCTGGAGAGATGAGATGCAAATCCGGCTAGCAGCAATGTAAAATGGTTAGTACATATTCTTAATGAAGTAGGCTACTTCATACAAACAATAAAGTAGTTTTCTTCACATAACGTTAAAGAGCTTTGCTCTCTACCTTGTGTGATACACTCACATAGGCTACCTCATACAAACAATAAGGTGTTACGGTTTAACTGGTGTCCGTGTTAACTGGTGTCCCTTTCCAGATGTAAACTATTCACGTTTGCAGATTTGTCCCTTTTTTCACAGCAACAAAACATGCCCATACCAAATAAATATTCTTATTACATTGTGTCAGTGTCATTGTAGACCTTATTGGGTCCCACTTTATATTAAGTGTCGCTTATACCTGTGAAACTTACATGGTAATTAGATGTGTAAGTAGTATGTAACTACAGTGTATGTACACACTGGTACATAGTATTTACTTGTGTAATACTAGTGTAACTACACACATGTAACAACCCACTGAATAGTATGTGTAAGTTCAAATGTGTAACAGGACATTTGTAACAACACTAAGAAAGTACACATCTGTAACTAGAAATATGTAAGTGCATTGCGTAACAACAATATGTACTTGCAGGTGTTTTCCCACTTCCACACCTGTTTGCATACCATGTACTTGTGAACATTGTATGGCAGAACTAACGCTGCATTAGAAGGTTTCACCTTGTGATACCAGTGTAATTACAGGGTAACTCCTCAGGAACTGTCCACTTAATATAAGTGTAAAATGGTCACAAATTACTGTGTAGCTTGTAAAAATATCTTCTATGCAACACTTTAATAAGTGTACTTACATGGTAACTCCTCAGGAACTGTCCACTCAATATAAAGTGTAAAATGGTCACAAATTACTGTGTAACTTGTAAAAATATCTTCTATGAAACACTTTAATAACAGTGTACTACATGGTAACTCCTCAGGAACTGTCCACTCAATATAAAGTGTAAAATGGTCACAAATTACTGTGTAACTTGTAAAAATATCTTCTATGAAACACTTTAATAACAGTGTACTTACATGGTAACTCCTCAGGAACTGTCCACTCAATATAAAGTGTAAAATGGTCACAAACTACTGTGTAACTTGTAAAAATATCTTCTATGCAACACTTTATTAACAGTTGTACTTACATGGTAACTCCACAGGAACTGTCCACTCAATATAAAGTGTAAAATGGTCACAAATTACTGTGTAACTTGTAAAAATATCTCTATGCAACACTTTAATAACAGTGTACTTACATGGTAACTCATCAGGAACTGTGTGTAAATAAAGTCTAATATTTTTTATACAGTGTGTAAATAAAGTCTAATATTTTTTAAATAAGTGTACTTCCAAAATAGTCACAAATGACTGTGTAATATAAATCCTTATCCAACACATTATGAACAGTGTACTGACATGGTAACTTCTTAGGAAATGTCCACTCAATATAAAATGTATTTGTGATGTTGTGTGCCTTGAGTGTTAATACATGATGAATCCATAGGTACTTCCCACTTGCATTGTGAAATGTTCCATGTTAATTCCACAGTAAGTTTGCATCTAAAAGTAATTGTGTTAAATTCCCAAGTAATAATCCACAAATGTTTTTCAATAAGTAGACTATAGAGGTCTAAAAAAAGAAAACATGCAGGAAAGGTAAACAATGTTTATTAACATATTTATACTTAACACTGCAACAAATAAGTAAAACCTTTAGAAAACATGGCTGCAACCTTACAGACACTATGAAATTAAAGAGATTAAACAATCACATAAGAAACAAAATTTGGAGTAAATTTAAACTTTAAGATAAATTTGGAAGTGACCTCAGTTCACATTGCACATCCACCCAATTACATTGAAGGGATAGTTTACCAAATATGAAATTGATTAATTATTACTCTGATGTTATTCCAAACCCCTGAGACCTTCATTCATGTTTGGGACACAAATTTTCAATTTTTTATTTTCTAAATATATTTTAGCTGATAATCTATTTATTATTATTTTTGATTATTAATATATTACATAATAATATTATTATTATATATATTTTAGAATTATCTGAGTTGCATTTGGGCATTTAAAGTCTAGAAAGAAGATACCACTAACCTCAAAAGAGTACATTTGTCTTCAGTGGTTCAATTTTATGCTATGAAGCCTATGATAATACTTTTGTGTGGACAAAAAACACATAATTTAACATTTTATTCTCTTCAGTGTCATTTCAGGGCACAGGGGTTTAAAACAACATGAGAGGTAACAATTAATAACTACTGATGTGATTCTACAATTTAACTTTAAACAACATCTAAATGTAAGAGATTTGTATATTTCTATCTGAACTTATACTTTACTGGCAGAAGTTTGCGCTCTTGTTTGGCATTTTCAATGGCAGATTTTAGGTCTGTTGTCAGTGATTGCAGGCACCCTCTTGGCAAAGTCGAAAAGTTTCTCCTCCTTGGTTCTGAATTTCGGCATGCTTCTGTAAAACTCAGCATCAAAAGCTGAATTTCAGCCACAACAGCTGTTAAGCGAGTGTATTACGGTCAACCCCAACTTTGGCACATGCTTTACTAATGCTCCCTTCTTTTTTATAGGCATTGAAAACTTTGTTGTACCGCCTTAGTACGTCGTCAGGGGTTGTTGCTTGTAGAAAGAATGAAAGCTTAGGAAGAAACTCAAAAAACAATGTGTGTCAAATAGTTAAATCCACATACCACAAAGACCTGGCGTGACCTGTGATTAGTTTTTCCAGGAATGTCCCCACATGGAAAGACCTATATGAGTATTACAGTATACAGTATATGCACATATATGAACATATATATGCTGTATATATGAGTATATATACGCCACATATAGGCAAACATTGAAGTGCATATATGTGCATATACAGGCCATATAGGTCTCCTGTATTGCTTCTTTATATCCACATATGAGCCCTATATGTACACGAAATATTTCTAACAAAAGAAATGCAAAAACGTATGTATGTGCGAACGCTTAAAATTGGAATCACAATTAATTGGCATGTTATGAATTTAACTGACAAATAAGAGAGAGGAGATGGAAAGCCATGATGTGTACATGTTTTCCTGAAACATTTACAAGATCAGTTCTTTTGTGCAGTTCAGTGTTTTTTTTATTAGTTTTTTTTTTTGTGTTCAGTTTTTTTGCCTTATTTTGCTCTTGTACTATATTTTTTCTTGTACTATTTGATTGTTCTTAAGTAAATAAAAAATTTAATTTATTTTTTTAATGTTGTCTAGCAGCTAAAGATTTGAATAATTTTAACTAATATATAGGTAAACAGATATAGGTGAACATATAGATCAGGCTTCACCAATCTCGTTCCTGGAGGTCCGGTGCCCTGCAGGGTTTAGCTCCAACTTGCCTCAACAAACCTGCCTGTGTGTTTCAAGTATACATTAGTAAGACCTTGATTAGTTTGTTCAGGTGTGTTTGATTAGGGTTTGGAGCTAAAATCTGCAGGACACCGGACCCTCCAGGAACAAGTTTAGTGATCCCTGATATAGATGAACATATATGTACATATATGCACACATATATACATGCATACATGTACCTATATAGGTACATATATGTGTACATACAGTATATGTGTACATATATGAACATATAATATAGGACAACGGGCAATTTTATATATGTCACATATATTAAAAACCTATATCAAAACCTATATTAAAACATATATGTTTACAGTATATAGGTTATTTCCATGTGGGGTTCTATTGACTAAGTACACATCAACAGAAAAATTACATTCAAAAACAGGATATATGCTTACCACGTGATGGTGTGCTTGGTAGCTTTTGACCTGCTGGCCCTCTTTGTCTTCTTATGACTCTTTCTCTTCTTCCGAGGAATATCAATGTCAGGTGACTCTGAAGAGGAGGAAGAAGTCATGGACTCCTCATCAGTGTCACTGGTGCTGCCTTCAGTGCTTGTGTCCAAGACTTTCTTACTTTTTTTGCCCCTCTGTCTATGGAAATAATAACACATTTAGTTACATAAAATGCAAGCAGGCTTAGGCTATCCACAGATGAGACCTTATACAAATCTTAACCAATTTTAAAATCATGGATCAAAACAGACATACTGTTTCTTACAGTCTTACAGCTAGAAATTAAGTGTAAAAAGAATATGGTTGCTAATTTTGCCCAGCTCCCAAATTTTAACAAAGTGCAAGGTTTTTAGAATCAAATATGTTTTTTGTTTTTTTGTTTTAGTTCAAGGATCTTCCGTCTTGATCAGAAGCAGTTAATAATAGGTCAAACCCCCATTCAGGAGTTAAAATCAAACTTAAAATCAGCAACTGTAGTATGTGGCCAGCCTTAAAAATGTAATCTATTAATACTACTCAGCAGTTCAGGATTGATGTGAAAGTTTAAAAAGTTAAATAAATCAACTTGCTTGGTAAATATTAATTTCTAATTAAACACGTTAATACAACAAAACAGGTTTCTTACTTGACAATTTTAGGACAGTTTGGCGGAGAAAATCTCGTTCCTGTTTAAGTGCTTCTATTGTCTGGGCCATGAGCATCAGCTGTCTTTTTCCACCATAGAGGAAGACCCATCATCTTGTCCTTTAAAAACAAAAATGTAGCCACAATACCGTTGTGGTACATACATCTGTATCTGTATAAAGTGCCTGCTAAATAACTAAAGATTTACCTTGTGTAATAATGTCACGCTGGTATACAAAGAAGTCAGAGATGGTTATCTTTTCATTTAGTTTATTCAACGTAAATCACAATAGGTTATCACACAGTGCTGGGCCAATGGAAGATCATCCGAGGAACACCTCATACGTCTTCGCCTGGTAACCTGGCGACAGTCAAGACTGGGTTAACAATCCTCACACCTCCGTTGGTGGCAGTGTGCACAAAGTGCATGTAGGTGAATATAGATCTTCGGACTGTGGTAAGATAATAAAGACACTTCCCTTTATCAGTTGCGATGGTTACGAAGACTCAGAAGGAACATCCATGGAAGAAGAGAAGACGAGGGAGCTTGGGTGAAGACAACCATAAGACTTCAATACCGGACGATGAGTGAACGGAGGAGGTGAGTTTTATATAGTGTCCGGGCTAATGATGAACAGGTGCATATGATTAGTAATCAGGGAAGGTTCTCGGGATTGGATGGGACTGGTGTGAGATGGTGAAACTGGATTGGGTGAGTGAGGACGAGCCGGGGATGTTACAGTACCCCCCCTCCACGGGTGACTCCTGGCACCCTAGATCGACGGCGGGGACGGCCATGTCCTCGCGGAGCTGGACGATCGGGATGTCTCTGATGGAATTCTTCGAGGAGAGATGGATCTAAGATGTCATCACGAGGATCCAGGATCTCTCCTCAGGGCCAAAGCCCTCCCAGTCTACGAGTTACTGGAGCCGACCGTCCCGCCGCCGGGAGTTGAGGATTTCCTTGACCTGGTAGATGTTATCACTGATGACTTCCGTTTGGTCGGGAGGGGGGGGGTGGTCAGGTTCTGTAGAGGGAGGAGACACAGGGTTAGTGTAGGGTTTAAGGAGGGAGACGTGAAAGGATGATGCAATACGGTACTGTGGTGGAAGGTTGAGACGGTAGGTGACAGGATTGATCTGGGAGTGAATGGTGAATGGTCCCAGTAGCGGGGACTCAGCTTTCTGTAGGGCAGCCGGAGGCGAATGTCTCGGGTAGAGAGCCATACCTTATCTCCTGGTTGGTAGATGGGATTAGGTAGCCGGTGACGGTTGGCTTGCTCGGTATACCTCCGGACTGCCCGCTGAAGATGGACGTGAGCTGAAGTCCCCGACCCTCTCGCTTTCCTGGAACCAGTGATCAACTGCGGGCACTTCTGATGCTTCCCCATTCCAGGGAAACAAGGATGGTTGGTAGCCTAGGACACATTGAAAAGGGGTTAGTCCAGTAGAGGATTGACGAAGAGAATTTTGTGCATACTCAGCCCACGGAAGATACTGGCTCCAGGTGTTTTGATGGTTATGGCAGTAGGGAGCGTAAAAACCGGGAAATCTCTGGATTTTACGCTCGGTCTGACCATTGGTTTGCGGATGATAGCCAGAAGACAGACTGATGGTGGTACCCAAAAGGTGGAAGAACGCCCGCCAGACCCTGGAGATAAATTGCCGGACCTCTGTCCGACACGATGTCTTCGGGGAGACCATAGTTTCTGAAGACGTGATGGAACAGGGCCTCAGCTGTTTCAAGGGCTGTGGGAAGACCTTTGAGAGGTATTAGTTTGCAGGATTTGGAAAACCGAATCTACAACCACTAAGATAGTGGTGTATCCTTGAGAGGGGGTAGATCGGTGGCAAAATCAACACCAAGGTGTGTCCAGGGTCGGCGGGGAGAGGAGTGGCAACGGCAGCAGCTTTCCTTCAGGTAGATGGCGTGGAGTGGTAGTGATGGCACAGACCGAGCAACCCTTAACGTACTGGGTGACATCATGGGCCATTTTAGGCCACCAATACCTTTCTCTGAGGAGCGAGAGGGTTCGCCTGCTACCTGGGTGTCCTGAGCCGAGGGAGGTGTTGTGTGCTATTCAGGAGTGGTATGCGAATCTCGTGGGTACATAGCACAAGCTGGAGGGAGGACCAGGGGGAACTGGTTCTTCTAAGGTGGCTAGTCGGACCTCTTCATCAATTTGCCATAATATAGGGGCCACAGAGATGGAAGGAGGAAGAATAGATTCGGGGGAATCGTTACGAGGCTCAGGTGAGTAAAGTCTGGATAGGGCATCGGCTTTGACGTTCTTGTGCCCAGGTTGGTAGGTGATGTTAAAGTTGAATCGGGCGAAGAAGAGAGACCAACGAGCTTGGCGAGCATTCAGACGTTTGGCATCTCGTATGTATTGGAGATTTTTGTGGTCAGTGATGACGGTGAAGGGGTGCTGGGCTCCTTCAAGCAGTGACGCCACTCTTCTAGTGCCAGTTTGATGGCTAATAGCTCGCGGTCACCGATCCCATAATTTTGTTCCGCAGTAGTCAATTTCCGAGAATAGTACGCACAAGGATGGAGGGCTTTGGGTTCAGGAGGTTGGGATTAGGATGACGTAAGATGGGTGCTGTGGCAAACTTCGATTTAAGGTGATCGAAGGCTCGGTACGTCTCAGGGGTCCAGGTGAGTACTCGCTTTCCTCCTTGGAGCAAGGAAGTGAGTGGAGCGGATAGGACACTGTAGTTCTTTATGAACCGCCGATAGAAGTTGGCGAATCCCAGAAAACGCTGGAGTTCTTTAATGGTTTTCGGGTATTCCCATTTCGATACAGCATCTACCTTGCCACTGTTCCATACTCACTCCTTGTGGGGTGATGACATACCCGAGGAAGGATATCGTGGTCTGATGGAATTCACACTTTTCTGGTTTGAGGAATAGATGGTTTTGTCGTAAACGTTGGAGTACTTGTGTCACATGGTCTTGATGCTCTTCAAGATTACGGGAGTAAATAAGGATATCATCAATGTAGACAATAGTGAAACGATGAAGGAAGTCTCTGAAGATCTCATTCATGAAACTTTGGAAAATGGAGGGGACTATTTGCCAGTCCGTAGGGCATAACGAGGGTACTCATAGTGGCCGGAAGGTGTAACAAAGGCCGTTTTCCACTCGTCCCCCCTGGCGGATGCGGATGAGATTGTATGCACTCCGAAGGTCTAGTTTGCTGAACACCTTAGCTTCTCTCAGTTCTTCCAAGGCAGCTGGGACTAGAGGCAGAGGGTAGGCAAACTTGACGGTAGCAGCATTAAGTACTCGGTAATCGATGCATGGTCTGAGTCCTCCATCTTTCTTTGCGACAAAAAAGAAGCTGGAGGCGGCAGGAGATGTAGATGGTCGGATGAACCCATGCTGGAGAGCTTCACTGATGTAGTTGTGCATAGCTTCATGTTCAGGACGGGATAATGGATAAATCCTTCCGTGTGGCAACTTGGCATCGGGCAACAGATCAATACAGCAATCCCAGGACCGATGAGGGGGTAATTGGGTGGCTCGTTCTTTGCTGAAGACGTCTAAGTACTCATGATATGCTGAGGGAATGGGATGGCTGGAAGGAGAAGTGGCTTGTATGCTCGTACTCTGCAGAGGTAATGAAGTGGAGTGACCAGTAGAGGGGGTAATATGACCATTACTTTTGCACTTGGATCCCCACTCGAGGATATCACCAGTTTCCCAGTTAATACTGGGTTGGTGCTGAATAAGCCACGGTCGTCCCAGGATAACGTCCACATTAGCACGAGGAAGAATAAGAAGGGTAAGTTTCTCTTGATGATTCAGATCCAGACGAAGGGTGATAGGCTTGGTACGGAGATTGATTTTTCCTTCTCCTAGCGGCGAGCTCTGGATGGTGGTGATGCGGTACTGGACTTCATTCCTCACTGATGGAATATTATAGCGGGAGATAAAGGTGGAGGATATGAAGTTCCCAGCGGCTCCGGAGTCCAACAAAACATGTACGGGAAAAGTTTGATCGTGTATTACCAACTCTGCAACAATATGAGGTATGGTGGATACTGTGGGTGTGAGGATGACTTTACTCACCACGAGTCGAGGTGGACGGATGGGACAGGTGGCTATCCGGTGAGTTGATTCTCCACAGTAGAGGCAGAGCTGATGTTGAATACGCCGCTGGCGTTCCGTGGCATCGAGCCGGTAGGAGTCAGTGACCATTGGTTCTTCAGGGTCCTGCGTAATCGTGGGAGATTTGGGCGGTGATGGAGAATCATCAAAGAGAGAAGAACAAGCAGATAAGTGTTGACACACACTAATAGTCTTTTTGATGAAGGATTCAAGGTTCGCATTGTCATCATAAATGACCATCTGTTTACGGAGGGAGGGTTTCAACCCTTTACGGTAAGCAGCCAGAAGCGCCACAGGGTTCCACCCGCTGCTGGCGGCAAGTGTCCGAAACTGCAACGTATATTCGTGAATTGACATCCTGCCTTGGGAAAGATTCATGAGTTCGTCGTGCACTGATAAAGGGGTAAGTGGAACTGAAAATACCTCCTTAAAGTGAGTGACGAAGGATTGGATGGTGGTTATCACTGGGCTACGAGTACTCCACAATGCATCTGCCCATTGCAAGGCTCGACCTGAGAGAAGGGAAATACCAAATGCAACTTTGGAAAGTTCGTTAGGGAATTGCACAAGGTTGGCTTCAATATATAAAGAACATTGTAGTAGAAACCCATTGCAGGTGCTCGGATCCCCAGAGTAACTCATTGGCCGAGCTAGTGGAGTACTCTGTGTCACCACCAGGTTGGAGCTAGCGCTCATGGATGCGGAAGGCAACTCACTTCCGGTTAGCGTGGCGTTAGCTTCCATGTTGTTGTTTTCGGGTCCGGTATTCTGTCACGCTGGTATACAAGAAGTCAGAGATGGTTATCTTTTCATTTAGTTTATTCAACGTAAATCACAATAGGTTATCACACAGTGCTGGGCAATGGAAGATCATCCGAGGAACACCTCATACGTCTTCGCCTGGTAAACCTGGCGACAGTCAAGACTGGGTTAACAATCCTCACACCTCCGTTGGTGGCAGTGTGCACAAAGTGCATGTAGGTGAATATAGATCTTCGGATGTGGTAAGATAATAAAGACACTTCCCTTTATCAGTGCGATGGTTACGAAGACTCAGAAGGAACATCCATGGAAGAAGAGAAGACGAGGGAGCTTGGGTGAAGACAACCACAAGACTTCAATACCGGACGATGAGTGAACGGAGGAGGTGAGTTTATATAGTGTCCGGGCTAATGATGAACAGGTGCATATGATTAGTAATCAGGGGAAGGTTCTCGGGATTGGATGGGACTGGTGTGAGATGGTGAAACTGGATTGGGTGAGTGAGGACGAGCCGGGGATGTTACAAATATGGCATAAGGGTGGCATCAGTGCAAGATCAAGTATTTATATTTCCATAAAAGTACAATAGAACAAGACTGGCATTGGCTGTTTTGTTTTTTTGTTAATGCTAAAACCTTCCAGCAAACAGAAATATATTGATGTGCTTCATTTTCATATGATTTCAAATACGTTAGCTTGGTCTTATACCATGATTGCAAATTTAAAGTAATTTATCTGAAAGTAAATACAACTCACCTGGTTCTGGAGTTATGGTTTCCACTGCAACATCAGAAAGGTCATTGTCATCGTCTTTATCATGGTGTACTTTATGAATTTTCTGGGATGATTCAGCTTGTTCTGTAAAAACAAAAAAGGAAATGGTTGCTGCTCTTGTCTGACAAACTACCGCAACATTACTGGAGCAACAACTTCTAAAACATTTAATGTAAAATGGTTTAACTTGGCCAAGAGTTCCAAATGAATTGATCAGTTATTATGAATTTTTTCTCAGACATTTTACCCACATTCTTTTTTTTCCTATAGGCCTAATATAGAAAAAGCTTGATGTAGCTTAAATAAACAATTAAAAACATGTGTGTGTGTGTGTGTGTGTGTCCTGTTTTTAAAACAAATTCAAATATGTATTATTTGTGTCCTAATATGATAGAAAATTGTTAAATCCTACATTATTTTCTGGTTGCCTTTATAAGGGTTAACAATTCAATTTAAATAGATTAGTGGTCAAATATGCGGATCACTGATCTCTGTTTTGGGGCATTAACCCATATGTAAAAAAAAATTCACCATTAAAAATAGAGCTATTGTGTTTTTTTTGCATATTCAGTACTATTTGTATATGGTTTTACAAATAGCATGGTTAGTTATTGGTGTATCAAAACGTGTGTACATTAAACTATAATTTGCAGTAGCGGTTTAAGTATAGTAACATAAGTTTTTTTTAGTAAAGCCTTGATTACAGTTAAGCATATTACGCATAAAAGTGGACATATCTAACCTTTGCTAGTCAATTTAGATAAGTTGCTGCTTGAGACTGACTAGCTGAATGAATCAAACGTTAACTACTAACATTAACGTTAAATCATTACAGATCTAACTGTAGATTAAATTACCTTCACTCAGGAGGTCAGCTTCATCTTCGCTGCGTTGGGGGCAGTTCCTCTTCAAAGAAATCACTTTTTTTCGTGGCATACTGAAGAAAAAAAAAAATCGCTAAACAGTAAAGAGATTGCAATTTGCAAAAAGATGCATGAGCAAGACAACTGTCTGCTCTGAGGGGTAGAGTTGGCGCTTCATTCAGTAGTCCAATCAAAACTTACGTAACGTGACGTGACGTGACAACTGTCACGTTTCGTTGTAGACAGCCAGTTATCACCAAGGCGCCAAATTTTCAAATAGGAAAGCAAGGCAAGCGTCATTCAGTTATACATTAGCTGTATCTGTTTATAACGCTATGTATACAGGGAAATTAAACAAGATAATACGGCTTTGCAGCGGCGGAAAACATAGGAAATTAGTGATCGAATGGCTACAGAGGAAAGGCTTGCTTTGCAAAGCACCGCATTGTCGCCAGTGTGGAAAAAGGATGAGTATTAAAGCCCACAGTGGACGCGATGGTTACATATGGTAAGTAACGTCAAGCACAGAGCTTAACTCATTTTGTTTACTAACTTTAATATAATTTAAGTAAGTTTCCTTAAAGACTATAGTATACTATTATAGACCATCATAATATTTGCACTTTTATTTCAGGACATGCCGAAGAAACAGGCATCGCAGAATTACGCTCTCCATTCGCAAAGGATCGCTGTTTCATAACTCCAGGATTCCTTTGGTAAAGTGGATGGAATACATATATAGGTAATATAATAAATATTAATAAATTAAAAATAACTTAATGTCATTGCGGTCGATCGCTAACCTCGTTATGTCTTTTTTAACATATAATATAAATTTAAGATTATCAAGAGCAAAGTTTAATCCTATCTGCCCAGCGCACTTCAACAACACACTCCTTATTGTTTATGAATAGAGTTTGTACAGGTGCAGAATCTGTGTTATATCTGTTTGAATGCATTAAATCTGAAAAGCTAGAAATGTTTCATAACATTGCATCTTGAACAGCTTGCTCGTGAGAGATGCAAACTACAAAATATAGATACATGTAACCTTGTAATCTGGGCTGTTTTCAATTAGACCTGTAACAGGTAGATCTCATATTATTTTTTTTTAATGTTGAGGTCAGTGGTACTTGAGTTTGAATATGTTGATGACCACTGATTAAAATTATATTACATTGTAATTATATTACACACACACACACACACACACACAGTGTGTGTGTGTGTGTGTGTGTGTAATATAATTACAATGTAATATAATTTTAATCAGTGGTCATCAACATATTCAAACTCAAGTACATAATATATATACATTGTTATGTAGAAATAATCATTTTTGGTTATTGTTTTAATTAACCAAAACTACTTTCTTACAAGATTTTCACAGGGTCTTCATTTAAGACAAATTGATTTGATGGAAGATGGGGTTGCCAAAACTTCAACAACATTGTCCAGAATGAACAAATTGCTCAGAAAGGTAACTTAATTAATGACAGATGCACACATATACAATGCAGGCTTTTTCACACTTAGCAGCACATTACTCAGCCAATTCAACTGAATTAGGTTCATTAGTACAAATTTCCTATGGCTATTTTTTTACAGGTTTGCATCAAGGCATTGAGTAATTTGAAAAGAAGAACAGGCCTTAGAGTTGGTGGAAAGTCAAGAAAGAAGTTTGTGGCCATAGATGAGTCCAAGTTTGCTCACAAGAGAAAGGTAAATTTGATGTGAAAATGTTTAGATACTTAATATTTTTTGCCATGTTGAAATACTAAAGTTCATTAACCTGGATTCAGTAATACTGTACTTCCAGAGTTAACATCACATCAAAATAGCACATGTAATCAAAAGCAGGGATATGATTTTTCTATATAAATACAAATTCCTGTATGTTTTGACGTTAGTGGGGTGACCCTTGCAGTTTTAATATAAATTGCTTCATTCAGGACATCATGTGATTGTACCCAATAATTACAGATTTCAATATTTTCTTGTGTCTCTGGGAAGTATAATGATATTTGTGTAGTCCTTCAATGTACACATGAGGAAGCTGATGTCAATGTGCAAAACAATGACATTGATTTGAATGTGTGGATGCATATTTTATGCTTTCACTTTTGAGTGTGCACCATGTTTTATTACCCTCTGCAAATCATTTGTTCTTATGGTCTTTATTTAATATTTAATAGACAATAACCTGAAATGTATACCTAAATGTTTTGTAAAGTTAGATGTTATCATTTGTTATAAAAAAAATAGCAGGAAATATTAGATTGAAATTGTAATTTTTCATAGCGAAAATAATAAATAAAAAAATAAAATTAATTAATAATAGATAAAAAATTTGCAATAAACAGTAGATTCATTTTTGTAATAAAGTAATTTATATAGGTGTATATTGTAAACATTACTTCTCAAACATCAAATATGAATTTCAAAATGTTATTTACTATACTTAACTGAAAAGAGTTACACTTATACATAATATTTTAGGACCTTTAAACTATTTTTTAAACAATTTCAATTTGAAATTTAAGCAAATTTTGGATAGACTAGTAATTTATCAATTTGAAATAAAAGATGTACTAAATACCTGCAAACACTTGCATTTTCAAATTCTATTTTATTGATTGAAGCTGACACAACAGCACCGCACAAGTTAGTAGCCATCTAGCAGAAGTGTTGTCTGTCCTCAGACTAATGTAAAAAACTAAGTATAGACCAATTGGTTTAAAGATTATTTAGATGATTATTAAACTGCTTTTTAAGTTAATTGGGATAGATGCATTGTAAAAAAAATAACTATGGTCAGTCATTGGGAGCTTTTACTGCTCTTACAATTTCTGTTGTTTCCTGTGTTCATTAATTTTCAGTTTAATCGTGGCCGCTTTTGTACTACTTGGCAGAGAAGAAAAGGATGGGTTTTTGGGATGATGGAGGTTAAAGGAGATCGCCGCCTACCAGTCTTAAAGATGGTAAAGGACCGTTCCAGGACCACACTGGTGCCCATTATCACAAGGCACATCAGAAGGGGGTCAACTGTTTACAGTGACAATTGGAGGGCATATATGAATGCGTTACAACCACTACGATACACACACCTAACTGTTAATCACAGTGAAAATTTTGTTGATCCCCAAACTGGCTGTCACACACAACATATTGAAAGGGCTTGGCTTGCCATCAAGGCACAGGTATCAAGATTAAGGGGTAACAAGACTACAAAACTATTGACAGAACATCTGAAATTCATTCAGTGGCACTACTGGCTGGGAAGGCGAAATAGTAAGGTGCCTTAGCACAGCTGATCCATGACATTAGAAAAGCATACCGGCTTCATTGAAAATATATTTGCCATTCTGAAATTTCATGATAATGCAAACAATTAACTTGTTTTAATAAATTTATAGCTTACTCAAAGTACTTGTGTAGTTCCAATGTTCTAGCAAAGTAACAGAATACTGTAATTTACACTGTCACTGTAAAGTCAGATTGTTCAACAGAGTGCCAGCAATCACAAAAGAAAAATTAAAAAGAGCAATAAATCAATCAGTGCTGTGAATAATATCCCAGGATCTATCAAAGCAAAACTGTTACATTCATATTTGATTTGTACTCTGCAACATAGTTCCTGATGAGTTACCATGTAAGTACACTGTTATTAAAGTGTTGCATAGAAGATATTTTTACAAGTTACACAGTAATTTGTGACCATTTTACACTTTATATTGAGTGGACAGTTCCTGTGGAGTTACCATGTAAGTACACTGTTATTAAAGTGTTGCATAGAAGATATTTTTACAAGTTACACAGTAATTTGTGACCATTTTACACTTTATATTGAGTGGACAGTTCCTGATGAGTTACCATGTAAGTACACTGTTATTAAAGTGTTGCATAGAAGATATTTTTACAAGTTACACAGTAGTTTGTGACTATTTTACACTTTATATTGAGTGGACAGTTCCTGAGGAGTTACCATGTAACTACACTGTTATTAAAGTGTTGCATAGAAGATATTTTTACAAGTTACACAGTAGTTTGTGACCATTTTACACTTTATATTGAGTGGACAGTTCCTGAGGAGTTACCATGTAAGTACACTGTTATTAAAGTGTTTCATAGAAGATATTTTTACAAGTTACACAGTAATTTGTGACCATTTTACACTTTATATTGAGTGGACAGTTCCTGAGGAGTTACCATGTAAGTACACTTATTAAAGTGTTGCATAGAAGATATTTTTACAAGCTACACAGTAATTTGTGACCATTTTACACTTTATATTAAGTGGACAGTTCCTGAGGAGTTACCCTGTAATTACACTGGTATCACAAGGTGAAACCTTCTAATGCAGCGTTAGTTCTGCCATACAATGTTCACAAGTACATGGTATGCAAACAGGTGTGGAAGTGGGAAAACACCTGCAAGTACATATTGTTGTTACGCAATGCACTTACATATTTCTAGTTACAGATGTGTACTTTCTTAGTGTTGTTACAAATGTCCTGTTACACATTTGAACTTACACATACTATTCAGTGGGTTGTTACATGTGTGTAGTTACACTAGTATTACACAAGTAAATACTATGTACCAGTGTGTACATACACTGTAGTTACATACTACTTACACATCTAATTACCATGTAAGTTCACAGGTATAAGCGACACTTAATATAAAGTGGGACCCATTATTGATTTTAATATTTGTGTAGCAGAACAGTATATAACCAAAATTAATCTAAAAATTTATATTATAATTTATATGTCATCAACGAAATTTAAACTCATGTAGTCAAAAGGTTGGTCACACGTATCAATCACATGTATCTAACTGAGTCTTTCAGGACTACATATGAAGGGGTCTGTGTTAATATCTTTATCAGTCAACATATGTTTTACTGTAGTTGTGGACTCTTACAAGTCCACTCTTTACAAGTTAACACGAGTCCATGGAAACATGTAACTTACTCGCGTTAACATGTTTCTACATACTCTCATGCTTCATGATTTAGTGTTTAAACTATCAGACAGTAATGTGTTTTTTTTTTGTGAATGTTTTTATTGTTTTCTGTGGACACCTGTGGACAAATCCCGTTGATGACATATAAATTATAATATAAATTTTTAGATTAATTTTGGTTATATACTGTTCTGCTACACAAATATTAAAATCAATAATGTTTACAAGGACACTGACACCATGTAATAAGATTCTTTATTTGGTGTGGGCATGTTTTGTTGCTGTGAAAAAAGTGACAAATCTGCAAACGTGAAAAGTTTACATCTGGAAAGGGACACCAGTTAACATGGACACCAGTAAACCATAACACCGGCTTTCAAAATCCCGGTCAGTGTGAACCAGCAAGGGTTTGCAGATTATAGTGTTTGAAATGTAACGTTGGGGAAATGTACAGTCTCATTGATATAAACATGCAGTTAGTAAATTACTAAGCTGATAATGTAACGTTAGTCTTGACATTCATTCAGAACTTACCTTTCTTTGTGCAACTTCAAGTGTCGAACAAAGTTGGAAGTTGTGGCATCTCTGTCTGTAATCTTCGACCTGCATGTTTTACATACTGCAATTCGCTTTTTGTTGATCACCTCGTAATTTTTATAGCCAAACGAAACTATTTTCGGTATTATTTTGCAAACTGGCGCGTTCACGTTGTTGTCACGTTAGACGCTGTCGAATCAAAACAATCTATGGTACTTTACTTTGATTGGATGACGTGCCGAAAGCGCGCATAGACGCTGTCGAATCAAAACAATCTAAAGTTACTGTACTTTGATTGGATGTCGTGCCTGCTCTCTGTCACACACAAACACACACGCACACAGACACAACACATAAGAGCGATCGGTCCGTGTCAACATACTTTTTATTATTGCGCTTTTTATGGAATGTAGCAAGTCTTCGCAAGTCAATAGGCGCAAGTCCAAGTGAAAGTCACGAGTCATTTACGTTCAAGTCCAAGTCGAGTTGCAAGTCTTTTTGTATTTTGTCAAGTCGAGTCTAAAGTCATCAAATTCATGACTCGAGTCTGACTCGAGTCCAAGTCACATGACTCGAGTCCACACCTCTGGAGTGAAGCATCTGGGAATTTACTACCACTAAATTTAGGACTTATTAAGACCTTATTTACCTCTCACACTTTAAACATGGTCATTATCTTTTTTGTTTACCCATTCTACAGTGATGAAAAGCTCATTTTATTCCATTATCGCATGGTCATTCAAATGTTTTTCAAGTGTCTTGCATGCAGTGGAGCATCATCAGTGACATTATTCCCTAAGCTGTTGACATATGATCTGCCTTGTGAACCTCACCTTATGTCTGAAACTGACAGAGGTCTTTTCAGTGGAGCAGATAAAAGACTTAGAAAGAATTTAATGCACATGGATGTTTCCCTAAGTACAACGAGATTTGCAACCTGTTTGATCAATGCACTGGACTTTGTCATCTTATGGACTGAATGCCACCACAAATGGACACAAATCCAACAAAGCTGATGGCAGAAATGCCTGAGCAGCAACTTGAGCATAAGCTCAACTCCATATGCATAACGTTTTGATTTCAGGTGACAACATTGTTTCTACAACCGACATCATCACTCTCTTAAGCCATCCAAATTATCTTGTGTTCCCTTAGAGACTGCTCAGAATTGCTCCAAGGGACCAGGCGAGGAACTGTAAGGATGGCTAAACCTCTCCAGAATGTCAGATCCTGAGAGCTGATATGGAATTTGATGAGATGCAATAAAACAACAAACTTTTTGGTCTCAGAAGAAGATAAGGAAACCAGCTGTTCAAATGTTCTATTCAAATCACTGTTGACAATCCAAACGTAGGCTGAAAACACAGGGCTACACCTCACCAGGGGGGAGTGCGAGAAATTCACCCTTCTCATTTCGCCTCAAGCCCCCCTTCTTGACCTTTAAGCTACCTTTCTCCATTAGAGCACATTCCACATAAAATGCTCAAGGTTTTAATATGATGTATGTTATAGCACTGTATTCATGTTTGGTATCATTTTAAATGTCTCTGTGTGATTGGTAAAGTGGTCTTAATTTCACTATAGTATTTCATTTGTATATGTTGATTTGGTTTTTGACTTTGATAAAATCTCTGCCAGATGCTCCCCCCTCTAGAGATGATTAACATCTCAAATTAACTAGGCAAGGGTCTCTGTGACGTTTCTATTGTCTTTAATTTATGGCTCTTTGTTCTAAGTTTAGTATATAAGTTAAAGATGTGATAAGGCTCATTGGAATCTTGTAGCCAAGACCCCGTTGCAGCAACTCTGAGACTTATGCTGCAGTGTATTTCTTTGGTCGGGTATGCATCTCTAACTCTTTGAATTATCTTTGAGTGATAGATGTTATATTGTTACAGTATCATCTCTGAATTGGCTTGATGATTGTTTTATTATATAATTGGCATTATACAATTTTACCTGACGAATAAAATGTTAAGTTTTGACTCATTCTGAATTCTCCTGAAGTCTTTTATATCCAGTAGATTACGTGAAGTCAGCGCTACCTTTATGATCGGCATAATTTTGGAATTATTGGACACATAGATTATACGTAGTATTGTACACGGTAACATGGAGATCTTTTAATTTTTTAACCACTGAAACTAGCAAGTTACGGGGCTTGATTAAGTGAGATGTTTTTTAGTATGAGTTAGCAGTTCGCAACCAGCCTAATTAAATATTAATTCATCCCGTATCCTCTGACTAATTTCAGAGTGTCGACATTCTGTCCGTGAGAAGAGACGCAACCCGGGGCGTGGAACTCTGAGCGGCGTTTGATCCCTAATGAACGTATAAATTGAAGAGTATGGGAACAGATAGATCAAAACTCTAAATTAAGTCTTAAATGATTATTGTGATCCGTTTCTATAATTAGAAATACAGTCTAAACATTACGATCACTTAAAAATGGAGTCAGATAAAATTCGGAGCTAGAAAATGAGTATAAATAAACTCTAATAAATAACAGAATTCTTTTCAGAACCACTGGAAAAGGCTTACATGCATTTAACCTTCGACCATGCTGTTAGTTTCGTCATTGGGCTAATAGATGGACTTTTACACCATATTGGTCAAAACGACTGCATGCATGTCTGCTTCTTTTCGCTGTGACTTTATATATGCATGCATTTTTCTACCTAGCAACTTCCTGCTAAAATAAACAAAACTTTCTGATAGCAAAATATTTATTTACTTCAGATATATCTTTCAAAACAGCATATTCTGTGCTGCGAAATAGCTTCTGTTTAAAAGTGAAAATGAAAGCGAGGCTCAGACCTTTGCATGTTCTAGTACCTTAACTACATATTTATAGGCTGTTTTACCAAAAAAGATAATATTTTTAGGGTAATGCTGTCCTAAAATATGATGACAGACATTCAAAGCCTAAATGTAATATCTCAATAGAAGTTTTGAATGTAAATATGATGTAAGGTCAGAATGACCATTATAGTAATTCTAATAGTTACAGAATTCTAGTTCCACTGTTAATATAGCCTACTCTCGTGTCCGTGTTAATGCAGAATGAAGTGAGTGCATCGATGCCCATTCTGGCCAATCACAGACATTTCTGTTCAGCTCCTGAACACAAGGTCTCCAGCTTGTTACTACATCTGACAGCACGTGGGGTCGAGTCGGCCGACTGCTCTGGAATATTCAGCATGCTAGATATTGGATTTCCATCTGCAAGGTGTCGGCGACGCTTTAGCGAGCCTCTTTGACACGTTTTTCAGTAGTTCACACATAAAGACTGCAGAGCGTCGTGCACCTGCAGATTTTTCCCCGATCACAGCCCGATCTGTCGTTAACTTCCAAATCGGGCTCAAATCAGGCTTAAAATACTGTAGTGTGAACTAGGCTTAACAGTAAACATGACTCAGCAACTGGTGTGTGTGTGTCTGTGCTGTTTTTAAAGTCCTTGTAATCAGTTCATAATGATCCTGTGTGTGTGTGTGTGTGTGTGTGTGTTGGTGCAACCGGACTGTAGGGACAAAACACCTGAATACATACCGACACTATGGGCACACACCGTAACTATTGGAACAGCGCTGATGTCCTCATAAGTCGAGCAGTGTAGACGTGTTCAAAATGGCGCGCCGTACCACCTCCCGCGTTTTCTCGTTATGTCCCAATATTTACGGTGAGCCCGTTTACCTGTGTGTATCAGTGTGTGCTCAGAGTGTATAATCTCCCACTATCGTCCCCTCCCTGCTACTACCGTTCCATACACATTTCAGCTCGTCTCAGTCGCGTTTCATTGGTCTAGCAGCAGAACCTCCTCGTCAGCGATTGGCTGGATTTTATCGCGTTTCATTGGTCGAGCAGCGGAACCCTCGTCAGCGATTAGCTGGATTTGATGTCAATCAAGGTCAGCGCGCTTCTGGTTTCCAATTGGCTGCCGCAGCAACGTGAAGGAGAACTTTAAATCCAACTACAGCGTCAACAAACACGAAAGAGAAGCATTTGTGCATCTTAAAGGTATGAACTGCTTATTTACTGTATACTTTTGTGGCTTGTGTTAAGTTAACTTTAAACATTGTGTGCATGACGAGTTAGTCAGGGTCATATCACTTCAGGTGCGACATCATTAGCAGATTAAATAGTGTCCGTGACCCAGTTTGTTTATATTACAGTAATGTAACGTTTATATTAATTTCTTAGCGATTGTACTATTCTGACAGCTGCTATAATTGTGCTAATATGACAGCTCAGTTCACTACAGAGTTCATATTTAATGGTACACGTTACTGGTAAGTTGGACATTTTTTGGCTTCATTTTAAACATTTTAAAACCTTTTTAATGATGCAGGTTATTCTAGAAACACACGTGTGTTAAACTGTATCTGGTATTTCCAATATCTCAGTTTAGACCTGTCATTAAGGCATTAAGTTTAATACAGTTTTGTCAATACAGTCAAATGTGGATGATGCTAAAATAGGGGTGTGGATGAGGTCTAAACTTGAGCTTGTCCACTGTAGATTATTTATTATTATTATTAGTAGTAGTAGTAGCAGTAGTAGTAGTAGTAGTGGTATTAGTAGAAGGAGTAGTAGTAGTAGTAATAATATAACAATAACAAGGTGGTCAGGATGTCAATAGGGACACTTTTAGGAAGGGAAGTTAACTGTATCATATATTTGACAAAATATTAAAAGGGCAAAGTTAGCTTAACATCACAAAATATTCAATATTAGGTTAGCACTTTGTGTTTCAGTCAGGAATGTTTTAATTATGCAGTATTTTTCCCACAGCATCAAGGCTTTACAAAAGGATGGATAGCTGGGATGTCTTAATGATGATCACAGAAATCCTAAATGAAGGCAGTAGTTCTTAAAGGAAGGCCACACCTGTGTCTGTTTACTACAAGGGATATGGATGAGGAAATTACCTACTACTATGGTGATTCTTCTTGGCCATGCCAATTAAGGGTGAGTGTGTGCTCTCTTAAAGTATGTTTGCTATTATCAGAGGACACCTTTGTTGTATTGTGTTGTGGGTTTTATTTATTTGTTTACTTTTTGATGTTTCAAATTACTCTAAAGAAATAACTTAATTGTTATGTTAACTTAATTGTGCATGTTTTTATATTTCTGTTCTATTCCTGCAATGTACACAAAATAGTTGCGTATGTGGCAGTAGATAATTACACTTTGGCTATTATTGTTTCTACTTGTATTGGCTGTGGTAGCCACTTTGTAAATCTTCTTCAAAAAGATTTACAAAGTTAACACTTCTTAACATGATCTGAGTTTCCATCCAAAACTGCAAATGTAACTTATGTTGAAAATTACAATAATTCATTAAAACATTTGCAAACTATCACAGTTTCCATCAAATGAGTCAAAGAAAATAAAATCGTCAATTTGCAAACCTTCCTGCCTCATTCTTGTGTTTTTCTTTCTCAGATTTACAGGAATTGCGTGAAGCATCATTGGTGACTGAGATCGAATGCAGTGTGAAAACTTCCACGTCAGAGAAAGAGAAAGTAAGTGAATTTAACGAGCACAAATAATGCATTATTAAAGGTCACACTTTGGTTTTGGTGGTCTCCAGCAACAGTCTGATATGCGTGCAAGGTCAAAAACACTTTCATTATCTTATGATATGCATTTATTTTTACCCAATTATCCCAACGGCTCCCATATGATTTGTTCAGCGATTCATTTGTTTCCAAACCCTTCCTTTGTGTGAAGCTAATCTAGCGGTGATTGGTCCGATGACCCAGTCTGTTTGGGTTGGTCGACTGCGTTCAGCATGAGATGGAGAGAAACACCCACCACAGTTATGAAGGAGCCACAGTGCAGAGTATATGTGTGAGCCCTATGCAGGAGTGCATTAAAGCATTGCAGTTAAACACCAGCATATTGCTCTACTCTTAAACCTAACTCCAAGCAATAACAGCGACACACATTCAGTATTAATCCACACAGTGGCAAAAGTTGAACTATTTTGAAAATTGACTGCAGCATCTGGGTATGAACAGCTGATTGTGGCCATAGCAATGACAAACAGCAGAGGATCGGCAGTTCAGAAATGCATTTAAATCCGTAAAGGATGAAGCATGTGTCGCGTTTTCAACATGGTTTTGGGCACAATATGCGAACAGCCCCATACAGATTTAACCTGAGAGATACAGTACAAGCGCTGATCTATAATAGATACGTGATTACAAGCCACGCAGGGTGATTACAAGTTACAACATATAACTAAATACATATTTTGCAAACTACACAAAATGAGGCAATAATTTTAATCACATCTACAGGTTGTGATTTGGAGGAAGAAGAAATTGGTCCCTATGAACTGTAAAACTTACTGACAATGACAATGTTAGATGTAGGAGGGCTGACCACCGTTTTTGGCTGTTATTCCTGGCCTGATGTCTCAAAAACATTGTTGTGACGACCCCCTTTAAATAAAATATACCCCTCTCTAATCATTTAAAATAATCACTCATTTATAATGTCACTCGTGTAGCCAATAGGATTATCACAAAAACTGAGCTCTGTGCTTAACCATAGTTCATTAAACCTGCACCTTTTGTTCATTGAGATCATCTTTAATATAAAATACTTTTTAATATAATACAACTTTTCTAAATTAAGAAGCCTGAATACCAGCAACACAACTAAAAGTCTGACACTAGGCTATAAACAAACTACACCACGATCGTCACCTCATCACCATCAACCTGTTCACTGTGAGATATTTCATGTCCGACAGCAGCTGTAGGTTAGTAACTTCTTAGCAACCAGCTTTATAAAGACGCCTAACAGCTTAAAAAAAATCTCAAATGTGGTGTAACTGGTGTGGTTAATACCTTAGAATAAAACATGAATGTATCTTAAGCTTGAGTTAGCCATACACTTTATTTTAGGGATTTTACAAATATCCCATTCCAAAAAAATGTACATTAGAAAGTTGGAAGCAGAAGTGCTAAAACACAAACTCGCTTCTGGGTTTTTGTCTACAGTGACATCATAGTTCCACCACTCTATAGGGGTTGGTTTGGTTATGTATTGGCTTTTTAGGCTCATTTTAGAGCTGCATTCACTGCCTTTCTGACCCAATCTTGTGCCTTTCCTTTTCACGTTTACAGGAATTATGTCAAGAGTCCTCAATGGCAGTGATTTGAATGTAGTTCGAAAACTTCCACATCAGGGAAGGAGAAAGTAAGTGAGTTTAATTTCCTTCTTGATAAAAGCCAAGTTTCCACCCAAAGCTGCAAATGTAACTTGTATGGAAAATTGAAATATTCCAAAAATATTTGCAAACATTAATCATTTGCATCAAGCTAATTAAAGACAATAAAATTGTCACTTTGCAAACCTTCTTCCCTCAATCTTGTGTTTCTCTTTTTCCATTTTACAGGAATTGCATGAAGAGTGATTGATGACTGAGATCAAATGCAGTGCGAAAACTTCCACATCAGGGAAAAAGACAGTAAGTGAATTTAATTCCTACTTGACGCTGACCATGTTAGAAGTAGGGATGTTCCAATACCCTTTTTCCCTTCCCGATACTGATTCTCATACCTGAGCTCAGGGAATCAATTCCTGAGTGGGTATCTGTAGAAACAGTTGTGTATAATTTTAGCCTTGTTTAAATTGACAGATTAAATTTATGGTGTGCTTCAGACTTATCCATTAATAAAATATTACAAATACAAACAGTAAACTACAGTAAAGTTTTACAATATAACTGTATAAAACAGTGAAAAAAAGAGATATAAAAAAAGAATATGAATAATATAGAAAAATAACATCTTTGAATCTTAATATTCAGAAACTTTTTTTTAAAAATAAAAAGGCACTTCAGATTTTATATTTTTTTCAAAGTGCAACAGTACCTTATACTCAATCTAAATATACACTTATGGTTTCACACATCAAAGTATTTTAAAGTGCGACCACTATGTAGTAAAATAAAATAAATATAACTTAACAATATATGTGCTTCTGCTTAGGGATGCTTATTTCGGTTAATTTTACCAACCGACAACCGCCCCTCATTAACCGAATATTAACCGATAACCGATCAGATTAATATTAAATGATCATTTAATAATTTTTTGTGTCTATTTTGTGTCTGACACATCAAATAGGCCTATTGCATTTTAAAATATTGATTTATTTTAAAATGCGAACAACAGCATAGAACATTAACAACAGAACATAATGAAATCTTTATAAATCTAAATAATGTTATTAGAGATTTTAAAGGAAACTTAGAAATTTATTAAGAAGGAAATATAGCCTAAACTTAACAACAACAGATTCTATTATTTTTATAACATATAGAATGCCCTTAAACAGTGAAGCCTGTAGTCTAGTTGACATCAAAGTTTTTTTTTTTTTTTTTTTTATTGAGATTCTTTCATCTGTCAAATGAAGCTCTGTTCTTTACAGAAGCTTTTAACATACGTGCGCTGTGGCACATGTTGACTTTTATTTAAAATATAGGCTAGAATACTATAGCATATAATAATTTAGTTTTTAACATATAGCCTAGGATTGCATACATTTTTTTTTTATAGTTTATAAAGCTATAAAATGAAAGTCTCAGTTTGGTGTGAAGTTATCATATGCAAAATTATTTAAGTTAATCAGGATTTGTTTAATTTGTAGATTAAGCTATGCAGGCTATTTTAGAAATGGATCTTTAGTAAAGACTATTAATAACTATAATTCTCCAAATGAAAAAAGTTTAGTTATTTGTTGATTGTATTTATGTTGGTGTCGTGTGGAGCGCACTCGGAGCAAGTGAAACCCCAACGCTCTGACTTGTTTTCAGAGCAGAGCACAGCACATTTCAGAAAGTTTTGCATTTGGGGCTTCTTTCTCCACTTGTACAAATAAACTAAGGTGTTTATGATGCAGATCCAAGACAGAGGCAATCGCCATTAGCGTTGGTTTGGCTTTAACATGTCTGTGTCAAACTCTGATAAGTCTTCTCACTCTTTTCATTAAGCTTCTTTTATCAAAATATATTAAAATAAACATACTGTATCATAATGCTTCTGAGTTTACAAATAGCTCTATCTGTTGCATATTTATGCACTCAAAACTTGAAAAATAAAAAATAAAATAATAATAAATTTGAATTGTTTAACTGATACCATAAACTGGTTAATAATGGATCCTTTCAGTTAACGGTTAAACGATTAATATGAACATCTCTTGTTTCCTTTCTGGCCCCCATATTTGAACACATTTGTTGAATAGAGTGGTGGGACTATGATGTCACTTTGTAGGCAAACCAGCATCACACTGGTTTCCTTGACAAAAAGCCACCAGCCAAATGTAACTTATGTGGAAAATTAAAATAATGCATTAAAATGTTTCAAACAACTCAAATGAGTCAAAGATAATAAAACTTGCCTCAGTCTTGTGTTTCTCTTTCTCACTTTTACAGGAATTGTATGAAGATCGAATGCA
Organism: Danio kyathit; assembly: GCA_903798195.1. NCBI lineage: Eukaryota > Metazoa > Chordata > Actinopteri > Cypriniformes > Danionidae > Danio > Danio kyathit. The sequence continues at coordinate 43,802,845 of LR812539.1, forward strand.
GTGCGAAAACTTCCACGTCAGGAAAAGAGAAAGTAAGTGAATTTAATTTCCTTCTTGATGCTGACGATGTTAGAAACTCAAATCAAAAAAGATTGGTACATGATGGGAAAACGCAAATAAAAAAAGAAAGTAGAGATTTCTAAATTTACTTTGACTTGTATTGCATTACAGACAATCAAACAGACATTATTTAATGTGTTAATAAACACATATTCCAATTTTGGTTCTTGCAACATATTTTTAAAAAGGTTGTGACAGGAGCAGTTTAGGGCTGTCATCAGGTAAATTGGTTAAATAATGATGTGATGTGAAACAGGTGATGTCAACAGGTGATTGTGATTATGATTTGGTACAAAAGCAGCATCCAATCAGTTTCAGGTATTTTGGAGAGAAATGAACGCTGTGTGCTCCAGACCAAAGAAGAAAAGGATCATCCAGACTTTTCCAGCAACAAGTCCAAAAGCCAGGGTCTGTCATGGTATGGGGTTGTGTCAGTTTCCTTGGCAAAGGTAACTTGCCCTTCTGTGATGCTCCATTAATGCTGAAAAGCACATAGAGATTCTGGAGCACAAAATGCTGCTGCCTTCTCCAGGGACGCCCTGCAGAGTTCAACAAGACAATGCAAAACCACATTCTGCACACAGTACAGAGTCCTGCTGTGGAGGAAGAGGATACAGGTACTGGACTGGCCTGTCTGCAGTCCTGACCTGTCTCCAATAGAGAATGTGTGGTGCATTTCCAAGCACAAAATACAACAACGAAGACCTGGTACTGTTGCCCACTTTAAGACTTGTTTGCAGGAAGAATGGTACAAAATTACACCTGAAACACTTCATCACTTGCTGTCTTCAGTCCTTAAACATCTTTTTAAGTGTTATAAAAAGGAATGACAACATTACAAAGTGGTAAAAGCAATGCTGTTCCAACTTTTTATGTAATGTGTTGCAGGAACAAAACTGTAATACATGAGGAAAATCATGAGCAACACATTAAAAAATTTTGTTGTATTGTCTGCAATGAAATACAAGTCAAAATAAATTTAGAAATCACAATTTTTTATATTTTAGCATTTTCCGTACTGTCCCAGCTGTTTCTGATTTGTGGTTGTAGAAGGAGTGTTGACCCTCATTTTAGGCTGTTTTTCCTGGGCTGTTTTCTCAAAAATGTTGTTGTGATGACTCACTTCAAGTAAAATATACCCCTTTCTATTAATTAAGACTAATATCTAGTGTATTGGGGGATGGGCATGACATGGTCATGAAATGTAAAGACAGTTTGGCCTTGTGAGGACCCCCATATTTTAACACATTTGATGAATAGAGTTTGGTCGGTTATGTGTTGTCTCCTTAGGCTCAATTTATACTTACCATTTGCTCTCTTGTATTAAAACTTAGATAACAAATTAAATGACATTGTAGTTGTTGTCCAATAATTTTCACACCTGAAATTGGCCAGGTAATATTAGCTCATTAGTTAAGTGTAGTAATTACTTGACAAACTTTCTGACCCAATCTTGTGCCTTTCCTTTTCACATTTACAGGAATTAAGTGAAGAGTCATCAATGACAGTGATCAAATGCAGTGCAAAAAATTCCACATAAGGGTAAGATACAGTAAGTCAATTTAATTTCCTTCTTGATATAAGCAGAGTTTCCATCCAAAACTGTAAATATAACATATTGCAAACAAAATAATTTTCTCTGTGACAATGACAACGTTAGATGTAGAAGGATTAAGTGCCATTTTAGGCTATTTGTCCTGGGCTGTTATCTCAAAAACATTGTTGTGATAACTCTCTTTGAGTAAAATAGACCCCTTTCTATTAGGGATGTCAATTTTCACAAAATCCTGTGATCCATGATCATTTAAATTTGTGATAAATTATCAATTAATCAATAATCACCACTCTATAAACACAATAGATAAAGTTTTGAATTATTTGAAATATCAAACAAATCACCCAAGCCTTTTCCATTTGGAGACTTGCAGAAATTAATAGCATAGTCTTTATGAACAGCCGGTTTATAAAATACATAATTAATGAATTTGGGTTACTGAAGAATAAAACCAATATGCAATATGCTCTTTGCATAATGATCACAGCGAAATAAGCTAAGTGCTTATTTTATATATAATAAAATAATATATTTATATACAGTAGTTGGCTAGGCTAAATAAAGGTGCCTTAAAGCTTCTGTGAAGAACAGACTATATGTGATATAATCTCAATAAACACTTGGTGCTTGATGTCAAATAGGATACATTATTTAAGGGCATTCGATACGACATTGATAGAATCTGTTGATGTCAAACTTATGTTTCCTTTTTAATATGAACATATTTCCTCTGTAATATTACTATTGTCCCTCATTGCCGGTAAAATAACCAGCCTTTGTATTTCATGTATTTTAAATATAGATTTTCCTGCCAGTTTGATGCAGGCAAATTAAATTTTGGCCAATCTTACTTGTTACTTTTTTACCTGAACTCACCGCGAGTAAGATGGAGAAAATGAAAGTACATCAGCATAGATGAAAATTCGGATGCTTAAGACATAATCTGTAAAATAAAGACTTATTTTAAACTTTGTTAGTTTTTAAAGTTTGTAGCAAATATAGGACAGTGGTTTGATAAAATAATTACAGTGGAGCATTAATTAAATCCTTATTTTTCAGGGAGTGAAACAAATCATCTACTGCACAGTTGTGCAACAGGCACGAACATAAATGTACATTTCATATATTTTTCTTAGAAAAGAATGTATTTTTTGTTGGTCAGTTATCTACAAAATAAAGAATGAATTACATTTGTGGTGAAGTGTTTCAAAAGAACTACTGCTATTCAGCGCCAAAACACAAACGTTTTGTTAAATAAAATAATAATATAAATAAAATTAAAGTAAAACATTCACAGTTTCAGGGAAGCATATATTAAATGTTTTCACTGTTAATGACAAAATCATTCATTGCGCTGGCCAGTTTCATTTTAATTCATTTAATCAAGTAATCTGAAAGAGCAGGACAGGCTTTACAAGCTATTCGCAGCACTGAATGTGTTCCCAGATTACCTAGGAAGAACAAACTGGGTCTGAAGGATGAGAGAACTCAGAAACTCATTGTGAGAACGAAGAGGTTCACCGCATGTCTGGCTGTGACGCACAATGTGCCAGTCTGTCAGAGGAAATTGCTTAAAACATCTTTAATATTTTAGAGAAACTAGTTAAAGTTTGCATAACCAATGATTGATCTTATCCACCCGTGAACAACTCATAATTAAACATCACATAGCCTACTTTTTGATTACCTGACCCTCAAATTAACGGCAGCATCTGCAGAGTTCCACGCAAAACAGGGTTTTATGCATCCCCCCACATAACAAACTGCATACATCTGATTATTTTAAGTGTAAAGACGTGAATGCATGTCTCACAGCACAAATCATGACTTATCCTTTAATGTCATGCTTAATCGGCCATCGATAAGGTCTGTCGATTAAACGGGTTACTGACAATCAATCGATCATTGAGTAACTGTTAGCGTCCCTACTCTCTATTAATTAAGAATAATAACTAGTGTAATGGGGGATGGGCATGACATGGCCATGAACTGTTAGGACAGTTGGGCCTTGTGAGGACACCCATATTTTAACACATTTGATGAATAGAGTTGGGTCGGTTAGGTGTTCACTTTATAGTGTATTGGGGGATGGGCATGACATGGTCATGAAATGTAAGGACAGTTTGGCCTTGTGAGGACCCCCATATTTTACACAATTGATGAATAGAGTTTGGTTGGTTATGTGTTGGCTCGTTTTACATCTGGCACTAAGATTTTTGTCAATCATATCCAAAGTGTTTTGGTATTGATTTGACATTTTTGCGTCAATAAGGTTTACCTGATGCGCACACTTTATAGCCTGGACATGCTTTCAATTCAATAATAACTGCAGCCACTTTCAGGCTGTCAAAAGGAAGTATTGAGTTAGTTTTTAATTAAACAGGCATATCATTTTATGATTTTTTTTTTTAACTTTACACCAAATTGATGCTTGCATATAAAAGTATGTCTAGCATGTGAATTGGTTTTTAATAAACTCTCCCTCTGTCCAGTGTCACCATGAAGTACACCGTGCTGTTATTTCCAGTTTGGATTCTTGCAATGATTGTAGTGGTCCTACGTCAAGAAGAAAATGGCAGACTTCAATTTGAAAATGTAAGTATCTATGTCACAAATAATTAGCGTAGAAATGTATGTTTCATAATTTTTTTTAATCTGTGTTCTTCAGTACAAATATGGATTTCTCCTAGTTTTGTTTATTATATTTTATAATTCTGTTTTTTTTCGTCCATCAATTCACTATTTAAAAACCATATCCATTTTTTTCACATTTGTTGTTTTTAAGTAAATAAAAGATTATAATAAATAATTATAAATTAGTGTAAAATTGAACCTAAAAGTACTGGGATTATTTTCATTTTATTATGCAAGGCAAAAAACAACACATTTTGCAATTTTTTTTTTTTTTTTTTTTTTTTTTTGTGCTATGTAAAATAAAAATATTTTCCAGCACAGCAAACACTATAGATTAGATAAAACATACACTCATTTACAGGTGCTGGTCATATAATTAGAATATCTTCAAAAAGTTTATTTATTTTATTAATTCCATTCAAGAAGTGAAACTGTATAATGTGTACATTCATTCCACACAGACTGACATATTTCAAGTGTTTATTTCTTTTAATTTTGATGACAACTAAAAATGAGAAATATGAAAAGTGTGTGAAAAGGTTGAGTATTGAAGACACCTGGTGCCACACTCTAATCAGCTAATGAAAAACACTTGCAAAAGCCTTCAAATGGTCTCTCAGTCTAGTTCTGTAGGCTACACAATCACGGGGAAGACAGCTGATTTGACAGTTGTCCAAAAGATGACCGTTGAAACAATGCACAAAGAGGGCAAGACACGAAAGGTCATTGCGAAAGAGGCTGGTTGTTCACAGAGCTCTTGGTCCAAGCTCATTAATAGTGAGGCGAAGGGAAGGAAAAGATGTGGTAGAACAAGAGTGTGCAAGCAATAGGGATAACCCCAACCTGGAGAGAATTGTGAAACAAAACCCATTCAAACATTTAGGTGAGATTCACAAATAGTGGACTGCAGCTGGAGTCAGTGCTTCAAGAACCACTACGCTCAGATGTATGCAAGACATGGCTTTCAGCTGTTTGTTCCTTGTGTTAAGCCACTCTTGAATAACAGACAGCATCAGAAGCATCTCGCCTAGTCTAAAGACTGGACTGATGCTGAGGTCCAAGGTCTATGCAGCTCTATACCAGGACGTTTTAGAGCACTTCATGCTTCCTGCTGCTGACCAACTTTATGGAGATGCAGATTTCATTTTCCAACAGGTACCTGTCCTTGGCACCTGCACACAGTGCCAAAGCTAGTACCTGCTTTAAGGACCATGGTATCCCTGTTCTTAATTTGCCAGTAAATTGCCTAACCTTAACCCCATAGGAAATATATAGGCTTTTGTGAAGAGGAATGTCCACTCCATGCCACACCACATTACTGCAGTCATTCATGCTAAAGCAACCCACACTAAGTATTGATCGCTGTGCACGCTCACACTTTTCATCTTTATACTTTTCAATTGTAAAAGATTTCTAAAAGTCCTTTCTTTGTATTGGTCTTAAGTGATATCCTAATTTTCCGAGAGACTGCATTTGAGGTTTCATTAGATGTCATTAAAATTAAAAGAAATAAACACTTAAAATATGTCAGTCTGTGTGGAATGAATGTACACATTATACAGTTTCACTTCTTAAATGGAATTAATAAAATAAATAAACTTTTTGAAGATATTCTAACTATATGACCAGCACCTGTAAATGTGCGTATGTTTTATCTAATCTATAGTGTTTGCTGTGGTGTAAAATATTTTATTTTACATAGCACAACATACAACTATGCTAAATGTGTTGTTTTTTGCCTAATAAAATGAATGCATGTTATAATACTGAATTTAATTTATCTTGAAATTAAAATATGTTCTCTAATGAAATTTACTTGATGGGTGATTTAAATATTATTTGGATGTCTCAGGCCTGTTCCCTAAAAACTAAAGTGTTGTATGTAATTAATGCATGTAATTTAACACAAGTTATTGATCAACCAACAAGAATTCATGTAAATAGTCTTGGTAAGAGAACTTTTACTTGTATTAACCATATTTATACAAATGCTGTGGAAATGTGTTCTAAGAGTGTATCTGTTCCTATTGGGTGTAGTGATCATAATATAATAGCGATTGCAAGAAAAACAAAGGTCCCTAAAGGAAGAACAAAAGTTATTTATTAAAGATCGTATAGAAAATTTTTTCAGGACTTATTTTGCAATGATGTAAATAACATATGTTGGGCTGATGTTTACAAGGAAGGTCATCCTGATGATGCATTAGCAGCTTTTGAAAGATTATTTTATTCTTTGGTGGATAAACATGCACCTATGAAAAAACATGAAGAATATTAGGGCACCATGGATTGATAATGAACTGAAGAGCATAATGGCAGAAAGAGATGTGGCATAGGGTATAGCAAATGGAGCTGGGAATAAACAGGACTGGGAAGTCTATTGTAAATTGCGTAGTAAAGTAACTAAGATTAATAGAAAAAAGAAAAGCACATTTTATAAAGTAAAAATAAGTTAAAAAAAATATGATGGAAAAAAATTGTGGAATATTATTAATGAAATAATGGGTAGGAAATCAGGTTAAACTCCTTTTTTTATTGAGACAGGTGATTTATTTTTAACTAAATCAGATGAAATTGCCAATTATTTTATTGATTTTTTTATAAATAAAGTGAATAAGCTTAGAGAAGAAATGTTAACTGATAATATTATATCAAGTGAAAAGCAAATTGAAAAAATAGCAAGTTTTGAATTGAAGGAAGTAAATGTACAACAAGTGGAACAAAAATTATCAATGATAAATATAGATAAACCATCAGGAAGGGATAACTTAGATGGTTGCCTTGTAAAATTAGTGGCCAGTTGTTTGGCGGAATCAGTCTGTCATATTTTCAATGCGAGTATTAAAGAAGGGATTTTCCCTTTAGCTTGGAAAGAAGCAAAGGTTATTCCTTTACAGAAAAATGCAGCACTGAGTTTTAGTGGGGCTAATAGTCGACTAATAAGTTTGTTGCCAGTTCTTAGTAAAGTGTTTGAAATGATAGTGTGTGAACAAATTCAATTATTTTTTAAAGAAAAAAATTTATTCTCTGACTTTCAGCATGCATATCGAGTAGGACATTCAACAGGAACAGCATTAACACAAATAATTGATGATTGTTTAGTACACATTGATGATAGTAATTTAGTAGGAACAGTATTGTTGGATTTTAGCTCTGCTTTTGATGTACTGGATCATAAATTATTGCTTGAAAAATTAAAAATTTTATAAATTTACTTCTCAAACTGTGCATTGGTTTAAAAGTTATCTGACTAGTAGGAGGCAATGTGTATTTTATAATGGAAGTTATTCGGAAGTGAAAGAGTTGCAATGTGGTGTGCCTCAAGGAAGTTGTTTAGGACCATTGTTATTTTCTATTTTTACCATTGATCTTCCTTTGGTTTTAAAGCATGCAAGGGCAGTTATGTATGCAGATGATATAACATTATATCTACCAGCGACACCGATAGAAAAATTATCTGCTGATTTAGATGAGGAGTTACAATTAGTGGTAAAGTGGGTACAGAATAATAAAATGGTTTTAAATTTGACAAAAACCAAAAGTATTGTGTTTGGATCAAACTTTCAATTTAAATGTAAACCACAGTTAAATTTGTCTGTAGTGAGTGTGCCTATTGAACAGGTAGAGGAAATTAGGCTTCTTGGAGTTATTCTTGATAGTAGGTTAAAGTGGTCAAAACAGATCGATAAAATGGTAATAGTTATGGGAAGAGGTTTATCAATTATTAAGAGATGTGTAGAATTTTTACCACAGTACTGTATCTCTCAAATTGTTCAGGCAATTGTTCTTTCTTATCTAGATTACTGTCCAGTGGTATGGTCGAGTGCATCAAGTAAAGACTTAGATAAATTACAGTTAGTCCAGAATAGAGCTGCACGACTAATTTTACACTGCAATAGAAGAGTTAATATTATGAAAATGCATAAAACTTTAGGTTGGTTATTGGTGAAAGATAGGGTAATTGTTTCTCTGCTTTGTTTCATAAGAAATATTTCTGTGTCAAGAGTTCCAAGTGTATTGTACTGGCAACTTTTGTATAGTAATGCTAGTCATCATTTTAACACCAGGCATGCATTAAAAGGAAATTTTTTGCTTCCCATTTCAAAAACTAATGCAAAGCAACGGACTGTAATGTATAGAGAAATGAAATCATGGAATGAATTGCCATCAGACATTAGATGCTTTGTAACAAGTAAAATGAGGTTTAAAAAATTGTTTAAGAAATATTTAATAGCACAATATTAAGTGGATTGTTGATCTGGATGTTAAATATGAATTTTGTATTTTAATGTTTTTATTGGTCTTTGTTGTTGTGTATTAATGTAATTTTGTGTTGTGTTTGATGGACCCCAGGAAGAATAGCCACTACCTTTGTAATGGCTAATGGGGATCCTGATAAATAAATAAATAATAGTACTGTTAGATTCAATTTTACATTAATTTATTATTTAATATAATAAATAGTTTCACTGCTTGAATGGAATTAATGAAATCCATTTTTTGAAGATATACTAATTATATGATCAGCACCTGTATTTAGCTAATGAAATACACCAGTTAGGCAGCACTAAGGAACTGCTTTTTTATTGAGTATGATGCAGAAAGCCCGCACTCTGACTGTAAAATAAGTCTTTATAGTTTTTTTTTTTTTTTACAATGTCAGTAAAAATATGTATTTCTGTATATTTGTGTTTATCTATTGCAGACACCAAATCAAGGAGAGTTTTGATTAAAACATGGAGCAGACTGACGTGAATGCTGTCATGAACAATTGGACACCTCACCACAAAAGCAGAGTGTTATCAATGCAAGATAGCTGAAGACCATGTTCTTAAAGAAAGAAGACAAATGAAGTGAAGTGACTTTGTGAGGAACAGAGGTTTGCGGATGTAAAAGAAATGTTGGAGTGCATTTCAACAAAGAAAAGCAAAAACTGTTCTTTTAATTCATCCAAAAATGAAATTAACTCATGATTTATTCACCCTTATGTCATCCTAGCTATATATGACATTATTGGTTCAGATGAACACATTAAGAGTTATTTTACATTTTCTCTGGGCACTTAAATACTATAATGGATGTGAAGTGTGGGCCTTTTTGGAACGTTGAAACTGTCCATCGCCAAACCGTTCCAATACATGTCATGGCATTTGAAGTGGATCGATAGGTTTGTAACAAAAAAATATTTCTTTTTTATGAATTATGAACTCCAGTTGCTACTTGCACGTTGGTGACAAAGTCAGATGAACATAACCGAATCCAAGAACAAATCGAAGATGTCCCAAACTCGGCCAACTTGACTCATTTCGCAAACAAGCATACAGACATTGGCAGATACAAAAACCCATTGATCTGCTTCAAAAGACACGTTACCTCCCGGACATGTATGGGATAGTTTGACGACAGACATTTGGGCTTTTTCAAGGTTTAAAAAGGGGTCACAATTCACTACCATTATAATGTTTAAAAATGCCCAGAAAAATACAAAATAACTCTTAATGTATTCATCTGAAAGAAGAATGTCATGTACACAGAGGATGGCATTAAGGTGAGTAAATCAATTTTCATTTTTGGTTGAACTAACATTATAAGGGGCAGAACCCTTAAAAATGTTGTCATGAAGTAGTTTTTTTTTTTTAAGCCTTGTTGAATAAATGCATTTGAGAGAGTGATTTGATGTTACTGATCTATCTATCTATCTGTCATTCTGTCTGTCTGTCTGTCTGTCTGTCTGTCTGTCTGTCTGTCTGTCTGTCTATCTATCTATCTATCTATCTATCTATCTATCTATCAGCTAGTCCAGTTAAACACTGATTGTCCTCATAATCCAGTGTTAGTAAAGTGTGTTGGTGTGTATGAGTGAAGTCCAGTTAAATACTAAATGTGCCTATAATCCAGTGTTAGTAATGTGTGTTGGTGTGTATGACTAAAGTCCAGTTAAACACTAATTGTCCTCACAATCAGGTGTTAGAAAAGTGTGTTGGTGTGTATGAGTAAAGTCCAGGTAAACACAAACTGTCCTCACAGTCAGGTGTTACTAATGTGTGTTGGTGTGTATGACTAAAGTCCAGTTAAACACTGATTGTCCTCACAATCAGGTGTTAGTGATGTGTGTTGGTGTGTATGAATGTAGTCCAGTTAAACACAAACTGTCCTCATAATCCAGGGTTATTACTGTGTATGTGTAACACTCATGACTGTACTCATAATGCATGATTAAATCAGAAACGCCCACTTTTGCCCTGTCCTCACATTGTTGTAGAATGTCAGGTCTTAATATTTCCAGACTCTTTCACAATAATTAAATTCTGAGTAGACAGAATTATTCCCCATGCAATATGAATAAGATTCATATTTCTCACTAATCTGTAAGACAAAAGGAAAGGTGGGTCCCCATATCCCATGATGGTACTTTTTTGGGAAAAAAGTCCCAATAAACCACCCGTACCAGTGTGTGTGTGTGTGTGTGTGTGTGTGTGTGTGTGTGTGTGTGTGTGTGTGTGTGTGTGTGTGTGTGTGTGTGTGTGTGTGTGTGATCAACGTGAAACAGGAACAGGTGTGACAGGATTCGTAGTTCTTCAGCGATTTGTATGGACTAGATCGCTGGTGATTGTGACAACCCCCTTCTAAGAGCAGAGAGGTGGAGGGCCAGGACCATGCAGCAGAGGTGTGCTAGTAGCGTGGAGCTATGGAGGGCCTGAAGCGTGGAGCTGCGGAGGGTCTGGAGCATGGAGCTTTCGTTCGGTAGGCATTGACAGTTCGGATAACCCCAGTTGGTCAGAAGGCTTAGGTTCAGAAGACACTAGCGGTTCAGACCACCCCAGTGGGTCCGGAGGTCCTAGATCAGGATGCACTGGTGGTTCAGATAAGCCCAGTGGGTCAGGAGGCTTCCCAGATAGCAAAATGACATCATTTCAACTGAAAATCAACGTTTCTTTTGACATCAATTCAACATCGTTTTGCTCATCGGGGTAATGTTGAAACGACGTCAGGCACTCCATTCAAATCTAACCTGAAATCGACACAATTGGTTACTTACCCAACGTTGAATCGATGTTGATATTCAGTCGATCGAAACGACGTTATAGAATCCACACATTTTCAACATGTAATCAACCTAATTGGTTTGTCCACCTGACGTTGAAATGATGTTGATTTATAGTTGATTGGAACAACGTAGAATCCACACATATTCAACATATAATCGACCTAATTGGTTTGTCTATCTAATGTTGAAATGATGTTGATTTGTAGTCGATTGGAAAAACGTAGAATCCACACATTTTCAACATATAATTGACCTAATTAGTTTGTCTATCTAATGTTGAAACAATGTTGATTTTAAGTCGATTGGAACAACATAGAATCCACACATATTCAACATAAAATCTATCTAAATGATTTAACGTTGAAATGAATGCATAAACAACATTTTCAACATTAAACCAATCCATATGACCTAATCACCATTTTTTTACAAGAATACATAATATAAATTATTCTGTATATATGACAAAACACACCACAATCTGTCATCATTTTTTATTGATAAAAATACACAGCTGTGAATATCCGTTAAGAGCATGAATTCATTCAAACCTTCTACACTTAAACAAACAGAGAACATTTAAATTACTGACTAAAATAGAATCAAAACCATTTCCTCAAAAAGTAAAACTGTAGAATATTAAATACATTTGTCTATTTGTGTTCTATTTCAACATGTATTTTTCATTAGAGTAAAAAATGCATTTTATTTCAGATGTGCATAATAACAAAATTAACTATTAGGGTCAAAACACAGGTTTAAATCACAATGTTTAAGCGGTTTAAAGAACAACATTTATTTAATTAATTTAGAAAGATACAATCACAGAAACTAAAATTCAGATGCAACCATAGAAAAAATATTCTTTCTGGATTAACAAGGTCAATAAATAAATAAATAAAAACAAATTATTTTAGGTGGTGTGAAACTATCGGGAAGCTATTCGTCTACAGTGCCACCATTTACTAGAATTCCATCCCGGATTTTCCAGAAATACGAAGTATTAGTGACCCAGACACTTGTCTGAGAACAAGCTTCAAATATTACAACAACCGGGAAGAATTGCAAGCTTGTTTATTAATTACAATTTTTTTTTTTTTTCAAAATATCATTGTTTAATGACTAAATGCAATAAATAAAATACAGCGCTGCGACCAAAGTATGTAACGTATACTGCATAATCATATGCAATGCACATGATCCTATTATAACGATCACTGTGAACAATAAGCTAAGCGTTCGTTTTATATATAAACTGTAAATATAAAAATATTAAAATAATTTAAAGCAATGAAAATCTATATGTAAAAAAACAAAACTACTTTAAACTGCGTCTTGTCAGAGCTGAGCATATATTTTATTTCTGTAGAAAACGGTCCTCTTCATAATATTTCTATTTATTTCTTTTTAGTAATATGGTATGAATTTAAAAAATACGGACTTTCCTTTACGTCTCCTATTTAGTTTTTTTTACTTCCTGCTCTCCATCTTAATTTCAATTTTAAATTCCACACCAGGCCAGTAAAAAAATCCTTAGTGTTGAGCCCTGTTGAGTAATTCTCCTTCTCATTAAAACTCGAATGTGCATTGTGTTGTGACAATTACTTAAGATTTTTGTAACAATAAAGATGTATTTAATACAACCATAAAAACGTTAAAAGATTGTCAGTACACTGTACTATAGGCACAACCAGTCGTTTGGTGTGTTTGTGTGAGAGAGGAAAAAAACCATTTGCAAGTCGTAAAAAAAAAAAAAAAAAAAAAAACTCTCAGACTTCAAATATACTGGTCACTAACAGAAAATTCAGTCATGAGTACTGTTGTTTTGCTTCAGTAATACCTTCAGAGAACATAATAGTCAGTAATCCATACATAGGCAGAGAGATTAGTGTGGTGTAGGCAGAACTGGAATAGACGTCTGTCCAGGCACAGGTTACAGATCTTGATGTCTTCAACTGGAGATTCCAGAGAAACTGCCATTAAAAAAAAGTGTAAGAAAAAAAAAAAAAAACATGTTACTTAGTAGGAAAATCTCACCAGGTACAGTATATACTATTACAAAGTACAATTCCAAGGTAAATGTTCAGTTCAACCCACAGTATTGGTACCATAAAATTGCCACAATTTTTGACTCCTCACACAGAATATTAAGTTAACATGGTATTTTGTAAGAAAATAAATGATCTTGGATTTCATTTTCTTGTGAAATTCTAAAAAGCCTAATGATATAAAATATTTTTAAAAATAAATGCGTTTACAAACATTTGTTTAGATACTTGAACAAGTAAACTGCAGTAACCTCAAGAGAAAAGCTTGTTGACAAAATAAATTTTAATAAACAGGAAAATAAAAAAAATGCACACCAGAACATAGCACTACAATCAGAAAAAAAACAGACAAGCATGGTTTGTGAAAAAAGGAAATCAGGAACAGAACCAACGAAACCACAAAGAACTAACGTAACAGATTGAGTGGGCAACTTACGAAATGGCAAAGCTTTTCCCATTCAATGCTGTGGAGCGTCTCTGGCGAGGAGTTCCTCACTAAATGTAGAAAAAAATAGAGCAACAAAACAGTAAACTGACAGCGATTCACTTCGCTAGCGTAATAACGTGTTAAAAAATCTCGTTTAACGGTAGCTCGATGATACGTAATGTTATTTGCGAACCGTTTCTCATAACTTAGCCTATACGTTAGCTTGAGCAACATTAACTTACATATGTTTTTTATGCTCATTCCAAATCGATTTGACAGATCATCTTATATTTTTACACAGGTTAAAAAGCATTGAAGTCATAAAGTGAAGTTAATCGTGTTGAAATCGAAAATTAAATAACCAAAACAGCTTTTCATTTACGTTAACTTTACCTTTATAGATTAGCTGCAGTTAATGATAGAGGTAAAGTTGGTTTTATATTCGCACATTCTGACTTTCCCCTTAATAATATAATTTCATAAACGTATTATTTGCAAACTCTAAATAGCGAAATCATATTAATAGCCAATGACTATCAAACTACAACATTGTTCACAGTCAAAAAAACAGTGTTAGTGTTGTTTTGAAGTCATACTTGCATGCTCATTTCAATTGAATATTCAAAGTAACATAGTAAACAATATATATACTTCTAAATGAACGAATGTGCGAATATAAAACCAACTTTACCTCTATCAGTTAATGGCCTGGGTACGCACAGGGCGACATGTAGGCTTACTAAAAAACGTATAGGAAGTGGTAAAGTGTTAATTTACACATCTAAAAAGTTACATTTTAACATAAATTCTTGGGAAAACGACAAATAAAACATGTGAAACGTCGAATACAACGTACTTACCTTCAGATTACAGTTCAGTCCGCTGCCTTCTGTTTGTTATAGTTGATTCAAATGATGAGCAGCACGTGCGCCTCACGCTGACTCGCGCAGAAGAACCGACTCCGAGTCCACCAATCAAGTTTCAACATCGAACCAATGTTATGATTTCGACCAGATGCGTCGGGTAGCCTATATGTTGAAGAGTCAACTTCATTTCGACATCGAACCAATGTTATGATTTCGACCAGATGCGTCGGGTAGCCTATATGTTGAAGAGTCAACTTCATTTCGACATTGAATCAATGTTTTATTTTCGATGTAATAACCTTCCGACGTACCGACCAAATAAAGAACGTTGATTCAATGTCGAAATTTGATCGACGACTGATACTGACGCTTATAACCAATAATCGACATTGATTCAATGTCGGCTTGCTATCTGGGTTAGGTTCAGGAGACACTGGCATTTTAAACCAAATGGTGGCCATTCTTGTAGCTCAGGTAATGGTGATTCAGGAACAAGAACTACGACAGGAACTATGATAGGAAGACTTGAAACATGAAACCATCTTCTGAGCAAACAGCAGATTGGCACTTACCATCTTGTGAGCTGGAGAACTGAGTGCGGCCATTTTGTGAGCTGGCAGACTGGAGGCGGCCATCTTGTAAACTGTAGTTCAGTAGAGTGAGCAGCAAGCCCCGGGTCTTGCTGTCCTTTGACGGTGAAGGAGGACCCAAAGAGTTGCAGTGCAAGATCAATGTATATCTCTAGTGTCCAGTGGGGTTCACGCAATGGCATACATTAATAAAGAGGCTCATATAAACCACCACGAAAAATATCATCAGGCATAAATTCTCCAAAGATGTTAAATGAGCCAGATAAATAAACTCCTCCACATACTCCTCTATAGACCGTTCCCCATGACGGAGATGCATGATCTTAATACCTGCTGGATTCATTCTTGGCTGAGTCTTCTGTTATGTAATGGCCACTGAACAACGGGCAGTATTTATTAACAAGAACAGTCATGCAGGCAAAAGTTGATCACAGGAGCAAACAAGTGCATACAGAGAATCCAAAGAATGGTTAGTAAACAGGTAAATGATCAGGACAGGCAGCGAAAACAATGGAAACAGTAAAACAAGGCAAAAGATCAAACTCGGCTAGACTAGACAAAGGAAATGCGTCATAATGTTTACTAACAGTAAAACATGACTCAACAACTGGTAGGTGTGAGTGTGTGGTGCATGACAGGATTTGAAGTTCTTTTGGTGGCAGATTTGTAGTTCTTCAGCTATCTGTATGGATTAGATTGCTGGTGATTGTGACACCACCACACGTCACAAGTGTGTTTATGTGAATTTTCCACAGACACTGAAATACAACAAGATTTTAAGACTTGACAAATCACTTTTATTGCATTCAGAGCCCCTCTCTCCTTCTCTCTGTCTCATAACAGCTTAATTTGGCTATACATAAGTTTTTTTTATCACCAGGGGGCTATTCCATAAAGCAAGCTTAGAGAAAAAGCCAGGCTTATTTTGGTAAGTCAGGTTTATTAATGGCGGATTCGGTTTCATAAATCAAATTTACGATAGTTCAAACTTAGTTACCCTGGCAACTTATGCTGGGAAACTAGCCTGGTCTGGGGCAGGCTAACTCTCAGGCTAAGCCAAGTTCAAGCGTAATCAAAGTAATGTTAACATTCACCTGCCATAGTTTGATGCCATTTCAATTTAGTTAACCTCTTAATAATGATTAAAACTTTATAGTCACTTAATAGTAAACATATATATATATATATACCTAAATATACCCTACCTTACTTATAATCTAATGGAATTAGTTGGCAAATATATGCAGTGTAACTTAAATTCAACAAACGGACCATCAAAATAAAGTGTGACCATATATTTAAATTCATATAAGTTATTTCAAACAAAACAAATACAAACTACAACATTTCAACTATATTTTAGATTTTTTCAACTAAATTTTATATAGGTTCTGTTGAATTTTTTTTTCTTGGTTATTAAAATTGTATTTAACATTTTTCCCCAACATTTATTTGGATGTACTAATTTTTGCACTGTGATCTTCATTTTAGTTTTTGTTAGATTATTTGCAAATTTTGATTTGGTAGTGAATAATTTAATGTATATGCACAAATATATTATTGTAAAGCATCCTGTAGAAAATATTAACTTAAAAGAAAGATCTGTGAGGGGAATATATATATATATTAGGGGTGTAACGATACACCAAAGGCACGATTCGGTTCGGTTCACGGTTTTGGAGCCACGGTTCGGTTCGGTTCGGTTCGGTTTCTGTTTGCTGTGGGGGTTGATGTCATCTTAACAGCAATGCTAAGGAACAATAGATTCACTTAATAACAAGAACAACTAAACTTTTTCTTTATTTATTTTGCCATCACATTTTAGTACAGTCAGGATACCGGAGTAAACAACAAAAATGAAATAAATACCTCCAATATAGAGTAGTCAGAAAAAACAATTCTCTTTAGTGCAGCCATCTTAAGAAAGTAAACTCAAATTAAATAAATAACTGCAGTGTAGACTATAGTGAAAGATAAACATGCTTGTCCTCTCTAAGAACATATGAAATATTTCAGTTAATTTCAGTTAAGATGAACACAGTTTCCATAATTATACTTAACTGATAAATGTCAATGGCTCTGCATACAATGACTTTATCTTGCTGGAGTCTATAGCCGCCTCACTCCACCCCAGGACGCGTTAATGTCGCAAAACGCACAAAAACGCACTAAATCGCACTTCAGCAGCGGTTATTTGAAAGCCCACATAAAGATCTGCACTTGAGCGTGTATATTTGAGGGCGTGCAAGAAGTTTTGCGCACGAACAGAGGAAATCGGCGCGCAAGCAAAGAGAATACACTGCAGTTTTGTCTGAGACTAATGTTACGGTTCTAGCTGGTTGTATTTTAGCCTCCCGTTCGCTCTCGCTCTCTCTCTCTCTCTATCTCTCACTCTCTCTCTCTCCGTGCCTGTCATTTCTGTATGTCCACCTTCACGACAGCTGATTGGTCAGGAGACCGATCTATCATCACTGGGCGTCGTGGCGCGGGGATATAAAAAGCCCGTCAGGAAAAGCGGAGAAGAGCGCATCTTCCTTTGATCTCGTTTTTCGTGTATTTTGTCAACATGATTATGATTTTCGTTGTTTTTGCTTAACTTTCGTTTGGGCAAAATTATTTAGCATTACTTTTGCCCACTCTGAGATATTTTTGTGATTTTTGTACATTTTTATTTTGATTGATTTGTTTGTTAGTTTTTGGCTCAGCTATTGTTGGCTATTTCCCGTTACATTGAGCTATACCTCCTCAAGTTCACATGTCTTATGACTTCCATTTTGCAAACACATAGAAAATGTATTGTTAAAGACATCAGGTAAGAGGTGAACGTCATCTTTGAATTTATTTTATTCTACAGTTCAGTATAGGGAAGAATGCGGTGCACGGCGCTGAAAACTGCAATGTCAATATATTGCCTGCGCGCCTATTCTCTCCGTCCATGCACAAAACTCCTGCGTGCCCCCATATATAGGCTACTCCGCTCAAGTGCTCCTTAGTGTGTTTATGTAACATGTATGTCTCCAACCTTCATTAGATTTGCTAGAAATATTTATGAATGTCTCCAATAGACCCGAGCGGCATAAATGCTCCCTGAAGTAAAGTGAAACGGCTGTAAACTCCATCAAGATAACCTCATATATACATTTTAAAGTATTATAAAGCATTATCTATTATCTATAAAGTATAATTATGGAAACTGTGTTCATCTTAACTGAAAGCGGTCGTATTTGCCAGCCTCACACGCTGCATGCACCTGTCAGTCAGTTACTGATGCGTGATGCGTAAAAACACTAAATCGCAATTCAGCTGCGTGTTTTTGAAAGCGCACTTGAGCAGAGTATACACGAGGGCACACAAGAATCCCGTGCACCAACAGAGAAAATCGGCGCGCAAGCATCAGTCAGTGGCGGGGTGAATTTTGGTGTGGCGCCCTGCCATGGAAGAATGAATGTAGCGGAAACCATGCAGTAATCGAGTGATCGCGCACTCACATGACATGACATGCACTTGGAAAATACTAACTTTGGAATATAATATTTAGAACAAAACCTCATTACTAATACAATTTAATCAAATGTGATCAAATAAATATGTGCTTAAATTTGGTTTAATTAGTTAGAGACAAGTGACGTCAACCTCAACAATGGGCAGCAGGGGGCGTGAGAGTATCGCGGTACCCCACGAGAGTTTCGCGATACGTATCGTGGTTGGTGTATCGCGATATTTCGGTTCGGTTCGAAGTATCGTTACAGCCCTAATATATATATATATATATATATATATATATATATATATATATATATATATATATATATATATATATATATATATATATATATATACAGGGCTTGACATTAACTTTTTTGATCACCAGCCACGGTGGCTAGTAGTTTTCCAACATTACTAGCCACTCGCCATTTTCACTAGCCACAAATTTATAGTTGGGAAAATACATTTTATACACATAAATATGACTTTGACATGCTAAAATTACTTGATTTAGATGTTGCGCTTTCTCCACATGCCTCATTCATTTCACTTTTTGTGTGTCGTGTATGAGCTTGCTAAATGTTCATGAGCAAATGGGTCATGGTTTCATAGTATTACAATTAGTTTTTATTTCACATAATTTTCAGAGCTCAAAATTAAGGATTTACCAAATTTATCTCTGACCACACCAAACAATTAATTATTTCTTAGCCACAAATTTTAAATGTGTCAAAACAAGCATAATATAGCTGTTTACTATACTTTATATTTAACAAAACATGCACAGTAATCTGTCCTGGCTAAAGGTCCTAGATCACTAGTTAACTACATATAAATGGGGAGCAATCTCCCATTAAAGCAATGTTATTGTAAAAAATGATAATTAAACCACATTACGCAAAAGAAAGTAGGAAATAAACATACCGTGTGCTGATGAAAGGATTATAACGCACACGGTTAACGTTAGACCCATAAAAAATTGTTCAAATAATGGTGAAAGTGAAAGAAACCGGTGCTGCTTAAAAAAAAATACAAATCTGGAGCTCTTGAAAGCAGCAAGACTGTGGGTGCATGTTCATCACTTTTTGTCTAGTCTATTTGAAAGAGAACCGATCACATCAGCTGTGTTTCTAGACACAGTTGCTTCACGCAAGGAAACGAGAGCGCGCACGTTTTTTAAACAGTCGCGCGCATCACCTCAGCTGCGAGAGATCATCCTTTCATTCAGTATTCATCTGCTTTTTTATTGCTTACGCGAACGTAATTATTTTTGTCAGTCGTGTTGCTTCTTAATTCTAAGATCGCCTTTGCATGCATATTGGACCATCCTTATTGTCAAACCCTGCTTTTATGAATTATTATCCGGGAAAATTATTTTCAACCAGACAACGTGGCTAGTGGGAGTGTCTGTCTTACCCGCCACCACTGAAATCTACCCGCATTTGGCGGGTTGGCGGGTGTTAATGTAAAGCCCTGTATATATATATATATATATATATATATATATATATATATATATATATATATATATATATATATATATATATATATATATATATAGCGTAATGAACCGCCAACTTATCCAGCATATGATTTACGTACCGGACGCCTTTCCAGCTGCAACCCATCACTGGGAAACACATACACTATAGACAGTTTAGCTTACCAAATTCACCTATACCACATGTCTTTGGATTTGAGAGGGAAACCGGAGCACCCGGAGGAAACCCACGCCAACACGGGGAGACGAAAGCACTGACTGATATAAGGAAACAGACTACATTTCTTAAATAATGACTTTAAAGCTGCAAACCCTGAGTGGAATAATCGGGAGATGATCCGGGCCGAGCAGTACGCTCACTTTAATGTAAAGATATTTTCCCACGGGGCGCGGGAAACACAAGTGTAAAAGGGAAAGCAGCTATTTGCAGCAGTTTCGGGAGAAAATTAAAAATCCCATCGCTTGTGTGTGCACGGCTCTTTGTTGCCATTTTAATGTGCTTACATTTAGCACATTTTGTATGTTACATTTAGGCTGCAATGCCTTAAAGCTTTTCCTTGCAAGCAACAACTGGCAGTAAGCACGCATTCTCTCTCTCTCTCTCTCTCTCTCTCTCTCTCTCTCTCTCTCTCTCTCTCTCTCTCTCTCTCTCTCTCTCTCTCGCACGGTCAAGTACAATTTCTATCTATTATGACAAATATTTAATGTTAATAGGCCTAAATAATGGCTTATATTTTAAAATATATTGCTACATATGTGGCCTATTGAGACGATCTGCAATTTCTTGTCAGCCTTCTCTCTTGCAAGCCGAATTATTTTGTTATGTTTAAATTATTATATGTTTGAACTCTAAAAACTAATGCGGCTCACTCGCTGTGATCAGCTGTCTCATCTCAGAGCTCTTTCAGTTCTCGAAGTTGCCATGGTAGCACAAAACATAATCGATGTATCTATGATCGACCTTTAAGGTTTCACGACAGAAACGTGCACGAGCAGTTATCTAGACTATTTAAACTGAACTCAGACTAGTTAGATCAAATGATCTTCAACTTACTGTTATGGAACCAAATTAAGCGTGGATGTTTAGTTTGGCTCACTGAAGTCAGGCTTTTGACTTTAATCCCCGCTTTTCTAAACGACATTTATGGAATAGCCCCCAGGAAACCAGGACAACTGATTACCCTGCACCCTGTATTTGAAATATAAACACACACACACACACACACACACACACACACACACACATATATATATATATATATATATATATATATATATATATATATATATATATATATATGTGAAGAGTTCAGAGGCAAAACCCTCTAAATCCATCAGACCTCTTTTTTTGTAAATGAGCATTTTCTATCAGGCTCCTATAATTAGGTTCAGACAGTTTATTTTATAAATAATGAAAAGCTTATTAGTTGGTAAATAAAATTACTTTTTTTTTCTTCAAAAATGACACTTTAGACAATTCTTTGGTTTTTAACAATGTAAATTTTCTTTTGCATCAAAACCAGCTAAATCCACTTGTGCTTTTTTTTGCAAAAACCTCTAAATCCACCTATCCACACAAGACACAAGGGTATTTAGTTGAAAAATCACTAAAGATGCAATTAGAAATTATTTTTCCAAACATAAAACACATTAAACAATCTGTTTAAATGTTCGTAAAAACCTTTCTGATATTTGGGATTTGGATTTAAATTGTAACCATTGCAAACATTGCAAAGCTTGTTAGATTCAAATAATGTAGTGTAAAACATTGTGAAACATCAATATCTGCATGTGCATTGTCCATTAATATAAAAAGCTTATCAGACGAATAGGTAGTATGAAGTAATATAAAAAATGTATAGTTTTATACATTGTATTTATCTTTTAAAAAATAGCTTATATTAGCAAATAAAACACAAGGCAGGCCTCAGACACTTTTAGAAGCTGTCATTCATTCATTCTCACCATACTCAAGGTCTTGGTCTGTTTTTCGTCTCTTGTTTATCCTCATAGCATCGATGTGGGATAAAAGAACGCCATCTTCATCTTTCGTGAAACGAAACGTCTTGCCGTTTAATGTATAGTAAATCAGACTCATTCAAAGTAGCGTCACTGTGCAAAAAAACGTTATGAATGCATGCTACACTTCCGACTGTACAGTGTGTTTTCTTTTTCTTATAATGCACAGAGTTTAGAGGTAAGGGACGCATTCATTTGCCATCCACTGACAGTCCAACAGGCTCATTCAATTCATCAAACTCCATCTTGTAAAATCTATCTGGAAGCGGAATAAAACAGTCTCATAAAGTCTCTCTCTTTCCTCATAAAAGCCAGCTTATTAGCGCGCCGTTACATTGAAAACATATGATTCGATTTGTGCCTTCTGATTGGTTCTCAGGACACAGCAGCTTTTGCTGTCAAAGGCAAGTGGCGTTTAGAGGCTTTTGCCAAAAAACTGAAGAATAAGGTCAATAGATTTAAATGCTGAAAAATTAATCTTCTGCTACAGAAGCCAATCATTCATTGCTATAGACAAGGGGCACATCTGATTGCGTTAGTCTTTTGAAGTAATTTCCAACTTATTCCTGGTGGCAAATTTACTCTTAAAATAATAACAATTTCTTTTTTTGCAAGTTTCTAAGTGTTCAGGTGGTTGCTATCATGTGATTGCATTTGAATGGTGGAGGTTATTCATCAGCTAAGAAGGATAGACTTAACCTTGTGTTCATTTTATACTGATTACAAAAACATGTATGTTTGTAATAAATGAATGTTTGTTCAAGTGTTCATTTAACAGTACAGGCTTTAAGCTTTATGAAGATACATTTCTGATGTCTGTGTGGCAAGTTTTCACTAAGAGTCAGGGCTTGACATTAACTTTTTTGATCACCAGCCACTGGTTAGTAGTTTTCCAACATTACTAGCCACTCTCCATTTTCACTAGCCACAATTTTGTTGTTGGGAAAATATAATTTATATGCATAAATTTGACTTTGGAATGCTAAAATTACTTGATATTAGACTTTGTGTTATGTCCACATGCCTCCTCATTCATTTAACTTTTTTATTTATTTCACATTTAACTTGCTTAATGTGCATGAGCAAATGGGCTGTGGTTTCATAGTGCCGCATTGCAATTAGTTTTTATTTTACAGGACTTTTCAAGGGCTCAACACTAAGGATTTACCATATTTATTCTATCTAAATAAATAAATAATTATTTCTTAGCCACAAATGTTAAATAATATGTCAAAACATGCAAAACATAGCTGTGCACATGCTCTTTTTATTCAACAAAACCTTTCTTAAAAAAAACTATTACATTTAAAAAAAAAACAATTATTGCCATGTATCTAAAACTGTGCACAGTAGCCTAGTCTGTCCATTCTAAAGGTCTCTCAGATCACTAGTTAACTACACATGCATAGGGAGTTAATCGGCTATTTAAAGCAATGTTATTGTAAAAGTGATAATTAAACCATATTAACAAAAATAACCGTAAGCAAAAGAAAGCAGGTGAAAAACATTCTGTGTGTGATAATGGAAGAATGATCACGGGTAACGTTAGCCCCATGTCTGTTCTGTTCAAAGAATAGTTAAAACAAAACTGGCAACTGCTGCTGCTTACAAAGACATATTTTAAAAACATCCAGAGCTTTTGGAAGCCGCAGGATTGTGCGTGCACGAGCATCACTTTTTGTTCAGCCTATTTCAAAATAAGAACCGATCGCAGCAGTTGCGTTTCCAGGCACGGTTGCTTCGCGACAGAAAACGGGAGTGCGCATGCTTTTTAAACAGTCACGTGCATCACATCACCTGTGCGCGCAAGTGATTATCCTCTCATTCGGTATTCACCTGCTTTCTTTTGCTCGCGCGAACGCAATTTTTGTCGCTCATGCTGTTTCTCGATTCTAAGTTGACATTTGCATGCATATTGGGCCATTCTTATTGCTTTTAAGAAAACTATCATTTAAAAATGATCTTTAACCAGCCAAAGTGGCTAGTAAGAGTGTCTGTCTCACCCGCCACAGGTGAAATCTACCCACATTTGGCGGGTTGGCGGGTGTTAACGTAAAGCCCTGCTAAGAGTGTATTTGCAGAGGGTTCAATGAAGCTATGTAAAAACACATGTCTGGTCCCTGCCCCAAGAGAACCAGAATTCAGCTCCAACCCTGATCAAACACATTTAAGCAGGATCTGAAGGTGAATTGGTAATTAAAGACATGTTTGATCATGGTTGCAGCTGATCTCTGCAGGAAAGTAGATCTCCATGCACAGGGTTGGGCACGGCTGTTATAGGTTGATGGTTCTCTGGGGCAGGGACCATACATGTGTTTTTACACAGCTTCATTAAACCCTCTGGGGTCTGCAAATACACTGTGCGAAAAGTGTTGAGTAGAAAAAGTGAAGAGAAGAATAAATAGAGAAGTTAAGTGTTCTCCACAGAATGTAGTGTATTTTATTCATTCAATTATTAATTTTCCTTCAGCTTAGTACCTTTATTTATCAGGGGTCACCACAGCAAAATGAACCGCCAACTTATCCTGCATATGTTGTACGCAGCGGATGCTCCTTCAGCCGCAACCCATCAATGGGAAACACCCATCACTCTCGCATTCACACATGTACACTACGGCCAATTTAGCTTATTTAATTCACCTGTACCGCATGTCTTTGGACTGTGGGAAAAACCGGAGCACCCCGAGGAAACTCACGCGAACACAGGGAGAACATGCAAACTCTACACAGAAATCCCAACTGACCCAGCTGGGACTCGAACCAGCGACCTTCTTGCTGAGAGGCGACAGTGCCAGCCAGTGCAGTATGTTTAATAAATCAGTAAAAACACAAATGTTGAATGCAAAACGTAGCTTTATTTTTCTGTCAGTTTTTGATGCGTACATAGATGTTGCCGTTTAGTAAGGCTGAGGTTAGGAATCTTTGTCTAAAAAAGGGACTTTGGTAGAACGCCCCTCACGAATTCAAGCCGATAGCACCCAAGTTTTTCTTGCATGTTTAAAAATAATTGGTTACTTGTGAGCCGCTCAGCTTGGCTCATGAATTCTTCTCACTCCTGCAATTACCATGCAACTTCTTCCCATAGAAAAAAAATCACATTGGTTATTACAGTATGACCACCTTTACACTGGCATTAGCAACAGGTATCATACACACCCTCATATAAATCTAAAATATCTTCAAAACAGAGAAACCTATATGAAAATAAGTATAAAAAAATTGTTGCTGATGATGCTGCTGATAAGTTTCAAATCCCAATACACACTTAAAAGTTTTAAAAGTGAAAAGGGGCAAAAATTATATGGTTCACTTTATTGCATGATTATTATTTGTAGGCCCCATATATTCATATTAGCAACCGTCACCATTGTATAAACAGATTTGCGACCTATTTCAACTTTATAAACATACAATATGAATCAGAGCATTGTGCTATCAGCATCCTATGTAAAGATGGGTAATAGTGGAAGTGGTGCTGCCTGACTAATACATAACTAATTTTCAGATGAACACTTCGGGCCTGTAAATAGGCTACACTTTTTGTATAATAAAACAGAGTTTGTTGTTTCAAAATGGAAAAAAGAAAGAAAACATGAATGTGTGTATTTTTATTTTAAGGATGCCATCTTTCACAAACACTCAATGATCATGTTTAATAGTGTATGAGATGTCGGGGCAGCATGAGAATGTTTTGCCAAGAGAAGAAGTTGAGTTTGCTTCAGCCAACCTGAAAACAGCCCCCTGGAGAAGACAAAACAAGCCATTTACTCGTTAAATTCACTAGAAATTGATATTAGGTTGTTAAATCAGCATGTTAACCTACCAGATGATGTTTGTTCATGGCAAATGTCTTATCATCCTGTATGACAACTCCATCCAATCCTTTGGGGTTTTCGGTACATTGGACAGACATCTAAACATACCAACTGATTTGTTAATGTCATAAAATTGTCAGCTTGATTTCAAACTAATATAAAATAAAGTTTAGTCTAATCTGAGAGACGTCTGTCCTATACTCTCAGAAATAAAGGTACAAAATCTGTCACTGGAGTGGTACCTTTTCAAAAGGCACATTTTTGTTCCTAACAGGTCCTTAAAGGTACATAAGATACAACCTTTAAGGGGTGGTCCAAAGTGTATTTTTAGGGCTTGGTTGTGTTTATAAAATGCAAAGCATTATGTGCTCATACTTCATTTGTAAAAAAATCCCTTTATTTTTTTCTTATATCTTTAATTATATACAGCTACTTAGCTGACATGAAAACAATTGTCATATTTCGTAGTTCCTCCGAAAGTCCGCCCTCAGGAGTCTTTGATTGGTCAGCTAACATAATGTGCTGTGATTCACAGATCGGCTCCACATCACCAGGAAAAGTATCACGCCCCTACAAGCACACGCTTTTGCATTGTGTAAATACTGTCAGTCAGAGAAGCTGTTAGCCATATCAGTTTGAGCCTGAATCAGACAGAAAATGACACAGCTGAACCTCACGCCTGCTCTCTAAAATAATACCTGACAAGCAGTGGCGGCTGGTCAATAGAGGGCGCTGGGGCGCCGCCCCCCCTTCAAGTTAGACCCCTTTAATATGTTAATGTTTATTATCACAAATATTAACAAAATAAATGGATTTAATTATAACATTCTAACATTTATTGTAGTCATACTAACATTTATTGAAAAAAAAAGTATGAACAATATTTTTTCATATGTGTGCGGGGCGCCGGACTAATGATTGTCTATGTAGGTACACGAACTTTTGCAATGCACGTGATATGACAATAAGCTCTAATTTGCCGGTTTTAAATTGTCTTTGGGGCGCAGCGCTCTGCGCCCCGAACCCTCCCATTTTTGTTGTTAGAACGAATCATATTTGTTTTTATATGATTGGCCTTATGTGATTGGACCATTCTCACCAAAGAGCTTAGAATGCATTTCCTCGAGATGAATCAAAATTCCGTTGTATCTTTGCAAAGATATCCGTTCACAAGGCGTTTGGATGAAGAAGAAAAAAAAGAATCAAGAAGCTTGGACCAGATCAACCGTCTTTGCAAATTCATCAGTAGTCAAGTGATGGCGAGCGCGCGGATATTCGGGGATTTTCCAGCACTTGTTATGACAAACGGAGTTGGCTGGCAGGGTTTGATGATATCTATGGGTTTGATGTAAGTCATGCCTTTACTATTTCCGTGTTTGCTGTTCAAACAGCATGACGCAAGAGAGGCTGAATGCATTGGCCATGCTGTCAATAGGGAAGAGACTGGTGACTGAGATGACTGACGTTAACCAAAAGGTCACTGAGAAATTTTCAAGCCAGAAAAAAAGGAGAGCATAATTTATTTTCAAGTAGTGCTACTGGCCAGTGATTAGGCAACATTTGTTTGTGTGTGTGTGTGTGTGTGTGTGTGTGTGTGTGTGTGTGTGTGTGTGTGTGTGTGTGTGTGTATAGAAGTAAAGTTGGTTTTATATTCGCACATTCGTT
Source organism: Danio kyathit (assembly GCA_903798195.1). NCBI lineage: Eukaryota > Metazoa > Chordata > Actinopteri > Cypriniformes > Danionidae > Danio > Danio kyathit. The sequence goes on from LR812539.1 coordinate 43,830,559, forward strand.
CATTTAGAAGTCTATGTATTCTTTACCATGTTACTTTGAATATTCCATCGGAATTAACATGCAAGTATGACTTCAAAACAACATTAACACTATCTAATTGACTGTAAACAATGTTGTACTTTGATAGTCATTGGCTGCTTATATGGTTTCCCTATTTTGAATTTGCAAAGAATACTTTTCTGAAATTATATTATTAAGGAGAATGTCTGAATATCCGAATATAAAACCAACTTTACCTCTATTGTGTGTGTGTGTGTGTGTGTGTGTGTGTGTGTGTGTGTGTGTGTGTGTTTACTGATTATCTTGATTACTTCATTACTGATAATAAACCCAAATTGAACTAAAATGAACTGATTTGTGATGCATTTATTGTATGCTTTAGTCATATTTTAGTTTTTTGATGCATCACCTGAAAATGGCTTTTACACTCTTACTTTACCAACAGTTAGATTTTTTTTCTGGTGTTTGCGCCCCCCCTCCCCCCCCAAAAAATTTTTTAACACCAGCCGCCACTGCTGACAAGTGTCTTTCACATATAATTAGAATAAGCATGTGTAAGTAATATGAAACGTTCACATATCTTTTGTGAGTTTGTTATTTAAGATGTAGAACGCGGTGAAAGTGGCTGCAGAGAGAGACAATACAGCGCTGGTTAAGACAGTTGGTGTTTACAGCAATTTGACGGATAAATATGAATTTGAAGCTAAATTGTTAATAGTGCCAAACGGCATTTCCCGTTGTTTACCTCCTTGCTACAACATATCGTTAATGCTAGACGCTATGCATGTAAAAGATCAATTTTAACAAATAAAAATATTTACAGGTTGTGGCTCACAATTCACAGATTCTTCTATTATGGTTGGAGCTGCTCTTTTGAGGAGTTTTTAGCCAAATCCAGCACTGAACTGGGAGAGATTCTGGAAGCTGTCCTTTATCAAATGCTAGCTATATATTTTTTATAATTCTCTGGAAGTAAAATTAAATTGTAAGCACTTCTGTCTTTGTGTCCTGTCCTTTGGAAGCTTAAATACAGAAACAGAACATGCTCTGTGGAAATAGCAGCGTTTGGAGGCATTTTAGCTTTCACTGCTATAAGATTACAGCCTCTCTGGCAATACCCCTTTGCTGCGGAATTATTAGCCCCCCTTTGATTTTTTTCTTCTTTTTAAAATATTTGCAGAATGATGTTTAACAGAGCAAGGAAATGTTTACAGTATGTCTGATAATATTTTTTCTTCTGGGGAAAGTCTTATTTGTTTTATTACGGCTAGAATAAAAGCAGTTTTTAATTTTTTAAAACCATTTTAAGGTCAAAATTATTAGCCCCTTTAGGCTATATTTTTTCCGATAGTCTACAGAACAAACCATCATTATACAATAACTTGCCTAATTACCCTGCGTAGTTAAGCTTAAGTCTTTAAATGTCACTTTAAGCTGTATAGAAGTGTTTTGAAAAAGATCTAGTAAAATATTATGTACTGTCATCACGGCAAAGATGATGAAAATAAATGAAATTTATTTAAAAAATAAATGAATATTTATGAAAATAAATCAGTTATTAGAGATGAGTTATTAAAACTATTATGTTTAGAAATATGTTGAAAAAATTTTAAACATTAAACAGAAATTGCGGGAAAAAATAAACAAGGAGGCTAATAATTCAGTATCACCAGCTGGCTTCCGTTACATAAGGGCAAATATAAATGACCAAAACATCATTTACTCATTTTACTCATACTTATTTTATTACTTATAATGTCCAAGACATTGATATTATAGTAAATGCTACTTTTGTGCCTTTATTAGCTTTATTTTCGCCTATGTACTGGGTTAAAAACCTTACATTATTCCATCTCCACCTGCTGGTGAAAAAGCAGCTGGCGATCTTCAATCTGCAATCTATTGCTTTTCCTGCAGTTCCCGGATGTAATGTCGAATTTTAACAGTCGAATTTGAACCACTGAATTTATGGAAGCGAATATTTGAACTGGAATAAAAATGAACTGAAAATTACCTTTTGAATATTATACATCGTATTTTTAAAGAGTATTGAATATTTTGTAAGTGAAACCTGGAAATTGAATATGAATTATTGAATTTGTAAGTATGAAAACTTATTTAAAATATATTTTGTTGAAATATTCACAGCTTAAATAAACAGCTATGTTAAATTTCAGGACCTAAAACTACAAACCCTGGAATTCAATTCATTAAAATGCAAGAACTTGTTAATTCGGTGTATTATTTTTTTCAGTTTGTGCTATTCAACAAGCTTTTTAATTCAATTCTTTTGGCATTGATTTTGTTCCATACCAATATTTGCTCACTATCTGAATGTTGCCATATAAAAAGATTTTTTTTTTCAGCAAAAACATTTCTTCATATAAATGTTCGTTATGAAATCATCAATGGCAATAAAGGACAATTTTATAATGCTTCACTGTTGCTTGGCTACTTTCCTATTTAAAAAGGGCAACAATATTGTATCTGTTGTAATATGCGTGCTACGTCATACGTTCCTATGGATACCTGCATGTACAGGAAGTGATTTGTTACCCACATAACCGTGTGAGTGTTCGTGACTACTGAAGCAGAAAATCATTATGCCGCAAGCCTAACTTGTGACTGATTGCTGTGCATAACGTGAGCGTTGTCTCCACAACGCAATCTTGGATACACATTGTGGGACTGAAAAGGAGCACGTTGTCTGTGTGATAACCGCTACAAAGTCCAGTGCAACAAACCATGGAGAGCAAATACGGCTTAAAACGTGAGTACAAAAGAAAAAAAATGGCATTGCACCTACCAATGATGAACTGGTCTGACCCCGATCTAAGTGAAGCAATGTCCTTATTCAAACAAAAAATTAATCTGTATCTGGAAGATGAGGAGATAGCAGATACAGAAAAACAAGCTGGCAAAATTTGTAGAGGAATTGGAGATGAAGGATTAAAACGACTCAATGCAAGTGATACAGACGAGAAAGCCTGACACCTTGTAGATTTTTTTTGAAGGACAACTCAAACTAAATGTAAATGTCAGAATTCACAGACTTCATCTTATGCAATAAAGACAAAAGCCAAATGAAAGCAACTTTAGAAAGAACTTTAGCGCTGAAGTGTCAGTTTACAGATGATGAACTTAATAAGCATCTTGTTGAGCTTATTATTGCCAGTACTCCTTTTGATCCTCTCAGAAATTATCTGTACAGCAAGCCCAAAGGCCATCCCATTGCTGATGTACTAGCAGAGGGGAGAAAGTATGAAGCCTTAGCAGCGGGAAATGAACAGATACAACAGCTTGGCATGTCAAACAGTGAAAAGGTCCATTTCATAACAAGAGGATGAACATGTCAAAACTGTGACACGAACCACAAGCCAAGACAATGTCCGACATACAATGATACATGCTCTTTGTGTGGCAACAGAGGCCACTGGGTGAAATGTTGTAAAAAGAGCAGACATCAAGGACCACATCCAATCAGCACAGCAGGAGTAAGTCACGAACACGCAATAGATACCAAAGTCACACTAACTTAAGAAAATGCCACAACCATAAAGATGAGCCCAGCATCAACGGGATGATGAGTTTGCATACCAAAAACATTTTTACTCTATCACCATTAGTGCAAAATGTATGCACAGTATCCATGTAAAACCACCCAGAGACGAAGCATACACAACTCTAAATGTTAAACCACCCTTTCTGCAAGGACATGGATACATCCTTCGCCTGAAATAGATGCTTGTGTATCGGAAACACACTTCCAATGTGCACATTTAGACAGATGTATGGTACATCGACTCAAAGCATGGAACATCTAAAACCAGCATCCAATGTAAAACTAACATCATATACCGGTGATGTAATTCCCTGCTTTGGAATCATCAACATGCCATGCCAATATAAAGAGTCCAGATGGACTGATGCAATGTTTTACGTTGTTGATGTACCCGGACCAGCTGTGCTTCGCCTACCCACATGCGAGTTCCTCAGTCTTGTGACAGTTAATGTTGACGTGATGGCGGAACAAAAAAGCAATGCAAATGAGGGGAAGCAAAAAGAAGAGAGAACCCGACAACACATAAAAGACATCAAAGAACTTAGAGAGAAATACCCAGACCAATTCGATAAAATTGGCAATTTCACAGGCACAAAGCTCATTCTAAAAGAAGGCGCTAACCCATTCATTGACCCTCCACGTAAATGCAGTATCCACATTAAGGACAAACTGAGCAAACTTGTTAGCCAAGGAGTCTTGCGAAAAGTAGAAGAGCACACAGATTGGTGTTCTAGTCTTGCTTTCAGCACAAAGAAAGATGGATCACTTAGAAACTGTTTAGACCATCACAAAATTCCAACTCTGGAAGAACTAAACCCGAAATTTGCAAACACAAAAGTATTCAACAAGCTAGACACAAAAGCTGGGTACTGGTCGATACATCTAGACAAAGAGTCACAAATTCTTACCACGTTCCGCACTCCTTTTGGCAGGTACTGCTGGAGACATTTACCATTTGGTCTTAGTGTGTCCCAGGACCTCTTTCAAGCGAAGATGGATCAAACACTTGAAGGTCTCCATGGTGTAATCAGCATAGCAGATGACGTTGCAGTGTGTGGAGTTGATGAAGAGGATCACGACAGGAACCTGATTAGCCTAATGGAAAGAGCCACAGAAATTGGACTAGTGTTTAACAGCGAGAAGTGCATAGTCAAGCAACAAAGCATATCATTTTTTGGCAATCTATACACGGACAATGGCATCAGACCAGATCCAGCCAAAGTACAAGACATACAAAAAAAGCCAACGCCACAAAGCAAAGATGATCTCCATCGATTTATGGGCATGAAGAACTATCTGTCACCCTACATCCCAAAGTTTGCAGATAAAGCCCACAATCTGAGGGGACTGCTGAGAAATGACCCACAATGTCATTGTGACGAGGGGTCTTACAAACCCCTTGTCACCATATGCACAAAGTCTCTACATGCTGCTCCTTGATAAAGATGCAGGGATACAACTACAGCATCGTGTATTGTCCTGGAAACCAAATGATTCTTGCAGACACTCTCAGCTGCATGCCAAACCCTGAGAACAATGAAGACATTGAACTTGATAAATGAATAAACGTTGTGGATGCAGAATTCGAAGACCCTGAGCACCATACTGTTGCAATTGTAAACTTTTCTTCAAACAATCAAGAAGCCCTCAGATCGGAGACTGTAAAAGACCACAAGCTCAGTGCATTAAAAGAAATAATTCAGCAGGGGTGGCCAGATAAGATACAAGACCTGCCAAAAGACCTACGCAGCTACATTGGCCGTTCCGAGATGAACTCGCCATAGAAGCAGGAGTTGTGTTCAAAGGCAGACAAGTGGTAATTCCAGAATCTATGACCACTCACATTCTGACCCAACTACATGCTGGCCACCAAGGTATGGAAAAAACGTGCAGGTTGGCTCGAGAAAGTGCACAACCAAAAGAACCACTCATTCCACACAAATCACCCACAAAGCCTTGGCAGTACTTGTCGTCTGATCTATTTGAGATTAATGGACATCAGTACCTACTCACTGTGGACAGGTATTCTAAATATCCATTGGTTGATGAAATGCCCATTCCAACAAGCAGCCATGCAGTTGCACAAAAAATGCAGTGCTACATGTCACTATTTGGCTTTCCAAATGAAATAATGACAGACAATGGACCACAGTACACGGGACAACCTTTCAAGAAATTCATGGCCGATTGGGGAATAAAACATAACACAAGTTCACCTCACTACCCAAAAAGTAATGGATTTATTGAAAGACATGTCAGACATATCAAATTCATCATCAAAAAAACAATACAACACAATGGAGATGTGCAAATAGCCTTGTTGCAGGTGCGCGCAACACCCATTGACAGTGATTGACAGCTTTTCGGCTTAGTACCCTTATTAAAACGGGTTCGCCATAGCGTAATGAACCGTCAACCTATCCAGCATGTTTTTACGCAGCGGATGCCCTTCCAGCCGCAACCCATCTCTGGGAAACATTTACACACACTCATACACTACGGACAATTTAGCCAACCCAATTCACCTGTACAACATGTCTTTGGACTGTGGGGGAAACCGGAGCACCGAGAGGAAACCCACGTGAACGCAGGGAGAACATGCAAACTCCACACAGAAACGCCAACTGACCCAGCCGAGTCTCGAACCAGCGACCTTCTTGCTATGAGGTGACAGCACTACCTACTGCGCCACTGCTTCGCTCCAAGTCATGCAGATCCAGGGAAACTAGAACAGACAATGGCTAAAAAAAATGACAACGATAATGAAAACACATCATGATCAGTGCAGCGGTAGAAACTTACTACAACTATTCCGTGGACAGAGTGTACAAGTGCTGGACAAGGAAAGAAGAACATGGCACCCAGGGACCATTGTGGAAAAATGCAGAGCCAAAAAGTTATTTGGTTCAAACACCAAATGGAAACACAATCAGACCAGGAGTGTACCAGGAGTCATCTTCGTGAGATGTGTATGACACAAGCACAGTCTATCTAGAAACGAGTGCAATTTAGTGAAACACCTAAAGGAGATGTGAATGAACGCAACACCCATTGACAGTGATCTACACAAGAAAACAGTTGAAAACAAAATCACTCAACCTCTTCAAACAAAAAGATATGATACAGACAATGAGACAATACCAACACAAGGTCTGGATGAATTGTCATTAAGCCAGTGCAACATAAGGACTATGTGTAGAGCTGAGTGAATAGCTTAAAAAAAAACAAGCATTCCACAATGTTTATTTCTGCACACATAACCAGTCCACTACTGTTCAGTACTGTTATAGTGACACCTCATTGAAAAAAGAAAAAACAAACGAACTGTAATGTCTTTAGGAATGTTCTGTTGTACAGTTACAGAAAGAAAGGCATATTGTTGTCATGGTTGTCTGAGATGTTTACACATTTATGGTAAACGGGGGAATTTTGTATTATGTAATGTGCGTGCTACGTCATACGTTCCTATGGATACCTGCGTGTACAGGAATTAATTTGTTGTATGAGCATGTGAGCGTTAAAGATAAAATAAAGATGTTCTTATAAATCTACAATGTTGTCGAGTAATACTTCGGTATCTTTACCAATGGCCTAATTATTTGCCCTGTGTCTCTTCTGGTTGCCTATTGACAGCATAATTTCCCAAAGTTGCCTGGCAACATTTCTCAATTTTGCCCAGTGTATCATCAGCATTAGTGTGTCGCTATATACTGTGTGTACTATATAATGCTGCTTTTGGCTGGCAGGTTGTACATATAAAAAAAAGGAGACACCGACCCAGGCTCATTTCTGGACAGCACCAAATACGTCCCAGGAGGAACTCTTTTTTTGCGAATCCACCAGAGGCCACTGTGTATGCTTTTTGAGATCTCAAATTTCTCTCACGAGTATCATTTGTGCCTGCTCTTCTTGTGTAAATCCATCAGAGGCCACTGTCGACTGACTGACTGACCGATCGACTGACCCACCCGCCTCCTTAGCCCCCCCCACCCCTGTAACCCAACTGACAGTGTTTTCAAAAGCAATTCAGAAAAATAAAAGCCCTCGTGGCAGCCTGATTTTTACCACATTTTTAGATTTTACCACATTCTCACCCTGTTATTTACTTGTTTATTTTATTTTTTGGCTTTCGTTTTTGTCTTACTTGCTTTCTGGAACTCCGCTCCGCGTCACAAGTCCACCAATGTACATGGCAAGCCAATGGACAAACTGGTAACAGCAGAAAAGCCATCCACATGGAGGTAAGCAGTCAGCTGGTAAGCGCGAAAAGGAACAGCGTCATACCGTCCTGTAGCCTTCACTTAAAAGATGAAATGCAGCCATACGTACCTCTGCCTACATAATTCGCGATCTGCAGAAATGTATATAGGGCTAAGTTTTCAGAATTACCCTGTGTTGGGAGATACAAAGGAGACAGGACCTAATTCAGTACTTCTAAAAAATACAATTTGTAGATTTGGTAATTAGGCATGCCATTTAATAAGGAAAAATGACAACACATGCACATAGTTTATATATATATACAGTTGAAGTCAGAATTATTAGCCCTCCTGAATTACTTGAAGATTTTTTGAAGATTTTTTCAACACATTTCGAAACATAATATTTTTAATAACTCATTTCTAATAACTGATTTAACTTTGTCATGATGACAGTAAATAATATTTTACTAGATATTTTTCAGGACACTTCTATACAGCTTAACGTGACATTTAAAGACTTAACTAGGTTAATTAGGTTAACTAGGCAGGATAGGGTAATTAGGCAAGTTATTGTATAATGATGGTTAGTTTTGTTGACTATCGAAAAAATATATAGCTTAAAGGGGCTAATAATTTTGACCTTAAAATGGTTTTTAAAAAATTAAAAACTGCTTTTTAGAATTTAGGTTTTTAGAATTGCGTACAAAGACAGTATGTCCAGTTATAGGAGGGCTCTTAAATCTGCCAGGGCTGAGCACCTCCGCAAAATGATAGAAAATAATCATAACAATCCTACATTTTTATTTAACACCGTTGCTAAATTAACAAATAATCGGTCATCTTTGGAACAAAATGTCCCCCCGCAAATTAGTAGTGATGACTTCATGAATTTTTTCAGTGATAAAATAGAAGGCTTTAGACAGAAAATAGATGATTTTAAACTTTCTGCACCACCTTATACTTCAGATCCAGTAAACATTCCACTAAATCAAAATATTCTACAATGCTTCAAAATCATAGTACAGGAAGAGCTATATAAAGTTATAAATAGTTCTAAACCAGCTATGTGTATGCTAGACCCAATTCCAACAAAATTACTGAAAGAATTGCTACCTGTTATAGGAGAACCTCTCCTTAACGTTATCAACTCTTCTTTATCTTTAGGCCATGTTCCAAATCCTTACAAGTTAGCTGTTATTAAACCTATTATTAAGAAACCACAACTGGACCCCAGCAACTTAGCCACTTATAGGCCTATTTCAAATCTTCCATTTATGTCTAAAATACTAGAAAAAGTTGTTTCTGCCCAATTATGCTCCTTTCTGCAGACAAACAATGTTTTTGAAGTGTTTCAGTCAGGTTTCAGGGCTCAACACAGTACAGAAACCGCATTAGTGAAAATAACCAACGATTTACTCTTAGCTGCTGACCAAGGGTGCATCTCGCTATTAGTTTTACTCGATCTTAGTGCCGCATTTGACACCATCGACCACAATATTCTCATAGACCGCTTAAATTCTACAGGTGTCCAAGGACAGGCTCTTCAATGGTTTAAGTCATACTTAGCTGACCACTACCAGTTTGTGAATATTAATGGACAGCTTTCACAAGTCAGGCCAGTAAAGTACGGGGTGCCTCAAGGATCAGTTTTAGGCCCTTTGCTGTTTACAATATACATGCTACCCCTGGGAGACATTATTAGAAGACATGGGATCAGCTTTCACTGCTATGCAGATGATACTCAATTATATATTTCAACTAAACCTGATGAGATGTCTGAACTGTCTAAGCTAACTGAGTGTATTAAAGATGTTAAAGACTGGATGACCAACAATTTTCTTCTCTTAAACTCAGGCAAAACAGAATTATTACTTATTGGGCCTAAATCCTGTACACAGCAGATCTCACAACTCAACCTGCAATTAGAGGGATACACAGTTAGCGTTAGCTCTACTATAAAAGATCCGGGTGTCATATCAGACAGCAATTTTACTTTATAAAATCATATCTCCCATGTCACAAAAACTTGTCTTCTTTCATCTGAGAAATATTGCTAAGTTACGAAGTATGCTATGCATCTCAGATGCAGAAAAGCTAGTTCATGCTTTTATGACTTCTAGGCTAGACTACTGTAATGCTCTGTTTGCTGGCTGCCCAGCATCCTCTATTAACAAACTTCAGCTAGTACAAAATGCAGCTGCCAGAGTTCTTACCAGGTCTAGAAAATATGATCATATGACCCCAATTTTATCCTCCTTACACTGGCTGCCTGTTAAGTTTTGTATTGAATAAAAAATATTACTTCTTACAGTTGCAATCAGAATTATTCAACCTCCTGATTTATTAGCCCCCATTTATTTTTTTTCCCCAATTTCTGTTCAACGGAGAGAAAAAATTTTCAACACATTTCTAAACATAATAGTTTTAATTACTAATCTCTAATAACTGATTTATTTTATCTTTGCCATGATGACAGTAAATAATATTCTACTAGATATTTTTCAAGACACTTCTATACAGCTTAAAGTGACATTTAAAGGCTTAACTAGGTTAATTAGGTTAACTAGGCAGGTTAGGGTAATTAGGCAAGTTATTGTATAATGATGGTTTATTCTGTATACTATTGAAAAAATATATAGCTTAAAGGGGCTAATAATTTTGACCTTAAAATGGGTTTTAAAAAATTAAAAACTGCTTTTATTCTAGCCGAAATAAAACAAATAAGACTTTCTCCTGAAGAAAAAATATTATCAGACATACTGTAAAAATGTCCTTGTTCTGTTAAACATCATTTGGGAAATATTTAAAAAAGAAAAAAAATTCAAAGGGGGTTCAATATGATTGCAATTGTACCTATTAAAGCTTTAAATAATCTAGCTCCTGTTTATCTAACCAACCTTCTGTCTCGCTACAATCCAAACCGCTCTTTAAGATCTCAAAACTCAGGGCTTCTGGTAGTACCTAGAATAGCAAAGTTGAATAAAGGAGGTCGCGCCTTCTCATTTATGGCCCCTAAACTCTGGAATAGCCTTTCTGATAATGTCCGAGGCTCAGACACACTCTCACAATTCAAAACTAGAGTACATCACTTAGCGGTATGACGCATGAGTGTGCCCCACGCAGGTTTTTGCATCTCGTTTATATACACTATGAACAGCAGCTACACTAATTATGCTCTTTATTCTCTATTTCCACCTGGGGGTACTCATCCCGAGGCCCTCAGACTAAGCAGCGCCACTGATGCGATCCAAGACCAGCGATGAGATGATCCCAAGGTTTTCATAATACTGGACCAGACAGTATTTTGAGCTGCTGCTGTGGTGGTCATGGAAGAGTGGAGAGCATGAGACTGATTACTGTGACGCTCCAGGGACAGACGAGTGTTCACAGAGGTCCAGCATTCTCCAGCCTCCGGCGCCTAGACTGCAGATCTGCACAAGACGGTTGGCCATAGGAGAAATGGTCGTGCCCAACTGAGCCTGGTTTCTCTCGAGGTTTTTTTTTTTTTATTCTTCACTTTCGCCAATTGGTGAAGTTTTTTTCTCGCCACTGGCTTGCATGGTTCGGGATCTGTAGATGGACACATCGATGGAATTCGATGGAATCATCAATGGAATTCGAATTCGTGTGTGGTCGTGTCTGGTGCAAATGTGCAAAAAAACTGGTGTTCAAGTGTTGATAAAAGCGTCAGAGAGATAAAAGAGTGTGTTTTCTACAGGTGGTTTGTTAAGCCCACTCACCTGTGTGAGGCACACTCAGAATTAATCATCTTTAGGGGTTGGTGTGTTTTTTACGTAATGCACTTTCCAAAATATTGATTATTTATTTGAATGTTTTTTGAAAGATTAATATCAGCAGTTATTGACAAATTCTGCTTTGTTTTGCTAGGACCTTTGATGAAAAAACCCTGGGTTGTGTTTAGTAAGTTCGGAGGCTAGAGAATACAATTACTCTTTCTGGATCCTGGTTCATTTGTTGGTATAAGGGCTCACTGCTGTTTGGCTCTCATTGATCTGAAAGAGGACAAAATAAAGTCAAATAAACAACTTGGAGTGTGTATCATTAATAAAGGCGTACAATTTAAGAGTAGCATTACTTTTTTACCTGCATAATGCAGCAACACACTCTTCAGTTGGTGTCAAAAGACTGGTGTCTGGCTGGCCTTTATGAAATAATAATAAACTCTATAAATTTAACAGTTTATGTATATTTACAAACATTTCAATATTCAAACCTCAGCCAGCGTTGGACTTGTCACATCAACACTATTGACCACAGCAGTGATCTGGCCAAACTGCATTTTTCTGGGTTCCCTTAATTCTACTTTTTAAGCTGCCAAAAAACAACTTCTGAGACAAAGTTCGAAAAAGTTCAACAAAGTTTGAATCCACCTAGGGAATAGCCTCGTAGCCACTGGCTGCCCAGCCATCAGCATGACAGCTCACCTTCTGATGCTGCAATGAATGTCTGGTCTCCGTTGTCATCAACCAAAAGCACAGCCAACCTGGAAGATGAACTGCTACAATGACACAACCCGTAGTTCCCCAGCCAGAGGAGTACTCCAATGCTATGTGGAAAACTTCTACTATGGGGATTTTGTCAGAAAACCAATGATCTGAAGAGTAATAAAGCGAGCCAATGAAATGCCAGTGAATTGGCAGCGCCCAGCAAATGCAGCTTGCAGCAATCTCAATTAGCTGTGTATAAAACTGCCAGACACGTGTCACTCAGTACCTTTTCACTTTCAGAAGCTTTACACAACAGAAAGAGTCTTTGCTGTTTCTCCGACTTCGTTCGAGATAGAGAGAGAGAGAGAAAGCTGCTGGCTACTCAGAGAGTGTTTCTCCTGGTCCCAGAGCGAGCTACAACGCAAGCAGCGGCGGCCAAGCTGGGTTTATTCTTCCGTCCCTGGGGTGGTGAGCGAAGGTTTATTCTCCCGTCACCCTCCCTCTGGGGTGGGGAGCAAGGCTCCGGATGTAGAGGCAGATATGATGGCCATGCTTACCGGGGCTGCTTTGGTAGTGGGGCTGGAGATGGTTCTTCTTCCAGTGCCACAGCCGGACCGACTAGATGAGTGCTACATGGAGGCGAAAAAGAAGGGCAAGCCCTCTAATCCTCCCATCCTCTTCTTCCCGGATGTGCACAGCTGCACAAGAGTGGTTCCGACCCAATCTTGATGCATGAGCTCCTCACCACAACCACTTATCTGCTCTTCCTCAGGACCCCACGGCTCCCGGTGTGAGCTCTCCCATTCCATGCTGCCCCACCACTGGTGCGTCAGCGATTGTGCCGATGGTGCCACTTCAGCGGGCTCTGCCAGCCTGGTTAACGCTGCCCAGCCCGCCGCAGTGGCTAATTCGCACGATCAGACGCGGCTATGCAATTCAGTTCAGCAAACGTCCTCCCAAGTTCACGGGCCAAGTTTTCACCAAGCCCGCGGAGGGTGCCCTGGCTGATTATAGCTCACTCTCAGGATCAATTGGTTATGCAGAGGGACAGGGTGCTCCAGTACCTTGACCTGTTAAGGTTTCGGGTCAACGGAAAAAAAAGCAAGCTCGCCCTTGTGCAGACTGCCTCTCTCTTCTTGGGTTGGAGCTGGACGCGATCACCATGAGAGGGAAAGGTGCACCAAACTGATGCTGACCAGTCTGAAAGAGTTCGACAGGAAAACTGTGGTCACACTGAAATCATTTCAGAGGCTCCTGTTGCATATGGCATGTGCAGCCGCAGTCACACCACTCGGATTGCTCCATAGGAGACCGCTTCAGCATTGGCTTCATGATCAGGTCCCCAGACATGCATCCACCTGTCTGTCCAGCTGATATGGGTGGTCCATAGACGAAGTGCAGAAGACTTAGATGACCTACCAGCTGTGGTGGATAACACCATCAACCAGGCTAGAGCACCCTCTACAAGGCATGTCTACACCCTGAGGTGGAGTCTGCTGAATGGTTCGCTTCTCACTGAGAAGACCCCCGGACTTGCCAGATTAGTGTTGTGAGACCCCAGCCAGGATATGTGCCCAAGGGTCCTACCACACCCTTTAGAGACCAGGTATTGAGTCTGCAAGCGCTGCTCACGGAGGAGGCAGGCCCAGCCCTTTCTTTGCTGTGACCCGTTCGCGCTCTGCAATTTTATGTGGACTGCACTCAGAATTTTAGACCTTCTGAGCAGCTCTTTCTCTGCTACAGACATCTGTAGAGCTGTGAGTTTTAAAATCTTCGAGTGGAGCCGGTTTTCTCACGTGTGCTGAATAACGCCAGTGAATGAGGAAGTTAAAGGATGTTAGAAAGTTAAAAGTTGAATAGTTAAAGTTTTCCACATAGCATTTCTATTCAGAATCAGTTTTATTGCCAAGTGTGCTTCACACAAGGAATTTGTTTTGGCTACAGAAGCTTCCAGTGTATATAAAGTGACAAGTGACAACACGAAAAAAATATGAAAAAAAATATGATAAACATTAAACGGAGATGAAAAAAGATCTGGATGTTGAATTGTATGTACAAATTTGTTATAAATATACAAGTTATAAGGTGCAGTGAACAAATGCATATGAGAAAGTATCGCATTGTATATTGTTATAAGGTGCTGTGTACAAGTGCGTATGAGAGTATTGCACATTTATTTCCCAGTATGGGAATATTAACTGTTCATGAGGTGGATGGCCTGATTGGATGACAGCTGAGTAGAACTGTACGAGCAGTTCCTGTGGCAGGTTGAACTTCCTCAGCTGACGAAGGAAGTACAGTCTCTGCTGGGCTTTCTTCACAATTGAGTCTATGTGAATGTCCCACTTCATATTCTGAGGGATGGTGGTGCCCAGGAACCTGAATGACTCTACTGCAGCCACAGTGCTGTTCATGATGGTGAGTTGGGGGAGTGCAGGGGGTTTCTCCTAAAGTCCACTATCATCTCTACTCTTTTGAGCGTGTTCAGCTCCAGGTTGTTGTATCTGTACTGTATCTGTTGTAAAGCCAGCCGCTCCACCTCCTGTCTGTATGCAGACTCTTCACCATTCCAGATGAGGCCAATAACAGTAGTGTTGTCCGCAAACTTAAGGAGCTTGATGGAGGGGTCTTTTGCTGTGCAGTCGTTGGTTTACAGGGAGAAGAGCAGTGGGGAGAGAACACATCCCTGGGGGGCACCAGTTCTGATGGTACGGCTGTCAGATGTGATTTTGCCCATTCTGACTAGCTGTTGTCTATCTGTCAGGAAGCTGGTGATCCATTGACAGACAGAGCTAGGGACAGAGAGCTGGGTTAGTTTGTACTCGAGCAGTGATGGGACAATGGTGTTAAAGGCGGACCTGAAGTCCACAAAAAGAATCCTTGCGTAGTTCCCTGGTTTGTCCAGATGTTGTAGGGTATAATGCAGTCCCATGTTGACTGCATCATCCACAGACTGGTTTGCCCTATAGGCAAACTGCAGGGGGTCCAGCAAAGGTCCAGTGATGTCCTTCAGATATGCTAGCACCAGTCTTTCGAATGACTTCATGGCCACACATGTTAAGGTAACAGATCTGTTGTCATTGAGCCCTGTGATATTTGGTTTCTTTGGGATTGGGATGATGGTGGAGCATTTGAAGCAGGATGGAACTTTGCGCTGTTGTAGTGAACTGTTGAAGATCTGTGAGAAAATGGGACCCAGCTGGTCAACGCAGGTTCTCAGACAGGCTGGTGAAACACTGTTCCCCCCCCACCCCACCCCCATGTTTCATTTTGTATATAATGCAAAAGTCTTATGTGCATATGCATATAACTTGTATATAATGCACTTTTCGAAATCTTGTTTATTTCTTGGTCATTTACTTGGTCATAAGAAGTGACTTTTTGCCTGGTTACTTTTCTCTGTTGTAAACTAGGGCTGAAGCTTCTAAAATATGAATATTTAAGGGTGTGACAGTTAAATGATGATATTTTTTAGCCACCACATTTATTAACATACAATCATTTGTATGATAGGATTGGCTGCATACGAATCTTTCAAAAGTCACACGTAAACCTTGTCATAAGTGGATTTGTTTGCTCAGATCTGCACTCAATTCTGTGTTGGATTGATAAATGATAAATGTCTTACCACAATATCTGTTGCCAAACCTACAAACATATTACAAAGATGTGCCATGGTGGTTTGCCACAGTGGCCAAACACATAAACATAATTAGGGGCCATTCACACAGAACAAAACACCTAAATGTTTTTTTTTCTATTACGATAGCATCTTTTCCTATTGTTTTTCTATGTAAACATGCTTTGAAGTTTGCTGGTGAGATTAAAACTAACTATAAAGGTGTTTATAGGTATTTGATGGGTAAATATGAATTAACTACAAGGAACAAGGAGGGAACAATGCACCACTTTAATTTACAACCCGCAAATGCTGTGTTTACCCTTTAACTACAGGGAACAAGGGGGGAACAAATACTGTATTTACCCTTTAACCACAGGGAACAAGGGTGGAAGAACCTGGACTTCAATGCACAAGTTTATATTTGAACAGTAAGAACAGAGAAAATTACAGCAGTTTTAATTGATTGAAGACCAAATTACTACATTTTTCTACGTATAAAACATCAGTTATACATTCACTGAAATGCAACAGTTGTGACACGACTACTATGAAAATCATGCAGTTGGCATTACACTGCAGACATGAGGGGACTATTCAGTTCAGATTCACATATAAACAAGGCCTCAATCTGATCTGAGTAAATCCTTAGCTGCGTCCGAAATCACTACTTCCATACTATATAATACGCAAAAAAAAAAAGTATGCGAGCCAAGAAGTATGTCTGAATTCGTAGAATTTAAAAATCAGTATGTGAGAAGTACCCGGATGACCTACTACTTTCAGTGAGATTCTGAAGTGATGGACGCTACGCTATCCCATGATGCACCGCGAGAGAATTCATCAATGGGAGTGAAGCGACACAAATGATGTGGGTAAGTCATGTGATGATGACAAAATGGCAGATGTGGTATGTCCGAGTTACGTTCATACTACTGACATTCATACTGAATAGAGCGTATATTTCAACTAGCAGAGTAGTATATTTAAATTCAAATGCGGTACCTACTGAGTAGTAGGCGATTTCGGACACAGCCCATGTGATTTTTTCCTGCTTAAACATAGAGTTGAAGTCAAAATTATTCGCACTCCCAATTTTTTCCCAAATTTTGTTTAACAGAGCACGGGATTTTTCAGGGTATTTCCTATAATATATATTTTTTTTATTGAGAAAGCCTTAATTGTTTTATTATATTGTTTAATTTTAGTTATTTATTTTTAATTTTAAGGTCAATATTATTAGCCCTCTTAAGCAATTTTTGATTGTCTACAGAAAAACACACTGTTATACAATGACTTGCCTAATTACTCTAACTTAATCTCATTCATTCATTTTCTTTTCGGCTTAGTCCCTTTATTAATCCGGGGTCGCCACAGTGGAATGAACCGCCAATTTATCCAGCATGTTTTTTACGCAGCTGATGCCCTTCCAGCCGCAACCCATCTCTGGGAAATATCCACACACACTCATTCATACTCATACACTACGGACAATTTAGCCTACCCAATTCACCTGTACCGCATGTCTTTGGACTGTGGGGGAGGAAACCCACGCAAATGCAGGGAGAACATGCAAACTCCACACAGAAACGCCAACTGACCCAGCCGAGGCTCGAACTAGCGACCTTCTTGCTGTGAGGCGACAGCACTACCTACTGCGCCACTGCGTCGCCCTAATCTAATTATGTTTATAGGTTTAAGATGTCTCTAACCAATAATTATTTTGTTGTAGTTCCCTACCAGCTGTAAAAGACATTGCATTAAACTTTGAGCAACTTTTTGTAACTTTTTTAGATGTTGTTTATGCTCACACAGCTACGTTATACACTATCTAGAGTTAAAAGGTGAACATGTATTTTATGACCCCTTTAATTTTATTATACATGCAGGTTCTTTTTTAGCACTAGGAAACCTAATCACCCTGTGTGTGTGTGTATGTGTGAATTATAAAGCCTATAGTCTGCTAAAATGTATAATCTCTGATGACCCCTGCCCTGTTTGCTTTATCTGGGCTCTTTGTCTCTCGATTTCTCATGTGCGACACATCATACAGCACTCCTGATTGGTCAACCTCTGATTTGTTGACAGATCTCATTCAGCTGCACCAAAGATACTTAGAATATATACCAGACAAAACACTCGTATAGCTTTGAATGTTGAAAACTGCAACAGTCAATGTGACCACTCTTCTGGTACAGGAGCCAATGCTATAGACCCTGTTCCTGGAGATCTATCTTCCTGTAGAATTCAGCTCCAACCCTGATCAAACACAACTAAAGCACTGTTCACACTGTGAGATTTCAGCCGCAATTTTGTAATCTGAGAGAAATTTGGTTAATCCTAAAAGATTCCTGAAATCCTAGGCTAGAATCGGTGATCTTTGATTGTTGGTTTGACATGTTCACTGACAGCCGCTTTGTGCCCGTTGTGATCAGATTTTTCCTAAGATGAAGTTCTGGCAATGTCAGAAGATTTCAGACACTTTCCTGCAGTGTGACAACAGCTGCGCTGAGCGTTAATCCAAGAACAAATAGGAGCGACAAATTTGATGACGCAATCCATGCGACAATTCAAATGACCACGGTGAAATGTCAAAACAGTTTTTTTCTTCCTGGTATAATTATTAAGACTCGCTGTGTGCAAAATTGCCGCTACAGATTGTTTAAGTTTGCTGTGAGGAATCATTTCAGAACGCGGGATAGTGAAAATGTCACAGGTGGATGACGTCAATCTCCAGAGGCATTTTCTTTCGTGTTTGGCGAGTTCTTCATTGTCAATCAGTCTGATTTGATGACAGCTGAGATCTTACAGTGTGACTTGGAAGCCATGTTCGTGCAGTCTGACATGCTCCAATCGTTCAGGATTATAAAAAAAATCACACAGTGTGAACCGGCCTTAAACCAACTAAGTAGGATCTGAAGGAGCAATTGGTAATTAAAGACAGGTGTGTTTGATCAAGGTTGCTGCTCATCTCTGTAGGAAGGTAGATCTCCATGAACAGGGTTGGGCATCCCTACTATACACTCTCAGAAATAAAGGTATGCAAGCTGTCACTGGGGTGGTACCTTTTCGAAAGGTACAAATTTGTAGCTTAAAGGTTCATATTAATAATTCTCAGGGGTACATATTAGTATCTAAAAAGTACAAAAGTGTTCCTCTCAAAATCTTTAGGTACTAATATATACTTTTGAGGTACCATATGGACCCTTCAAGTACAAATGTGTACCTTTTGAAAAGGTACCACCCCAGTAACAGCTAGCATACCTTTATTTCTGAGAGTGTAGACCAGGCGTCATCAACTATATTTGTCAGAGGGCCAGAATTTTACGAGACAGTCTCCTTGGGGGCCGGACCCCCAAGAAGAAAATCAAACAAAAATCTCATTTTGGCTAAGCATTATGTTTAATGTTTATACTTTTGAATTCTTATACTTTTGCAATTTTTTGACAGATATTGCGATTTCGATATGATTTGCGATTTAATTTTGTAGCGAAGTGAATAATTCAGTAATCTGTATTTTAGCTTCTTACTACTAAAATGCAATGAGTGTTAGTTAAAAAAGGAGCTTAAAAGATATTAACTTATATTAGCAAACATCTCTGAAATTGTACTTATATATATATGTGTGTGTGTGTGCGTGTGTGTGTGTGTGTGTGTGTGTGTGTGTATGTGTGTGTGTCTGTGTGTGTGTGTGTAATGAAAGATAATAAATTTGTATATTAAAAGTATATTTTCATTTGTTTATTATAAATTTTCATTATTTTTATAAAACTGTAATATTAAACTTACAGTTAAAATGCACATTTGTAAATAAACAGTTAAAATAGTAAAATAGTGTGATAAGAAATTTGACAAAATGGTTTAAAATATATTTTGGTACATCAAAAAGTGTGTTTATGATAACCATCCGACAAGATAATGCAGCAAAAATTAGTTCTTAAAATGTCACTAAAATGTAATATTTATACCTCATAATTAAATAGAAAATCAGGCGAATAACTGCAAAAATAACCCATTCAAAAAGCTGGCTACAGGCCTGACAGTGTAACGTTAAAAGAATGTTTATTAACTGATAAAGAGAAAGTTTAATAAAGACTTCCGTTTATTTCAGCCGTAGTGCAAATTAAACGTGTCTCATAAATGAGTAATAATATAAGATGGAGCACAGGCTCTTGTTTTTCTGACAAACTGTTTCAACCGAAATTGCACCTGTTACTCTGAGAGATCAGGAGAATTGGCAGGCAGGGATCATATACTTTTGCATTTAGCTGTTTATTCTGCAGTTAGTTTTCAGGGCATATTATTCACAGACTTTATCTGCCTGCTATAACGACAGACTGTGCGTTAAAGCACGAAACACGAGCATTAACGCCATTATCATGATGGACTCAGTAGTGAACTCGAGTTTATGTGACTTACACTTTTCGTTTGAAAAAAGCTCTTTATGTCCTTTTTTGCTGCCGCCATCCTCACCTGTGTGTGTCAGACCTCACACACCTCATTCTTGCACAGGGAATTCACTTGCGCTGTTTTGGCGCCGCTCACATGACAGCAGGGAAAGGCACAGCCTTTCTAGGTTGACATGTCTAGGTTAATATTTACAGCGTGATTTTTTAAGTGAATTAAATTATTGGTGGGGACATTTCAATAGTTGGTCCCTCTCCGTGTCCCCTCCGTCCATGCTAAATCTACGCCCCTGCTTTTTAGCAAGACGCTCCTCATGTAGCCGTTCACGCTTTCCTGTTTGTTATTGTGGGCGTTTCACATAGTTCAGTTACACAATTCTGATTGGGCAGTACGAAAGTGTGCTCACTCGATTGGCTAGTAAGGCTGTCACACACAGAGGACTGTAACACAGACAGCAGTCATGCATTTGGTCTGAGCGTGGGAAGTTAAATAATATACATGTCATATTGCACAGCCATAGTGTGGACCACTATTTTCTTTTAGATCCTCACAATTTTGGAATCCAGTCGTGGGTCGGATTGAACAGCTCAGCAGGCCGGACGGACTCGGCCGCCAGTTGATGATCACTGCTGTAGACTGATGGTTCTGGGGGAGGGCCCAGACATGTGTTTTTACACAGCTTCATTGAACACTCTGGGCTCCACAAATGCACTATAATCTCAGTGAATACTTGACTTAAAACAGAAATGTATCTACCTAAAGCTTCAAATCTCTACTTTTAAGTGAACATTTGAAAACAAAAGTTCTCTGGTTTTGTAATCAGTATGAAATGAACACCAGGTAAAGTCTGTCCCGTCTGAGTTGATGAATGGCCTCCATTCAAATGCAGTCCCATGACGGCAAACACTGTTGCCAACTATTTTCAACGGAAAGGCGCTAAGCTCTGCCCGAAAAGTCGCTAAGAGTCGCTAGATTATGTCATACGCTAATTTGCATATTACTGACGTCATTACGTTCTACCATTTCTGTTTAACAGCCTATGGTAAATAAATGGGGTATTATATTTGCACTACGCTTAATGCAAGCATGTCAATTTAACTAAAGTTATTGCTGTTTGAATACAGTATATCATTATAGAGGAGTAGTGAATTTGCAGTAATCTCTCAGACGTAATAAACTCAGACAAGTTCTGAAACTCTCACTAAAACATCTCTGATTGTGAACAAGTAAAGAATAAACGGTCAAATCAAATTGTTCAAATAAAAGAGAAGCAGATCGGTTTGACTGTACAAGGGATATACCTTTACACTGCCGGTGCTAAATCATTTGCCGTCGGTACGCAGAGGAGTGATCTGCAGTCAGGCTGCAGGTGGGAGAGGCTGCTGTACGACTGGGCCGCCTGTCAGTGCTCTGAGGCGAGGGAGGGGCCGCGGCATCACCCGCAGCTCGTTGAGAAGAGTAGGAACGGTACAGTAATGGACAAACGACAGTCTATAAAAATCTCCAGTAACACAAAAAAGTCGCTAGATTTGTCGCTAGTCGCTTTTCTGAAAATTTGTCGCTAGAGGGGTCTGAAAAGTCGCTAAATCTAGCGACAAAGTCGCTAAGTTGGCAACACTGACGGCAAACACCTGAATGCCCACAAACTTGAGAAAAAAAAGAGATTGCTGTCTTTTGGGGAGGAATTTTGCCACCAAAATATAAGTTGGAAATGACTTCAGAAGACTAGCACTATCAGATGTGTCGTTATTCAGAGAATGATTTTTTAGTTATTTAGTTTGATTGTCCTCCAGAAACAGCCAATAAAGAGGTTGGTGTCATGATCTTGTTCCATTAGCTTGGTCAGACAACCTGAAAAAAATACAGCTTTTCTGTTTGATTTAAAATTAAATTACTTGCCTTAAAGGGACTTTGGTAGCAAACACCTCACAATTTCAAGTCAATGGCACCCAAGCTTTTCTGGCATCTTTAAAAATAATTGGAAGCCTGTGAGCCAAATTCCTCTCACTCGATATGAGTACTCATAGAGAGTATGTGCGATTAGCATGCAACTTGTCCTGATAGAAAAAACTTACACCCGGTATGCCCACCTTTAGACTGGCATCAGCAAAAGGCATCATACACACCCTTATATACATCCAAAATATCTTCAAAATGGAAAAAATTATATGGAAATAAGTGCCAAAAAATTATTTTGTTGTTGATGATAATGAGTTTTGTAGCCCAATACATTTTTGTAAGTTTGACAAGTGAAAGGGGATGAAAAATCATTTGGCTCAGCTTATTGTGTGCGTATTTCTATGCCCCTTATTACCAACTGTCACAACTATATAAAAACACATGTGACCTATTTCAAAATTATAAACACAAACACAAAATGAATGAGAGGATTGTGCATTATACATCTTATGTAAAGATGGGTGTTAGTGGAAGGGGTGCTGCCTGCCAATGCATGAACAAATTTTCAGATGGACAATCCGGCCCTGAAAATACATTTTTTATATAATAGTAAAGAGTTTGCTGTTTGAGATTGAAAAAAAACAAAACAAAACATGAATGAGTATATTGTTGTTTATATTTAATAATCAAAACTGCCAGATTTCACAAGCACTCAATGATCATTATTAATAGTGTATGAGCTGTCAGGGCGGCATGAGAATGTTTTGCCGAGAGCAGCAGTTGAGTTTGTGTCGGCCCACCAGGGAACAGTCCCCTGCAGAAGACAAAATAAGCTGTTTACTCATTTAATTCACTAGGAATTGATATTCGGATGTTAAATCAGCATGTAAACCTACCAAGGGGTGTTTGTTCATGGCAAACACCTTATCATCCTGTATGACAACTCCGTCCAATCCTTTAGGGTTTTCGGTACATTGAACAGACATCTAAACACACCAACTGATTTGTTAATGTCATAAAATCGTTAGATTCATTTCAAACTGATAAAAAATAAAGTTTTAATCTAATCTGAGAGACTTCTGTCCTTAAATTGAAAATCATTTAAAACAACAAAAAAAAATGTTTCTTCAAAAGACTGTTACATGATGGACAGATTTAATTTAGGCTTTTATTCACAGACAAACATTAATCAGTCAAATAATAGAGAGCAAATTTGATGTAATAAATTTCTGGTAATAAAAAAACTGAGAAAAAGAAAGAAATATGTGATTTAATTAAAAGATTAGCTCACCCAAAAATTAGGCCAAAAATAAAACTATAACATGAACTTTGTTCACCTATATTTTCCATATAAGATCAGGATGCATGTTAGTAGTGTCAAAATAATTGTTTATTCAATGCAACATGACGCAGACTCGAATGATTCGGTATCAGTACAATAATAGATCATAACCTGTTATTACGTATCATTTATCACATTTGCACTAAAATCCCCCAACCACCTAAAAAGCTGACAACTGTGCACAATTCAATGCTTGTGAGTTTGCTGAGACTGAGTCTTTCACTAACACTGAAGATGCAGTAGACCCCCTGTTTCATTACTAGGGAAGATCAGAGCAAACACAGCCATTTTTGTTGAGCATGTGAACAACGCTCAAAAAGCAAGCAGACTTTTTTTGTATTTGCTCTAAATGCTCCTGTTGTCTTCTGTGCTTGTACTTAAGCTTTTAGTACATTCAGGAAGCATGTTTTCTTCTCAGGAAAAATTAAATGTAGTGTTCATATATACAAAGTTGTATTCTTGGGAAGTAAAAATAAAATTTGAAGCATCTTTAATGATGCATCATGATTTTGGATTAAACCAAATTGATGATATTATAACCGTACCCTAACTGTGAGATCAGCATAGGATCACACCCCTAGTGTACATTTACTACAGGCAATACAATGCTTGCATTTTGCGCTGCTGCACTCTCAGAAATAAAGGTACGTGAGCTGTCACTGGGGTGGTACCTTTTCAAAAGGAACAAATTTGTACCTACAAGGTCCATATTAATACCTCAAGGGTACATATTAGTACCTAAAAAGTGCTAAAATGTTCCTCTTAAAATTTTTAGGTACTAATATATACTTTTGAGGTACCAATACAGACCCTACAAGTACAAATGTGTACCTTTTGAAAAGGTACCACCACAGTGACAGCTTGTGTACCTTTATTTCTGAGAGTGTGCTCTAAAAACTGGGACACACCAAAGCAATGGTCAAACGAACATATCGCCTCTCATCGGGTTAACATCGGAGCTCGTTGGCTTGATTCAGCATGTTGAATCGGTCTCGGCTAAAGAGAGCGCTCTGACTGGTTATTCAGCAACGAATCAGAGCGTGAGTGTGACGTAGTGAAGTGACGTAGCAAATAAACAATTCAAATCAAGAAGGATCACAAAGAGGCCAGCTGTTATTTCGCTACATTTATCAAATATTTGCAAACAATATGGATTATTTGATTATCAGACAAATTGGCAGGAGTGAATCCCTGTGTGGTGAGTGACAGTTACTGTGATAATGGTGCTAAACGCTGCTTTGTTTATGCTTTGTTGATGTGTGTTGGAAGTTTGGTTTTCCTTTGTGGAATGAGAAAACAGACAGTTCCCCCTGCAGAGCATACAGACACATCCTCTTGCGCAGGCGCAGAACACAGCTTTTTTTTCAGTCAGCTTTCATCCATTTGGTGTGTTCACATGCAGCATTTTAATCCAAAGTGACGCAACAACGCTAGTTGTTTGCTAGTTGTTTGGTGTCAGCTTGGTGTGTCCCGACCCTAATGTAAACACACACCCTCTGACCTGACGGGGCAGAGAAGACTTGTTTTTACTGTGGGTTTTTTTTTTTGCAGTAACGTGTTCGACAATAAATGTTTGATAATGTTATTGTTTTCTTTTCTGGACTTGGATGAGAGAGCTCACAGATTTAATCAAAATTAATTTGTATCTCAGGGGATTGAAACAACATAAGGGTAAGTAATAAATAATAGTATTTTCTTTTTTGGAGATGACGCGATGGCACAGTGGATAGCATGTTCGCCTCACAGCAAGAAGGTCAATGGTTCGAGCCTCAGCTGGGTCAGTTGCCATTTCTGTGTGGAGTTTGCATGTTCTCCCCATGTTTGTGTGGGTTCCTCCGGGTGCTCTGGTTTCCCCCCACAGTCCAAAGACATGTGGTACAGGTAAATTGGGTATGCTAAAATTGACCGTAGTGTATGAGTGTGTGTGTGAATGAGTGTGGATGTTTCTCAGTGATGGGTTGCAGCTGGAAGGGCATCCACTGCGTGAAACTTATTCTGGATAAGCTGGCAGTTAATTCCGCTGTGGCGACCCCAGATTAATAAAGGGACTAAGCCAAAAAGAAAATGAATAAATGAATGAATTTTCATTTTTGGGTGAACTAATCATTTAAAAAGACTGAAGGAAAGTCTTCTGTGTTTGAAAAGACATACATGTAAGGGTGCGAATGATAAAGTAATTTTAATGTTGATGTGAACTGACTAAACTGACTAACTGCTATGACAGAAAGATGTGTAATTGTAGTTAATTTTTTTTAATTCTTCACTCCAATGTTGTTTTACAAAATTAACTAATGGTCGTGATATAATTGAGATGTTTTATGGTTTACACAACAGCAGGACTATTAAATTTCTGTTTAATAAAATGATGTTAAAGATGCAGCCATTTTGCTGACTTCATGAGGAAATATGAAAATGTCTTAAACAAGTGCTTTTATAACAAAGACAAACACCTTAATCTGATCCACTGGTCTCTGGGGCCAACATAGATTTGATCCCTGAAAACAAATACAAAAACAAATGTAATCAGCAGAACGCAAAAGCAAAGTGTGATTTATAATATGTTATAATAAAAGTCATTTATGAATTCAAACTGAATATTTTGTCCTGTCCAGAAAACTCAAACTGTTCAAGTAAAAATAAACTACTGCACATGCTTTATTTCTATATGCATTTAATCCGAATGTTTAAGTCTGCTGTGAAAACCCAAACTGAGCTAGTAAAATATGTAATGTTAACGTTTGCATCAGCGATCGCTATTAGGAATCGGGCCTTGAGGGTTTCTAACTTTTGACTTCCAAACCATAATTTAACCATCACACCACAAGTTGTACATACGTACAGTAAATCACATAACGTATCGATACAGCATGTGCTGCAAAGTATTATTCCAAACTAAACGTAATATTGACAAGGCTTCACTAGGCCTTTGCGTTATGCTGAGCTTGATGGATGATCAGAAGTCCAAAAAAATAAACGAAGGCAATCAGCAAAATTTGCAGCTAAACAAAGACTGTAAATCTAAGATGTTTTGAATTTACAGTTTCTAAACACGTAACAACATACAACACAACCGATTACAGGAGCCACAGAGCTAACACTAACATGCGAATAACTTTTGCTAAACCAGAACAAAGTACCGCTGTCATTGTTACATACAACATGATCTTCTGTAATTGTTTAATATCCTCCATGCTTTAATACTAATAACGAAATCATAAAATGGGGAAAAAAGGAAAAGTTAACTGTTTAATGAGCAAATTTAAATACATACCATGCTTCCTGTTATTTAACAAACAAAACAGCAGAGTATGGTGGCCAGTATGGTGGCCGAAAGAGCTTAACGTGCTAAATTGCAGTGCATTGAGCTCTCTCGGCCAGCATAGCAGTGCGTCATCTAGTGAAAGTCCTCCATTAAAAACATATAAGTTTAACAAAAGGGTGACTAGCAAATAAAAAAATATATTATTAAAATTATTATTAAATATTATTAAAATATTTATCATCATAGACCTTTTTAATGGGTTTCTCAGTAGTGGAAGTCGTCATAATCAGATAAACTTAGAGCACAGTGAATGGGAAATTACAACAAATCATTTTTTTACAATCCTATTTGCTGAAATAAAAGAAAAACTCCACTATGGTGTTAGTAAGACTTTCAGAAAAAGCAAAAAAAATTATAAAAAATAAAAGTGTGAGACTAATAATGGCAGCCAGAAGAGAGAACAACATCCAATTTACTTTCCCGCCCATAAATGCTGCATTTCAAATGCCTGCCACAAGCGATAATTTGTTTTTTGTAATTTGATACAAAGATGATATAATACATACGTAAATACATATGTTCATGTTTTTTTTTTTTATTACAAAAAATATTAAAAACTTTCAAGGATTTAAGAGAATGATGACTGTTAAACGCAGCATAGTCTTGTGAAAATGATCCATTAGAGCCTTTTTAACTCACAGATGTATAAATTTAATTTATAATAAATGCATATATTTATTTGACGTCTACATATGATAATGTATATCATCAAAACTATACGTATCTCTTTTTTTCTGGAGAGCATCATCAGACATCATAGACGTTGGTTGTTCAATAGTAATTTTAAAGTATGGTCTTATCCTACATCCCTAATACATACTATCAAATAAAACTATAGTAGTTTCTTAAGCAATTTAGTGAGGATTGTACCTTAAAATAGTGACCAGACTTTCACTACTAATATTGTAAAACAATTATTACATGCCTATTACACATTAATTACATGCCTATTACAGGCTTTACAATGAAATTATTAGCAATAAATCAAACAATAAGTTTAAACAAACTTATCTGTTGCTCGCTGGTCACAATCCAATTACATCCTGTGTCTTGTCTGTTACAGTCATCCTTGAGTTGCTCTTCTTAAGGTTCTTCTTAAATGATCTTGACGGGACTTAAGATTGATCTTTCAACTGAATGATCATCATTAAAACTGATTGGCTCCGTGACATGATGAGATGCAAAAATGAAACTCAACAACAGGAAAGAAAACCCACATGCAAAATGAAACAACAAAAATCCACTTCTGATGATTTTCTCACCACAGCAAACACAGCTTTAGATTTGTGCTCAATTTGCACAATTTCAAGCAGTGGTTAAAAATGTAATTAATTTTGTGCATCATTCATTGATTGATAGAAAAATTGCATGCATATCCTGCTTCATTCATTCTTGTTTTACTTTAGGTAGCTTATCTATTCATGTTCTGTGTAAATTATGAGGTACGATCAGGCGCTATGAGGCATCGTGTAGGATTTAAATTAAATTTCTATAGCTATTGGATGTTCAAAACAATATATATGAACCTTGCGTAAATATAAACTTGATGCATGCATACACCCAGATACACCAGTGACGTGCGGTGAGGTTTGTGTCTGGTGAGACTGACTCCTTCAGTGTCTTATTTACAAATAAATGCACCCAATATATTTGCCAACTACCGATTTTGTTTCATATGTCATATCAGCATTCTTTCTATACACATAGCAAGTACATATTAGGCCAAAAAAGAATGTAAAGTGTATAGTGATTCAATATGCCTCATAAAAAACACCAAGGAGGATGCTACAGACAGCCAATAAAAGCGGCCAAGCACTACAGCAGATGCACTCTCTCTCTCTCACACACACACTTGCACACTGGTCTCACCTTTACGTGTAACTGAAGTCTTGAAATGACTTGAATTACATGAAATGATCGAGTTATCTTATTGTGTTACCCTGTCTTTAAAGGAAGCCCTTTAGCTCCGATCGTCCATTATTTTATGCATGTTTTAATTGAAAGTATATTGAGAATTGTTTGATAGCTTATTACATCCGCAATTTTTGCAGTCAGTCATAGCAAACCACAAAAATACGGGCTAAAATTGAAATACCTAAAATACAGGGATTTTGATTATAAAATTATTGAAATTGTTTGAATCATACAGAAACTGCATTTATAGCACATATCAGTAGACAAACATTTATTTTATCATTAGTAAAATAAATGTATCTCAAGATGTATCTCATGATGGCAGGTGAGAATGATGACAGGTGAGGCACTGGTGCATACGCATAGATCATGTGCTTATTCGAGTATAGCTGTGTTTGCATGCATCGATTTTATATGTATGTGCATGAGTTAATGTCGGTGTTTATGCAGAAATCGAGTTTGTATGTATAAGCGAGTGTATGTGGGTGTATGCATCAAGTTTATATGTAGGTTATAGCCTACGCAAGTTTCCATTCAACAGGTGTATATGCATGTATGTATGTATTGATAAGCAAAGTTTTATTTAAACATAAAGCTATCTAATCTGTATATGCTGTTGAGCATGTATAATTTTGCATATATTAGACATCGACACCCATGGAAGAAAAAAAAAAGTTTTGGGTGAACTATCCTCTTAAAAGAACCCACAATATGTAAGACCAGACTAATAATAATTTAACAATATTATTAAATAACATGTAAACAATATGAATAATTAGAATATTAATAAAACAAAAACACAATACTAAAATTAATATTTCCGAATAGACTTTATGAAACCTTCTGAAAAGGGTTCTGCTATTGCTTCGAGCTAAAAAAAAAAAAACTAATTTGGTACTGATTAGAATGATTTTTTCCTATACTGACTTACATATTATGAAATAATCTATTCTGTTTTTTGTTATTACTTAGTCAATGCCTATAACATCAACTATCTGGTTGCCAGCTTTATTTAAAATATGGGTAACACTTTATAATAACAGTACATGAATAATGATGTATTCATATGTAAACTAATCATTACTTTATTATGAATTAATGATTTGTTAATGTATGCACTAATCATGAACTAACTTGAACTACAACATGAGACACATGAGTTCATGTGTGAATTACGGCTACCTTAATTACTTGTTAGTACATGATTGTTTGTTAGTTAATGTATTAATTACCACATTAGTTTATGCTTAATTTAACCATCATGAACTCATGATATGTTAATATATAATTATGTTGTGACTTTACTTGAAGGGGCACATCATCATTAACCCATTCTTAACTACTCATGAACTCCTTATGCACGTCCAACTAGTCAGTTTACACTGAATAACAATAGAAAAGTGTTCTGTCAACATCAGCATGAACAGGAGTTCATGAGTAGTTAAGGATGAGTTAATGATGATGTGCCCCTCCAAGTAAAGTCATGACATAATCATACATTAACAGCTCATGAGTTCATGTTGGTTACATTTAGCTTAAACTTAAATGTTAACTAATACATTAATTAACAACATGTACTAACAAGTAATTAAGGTAGCCGTTATTCACACATGGACTCATGTGACTCATGTTGTATTTCAAGTTAGTTCATGATTAGTGCATACATTAACTCGTCATTAATTCATAATAAAGTAATGTTTAGTTTGCACATGAATACATCATTATTCATGTACTGTTATTGTAAAGTGTTACCAAAATATGTTTTGTGTTCAACAGAACAAAGAAATGCATACAGGTATGGAACTACCTTAGGATGAGGAATTGACATTTTCACAACTTTAATCAAATCTTTCAAAATGGTTAAAGAAGCCACTCAGAATATCTGTTTTCTTTCCATTACTGCTTGATTGTTTATTACTTGAAACAGTACATTTAAACATAAGTCTAACACTGAAATGAAACTTGAAAGGGTCAATTCTGCCTAAATGTAAGTAATATTTTAATACAGTCAGAAATAAAGGGCTCCATATTGATACCTTAAAACTAAAGGTACCTAAAAAATACTATACAGTGCATCCGGAAAGTAATTTTAGCGCTTCACTTTTTTCACATTATTTTATATTACAGCCTTATTCCAAAATGGATTAAATTAATTTATTTCCTCAAAATTCTACACACAATACCCCATAATGACAATGTGGATTTTTTTTTTTTTAATTTGTTGCAAATTTATTAAAAATAAAAAAACCTGAAAAATCACATGTAAGTAAGTATTCAACGCTTTTATGGTGAAGCTCTAAATTGAGCTCAGGTACATTCTGTTTCCACGGATCATTCTTGAGATGTTTCAGCAGCTTAATTGGAGTTTACCTGTGGTCAATTCAGTTGATTGGACATGATTTGAAAAGGCATAGTCTATATAAGGTCCCAGGGTTGACAGTGCATGTCAAAACACAAACCAACAATGAAGACGAAGGAATTGTCTGTAGGCCTTCTAGACAGGATTGTCTCGAGGCACAAGGCAGGGGAATGTTACAGAAAAATTTTCGGCTGCTCTGAAAGTTCCAATGAGCACAGTGGCCTCCATCATCCGTAAGTGGAAGATGTTTGGAACCACCAGAACTCTTCCTAGAGCTGGCCGGCCAACTAAGCTGAGTGATCGGGGGTGAAGGGCCTTAGTCAGGGAGGTGATCAAAACCCGATGGTCACTCTGTCTGAGGTCCAGTGTTATTCTGTGGAGAGAGGAGAACCTTACAGAAGGACAACCATCTGTGCAGCAATCCACCAATTAGGCCTGTATGGTGGCCAGACGGCAACCACTCCCTGCCCGAAATTTGCCAAAAGGCCTCTGAAGGACTCTCAGACCATAAGAAACAAAATTCTCTGGTCTGGTGAGACTGAAATTGAACATTTAAGAGTGAATGCCAGGTAATACGTTTGGAGAAAACCAGGCAACGCTCATCACCAGTCTAATACCATTCCTACAGTGAAGCATGGTGGTGGCAGCATCATGCTGTGGGGATGTTTTTCAGCAGCCGGAAGTGGAAGACTAGTCAGGATAGATAGAAAGATGAATGCAGCAATGTACAGCGACATCCTGAATGAAAACCTGCTTCACAATGCTCTTGACCTCAGACTGGAGCGACGGTTCATTTTCCAGCAGGACAATGACCCAAAGCACACCGCCAAAATATCAATGGAGTGGCTTCACAACAACTCAGTGAATGTTCTTGAGTGGCCCAGCCAGAGCCCAGATATAAATCCTATTAAACATCTCTGGAGAGATCTGAAAATAGCTGTACACGTCGCTTTCCATTCAACCTGATAGAGCTTGAGAGGTACTGCAAAGAGGAATTCCCAAAGACAGGTGTGCCAAGCTTGTGGCATCATATTCAAAAAGACTTGAGGCTGTAATTGCTGACAAAGGTGCATCAACAAAGTATTGAGTGAATACTTATGTACAGGGCTTTACATTATCACCCGCCAACCCGCCAAATGCGGGTAGATTTCAGCTGTGGCGGGTTAGACAACCACTCTCGCTAGCCACTTTGGCTGGTTGATCATTTTTAAATGATAGTTTTCTTAAAAGCAGGGTTCGACAATCAAGATGGCTCAATATGTGTGCAAATGTCATCTTAGAACCGAGAAGCAGCATGACCGACAAAAATAGCATTAGCATTATCCTTCCATTATAACACAGTATGTTTTTCACCTGCTTTCTTTTGCTTACAGTTAATTTTGTTAATATGGTTTAATTATAATTTTTACAATAACATTGCTTTAAATAGGAGATTAACTCCCCATGCATGTGTAGTTAACTAGTGATCTGAGAGAGCTTTAGCCTGGACAGACTACTTTTTATAGTTTTAGATACATGGCAATAATTATTTTTTAAATGTAATTGTTTACTTAAGAAAGGTTTTGTTGAATAAAAAGAGCATGTACACAGCTATATTTTGCATGTTTTGACATATTATTTAACATTTGTGCCTAAGAAATAATTATTTATTTATTTTTGATGTGGTCAGAGATAAATTTGGTAAATCCTTAGTGTTGAGCCCTGAAAAGACCAGTGAAATAAAAACGAATTGCATGGCACCACTATGAAACCACAGCCCATTTGCTCATGCACATGCTCAATCAAGTTCATACACAAAAATAAAGTGAAATGAATGAGGCAAAACACAAAATCTAAAATCAAGTAATTTTAGCATGCCAAAGTCAAATTTATGCATATAAATTATATTTTCCCAACAACAAAATTGT
Organism: Danio kyathit; assembly: GCA_903798195.1. Taxonomy (NCBI): domain Eukaryota; kingdom Metazoa; phylum Chordata; class Actinopteri; order Cypriniformes; family Danionidae; genus Danio; species Danio kyathit. The sequence goes on from LR812539.1 coordinate 43,863,540, forward strand.
GGCTAGTGATCAGAAAAGTTAATGTCAAGCCCTGCTTATGTACATGTGATTTTTCAGGTTTTTTTATTTTTAATGAATTGGCAACAATTTAAAAAAATCATTAAGAGTCATTATGGGGTATTGTGTGTAGAATTTTGAGGAAATAAATTAATCCACTTCAGAATATAGCTGTAACCAGGACCGTGCAAATACTTACCAAGTGTATATATATAATTCGTCACTTTAGAAGATCTAGAAGGTTCTGTCTGCGTTCTGAATGATTTTGAGATATTGAGCTTCAAAGTTTTGCATTCCAGAGCAAACAGTATGTGTGTAACATTTGTTTTTTAAATAAAAAGTCTTAAAATGTAAACAACTTATAAAAAAAAACATCCCATGATGTAAATAAGTTGTCAAAACTCAATTTTGACAAAAATGTCAGATAAAACCTTATAATTCTAAGGTGACGAATTGTCTACAGGATAACCACTGTTATACAATGACCTGCCTAATATATATATACAGTTGAAGTCAGAATTATTAGCCCCTCGTTGAATTTTCTTTTCTTTTCTTAATATTTACCAAATGATATTTAACAAAGCAAGAAAATTTTTACAGTATGTCTAATAATATTTTTTTCTTCCAGACAAAGTCTTATTTGTTTTATTTCAGCTAGAATAAAAGCAGTTTTTAACTTTTCAAAAACCATTTTAAGGTCAAAATTATTAGCCCCTTTAAGCTAATTTTTTTTGATAGTCTACAGAACAAATCATTCTTATACAGTAACTTGCCTAATTACCCTAACCTGCCTAGTTAACCTAATTAACCTAGTTAAGCCTGTAAATGTCACTTTAAGCTGTATAAAAGTGTCTTGAAAAATATCTAGTAAAATATTATTTACTGTCATCATGGCAAAGATAAAATAAATCAGTTATTAGAAATGAGTTGTTAAAACTATTATGTTTAGAAATGTGTTGAAAAAATCTCTCAGTTAAACAAAAATTGGGGGGGGAAATAAAGAGGAGGGCTAATAATTCAGGGAGCCTAATAATTCTGACTTCAACTGTATGTATGTATGTATATATATATATGTATATATATATATATATATATATATATATATATATATATATATGTATATATATATATATATATATATATATATATATATATATATATATATATATATATATATATATAGCTCAAGGGGGGTAAAAATACTGACTTTTTAAATGTTCTTTAAAAAAATGAAAAACTGCTTTTATGCAAACCAAAATTAAACAAAGACATTTACCAGAAGAAAAAATATTATCGAAAAATACTTTGAAAAAAAATCCTTGCTCTATTTTACATCATTCAAGAAATATTCGAAAAAGAAAACAAAAAAATGGAAAGGGGCAAATAATTGATTTTAACTGACTACTGTATATACGCACGCTTGCAATCACCCCACACACACACACCCACCCACACACACACACACACACACACACACACAATAGGTCTCAAACTCAATTCCTGGAGGGCCACAGCTCTGCAGTTTTGCTCCAACCCTAATCAAACAGCTGATCCAAATAATCAAGGTGTTCAAAACTACTAGAGGCTATTAAGCAGGTGTGAGTTAGTTGAATTTAAACTACGCAGAGCTTTGGCCCTCCAGGAATTAAGTTTTAGACCATTGCTTAAGGTACAAGTGAGAGGGAACTTTCTGTGTGACAAATTTATGAGAAAAAACAAAAAACAAAACAGAAATTAACACACAGGTTATGTGGTTTCGAAGAAATGGCATATTGTGACATAGCAACGTTTTCCCCTAAATCATTACAAATACACATTTGAATACAGTCAGAAAAAAATTGACAAAACATTTTAGAGAGGACCTCTTCTTTGACCAGGAGATTCACTGTTTTTGAAGAGTCAAAGATATCGTATTAAATAGTCAAAGTACTGCTTTCAACTAATTACTACTAAGTAATAGTAATTTTCAGATAATATGTTCAAATAATCATTATGTTTGAATTAAATATATAAACGGACACTTTTTATCCAAGGTGTCTAAAAATATGGACAAAAGAAGTAATCAAAGCATCAAAGGAACATGAGTACATAAGAGAATTGTCAGTTTGGCTGATGCAGCACAAATTTAATATTTATCATAAGGTTTGAAAAAGGACGATCAAAAACCTGTATGACATGTAAAACTTCTAAATAACATGATTTACTGCTTAATTAAAAGGTAAATGAAGTATTAACAAAAAAACAAAGCAACAATGAAACTTTCCCACCAACGAAATGAATGTTGTCTACATGCTCATCATGCTGTTCTGACTGGCTCTGCTAAAATGTGGTGTGTGACTTCCTCAATACTGCAGATCACAGAGGCTTGACTAGACAATCAGAATGACGGTGCAAAGCATTGTGCTTTTACTTTTAAAATGAAATGACGTGGAGATTCCTTTTTTAACAAGCTGTTTTCTATCTATAGATAGACACACAAAGCCACCGATTAACATTCATTTTATTAAAAGACAATAATTTGGATAGAAAAAATGAGCTGTAAACGGTGCCAAATTCAGCAGTTAGTAACGACTTCTGATGCATCGCCTTTTGCTTCTTTTGCTGTGGCTTTTCTCTTTTTCCTGAAAATGAATGCAGAAAGAAACAAAATGAATTCACAAACTTTTATACAGTGCTGATAATTCAGTGTTTGTTTCAGTTATTTGTATTAAAAGGTTGTAGTAGTTTTTTTTCTTTTTTCCTATTCTGTCAAGATCTGTATAGAGCTCGTACAGAAGTGGTGTGAGACCATTTTGAACAAAATGAAGTTCAATTTTGGACATTACCGTTAAACAAAGCTTGCCATTGTGAACTTTCTGGAAAAGTAGGTACTTAAAATTATTGGCAAATAACCTTGAAATATTATACACTTACATATTACACACAAATATTATACACAAATATACACTTTTAACCACTGAGCAAAAAATTAAATTGGACTTTACTGTGAGTATATCAAGGCTTTGAGGAAAAAACAACCTCTTTCCATCATCTGCAATGAGATTCAGAACAAACCTTTTTCCCTTGCCAAGCTTCCTGTCAAAGAGCATGCGTGGAGTCGTGCGAATAGTGGCCCGTTTGGGTGGTTTTGTCACAAGCTGGTGTTTCAATTTGCTGTGAGGAGAAAAATTATAGATCTTACATGGCAAAATATTATGCTACATAAGCATCTTACAACTCACAATATCCAGAAATCATAGTAATGAAAGAGGAAACTAGTCTCATTGAAAGTACTGTGCTTAAAGTTATGCTGCAATTGAGAAAAACAATTGAGAACACTTTGTGTTAAAAAAAATCTGTTTGAGTAAACTTATGACATTTCAAACTCCAAATTTCAATTAAAAAAAAATCATTTTAGAACATAAGTGTGGTTTATTTATAAACTAATTTCAAGAGGATCACGTGCTTATGATCAACACGGCTGGCACCTTATCAGCTCCGTAATCTGCCCTATTAGATGATTACAGACACACTATAAATAACCAGAGATTTCACTCCAGTTATCTTCGTCTCGAAGTTCCCCCCTCCTTCCACCCTTTCCTATAGGGCGACACGGCGGCCCAGTGTATAGCACTGTTGCCTCACAGCAAGAACGCCACCAGTTCAACCTCCCATTGAGCCGGTTGGCATTTCTGTGCGGAGTTTTCATGTTCTCCCCGTGTTCGCGTGGGTTTCCCCGGGGTTCCCCGGTTTCCTCCCACCGTCCAAAAACATACACCATAGCCAATCGACTAAACCAAATTATTGCCTAAGACAACTTTAGTTTACACTTTTCACACGGCAATAAGCGGGAGAGTTCTCGAGACCTTCCTGAGCTCGAACTTCCCTCTTGCCCTTCTAACGGGAGGGAGCCCTGGGCTCGAGGATATACGAGCTCAGGGCTCTCTCCCGGGACAGCATGCCAATTACGCTTTATTGATCATCAGGTAAGTGTGAACTCTTGAAAATTATATTAAAAAAAAAACAATGCAATGCTTGTATTCAATTTTGAGTTACACAAAACCAATGTTTTCATTTCAGAAATCAATATTTGTGTGCTTATTTGCTCTGTTTTTTCATGTGCTTTATTTATATTATCTTCTCTTTAACTTCTTATCATTATCATCTTTGTAATGTAAACAAAAACCACCAATAAAAAGATTCAAACACAGAAATCAATATTTGCTGGAAAAACCCTGACTTACAAATCACAACAATTAAAAACGTTTGCTATTTTTTTTTTTTAAAAAAAGCTCTAAAATTAAAATTTATCTTTTGAATTTGGAATATATGTTATCAGACCTTTACAGAACAAAACCAACTAACACCAACATTAATCCATACATGATAAATAGCAAATCCATATAAACTGAAAAGTTTCATGTGGTGAGTACCTTTTGATTTTCTTGAACCCGATCATGTAGTCGGGAACAGGACATCCAGCCTTCTTTATGACCGTAGCAATGCTGATCCATAAAAAAAATGAGAAAAGGTTCATGTAATTATTAGCTACAAGAAAGGCGATTCCCCAAAATACGTCTTGATTTTGTAAAGTGAGTAAATTACCTGCGCAAGAGAGGTTTGTCGTCCTCTGTGAAGAAAGTTACGGCCTTCCCTTTGTGTCCTGCTCTTCCTGTTCGGCCTGGAGGAAACAAAGCACCAACATTTTTATAATAAACCCACACAACACGAAGGGATAATCTCTCCTCTGTTAGCAGACTTACCGATGCGATGGATGTACTCCACAGCTGAAGTAGGAAAGTCATAGTTGATAACCAGATTAATGCCCTTAAAGTCGATGCCTCGAGCCAGAAGAGCTGTGCAGATCAACACCCAGATCTTTCCTGAGCGGAAACTGCTCACCACATTATCCCTCTAAAGATAGAGACAGTGAGGAAAGACTAGTTAAACACCTACACATATAATCTACTGAGGTGTGCTACAGTACGGTATGCATTAATTTCCACCGTCAATGGTACTAATATTGTAAACCATACCACTTTTTTGACACCCTTTCGTTCGAGTTGTCATGCAACAAGCCAGGGCAATGACAACACAGAAAGCTGCATATTTAAAAACATAACCACAACACTATATTAATAATAACACAATGAAAGCCTCGAGCAATAAACCATGCTCAAACTCGTCTTCTTGAGACAGCCACATGACAAAAAGCAAAAACAGAAAGTCCTGTATGTCAGCAAACATGTAACCAATTCCTCTCTCTATTTGTGCATGCTTGCTGCTCATCTACATATGAAATAAAAAACTTGTGGGTGCAAAAGATGTGATATGTATGTGAACAGCCTGTATGGCTTTGTTCTTTGAGCGAGAAAGATTTTTAAAAGCACTTGCGGTGCACCACCCAGGAAATGTTTCCTTTGTAACCACATGACATTAAACATAAGCAGATTGCTGTGCTGTTAAGACAACACGACATCATTGTGTGTCTAAGTCATTGTGGTGTTCACAGTATGCAATGTTACACAAATTATCCACAAGAGAGGGTCACACACTACACCATTTGACAACAGCTGCATCCCAAATAACACACTATGCACTTATGCACTTACACACTCTCAGTATATGTATGCTGTGTCGTCACAAATGGAACACTAATGTTTTTTTTTTTTATTAAGAGGAAATTCAAATTGTTTCCCAGATGACGTTTGATGGTTTCCAAAGTAGTGAAGTAAATGACCAAACTACCAAATAATTCCTGCCCTGAGTACAACTGCATTCACCATCGGGAGGCGCTATAATCACTCTCGTAGGAGAATACTGCTTTTACAATCTAAAATAAATAAAGTCATCCAACATGAGCACCCGAAAGCTCCACCCCTCCCACTACATGAGCAAAGCAGCGGCCGTTGAGTGCATGAAGTGTCCCAACATTCCACACTTCATTTTACCGTTTGAATAAGTGCACCATCCGGGTAATTAAAGTGCACTTATTATTTTTAGAATTTCAGCGTACTACTTACACTACAAAATGGCATAGAATAGAGCATAAGTATGCAATTTGGCACACACCTAACAACTCCGTTTAAATGGAATCCCCTAAACCCTTGAGCACTTGGGAACTACACTGTTGTGACATCACAATCGCATTGCATTTGGGGATATATAGATGCTGGAGTGGACATACGAAGCAGACATGCTCCCTTGGTCAAAATTGAGGGTTTGTTCATGTAAGCCTCCTTTGTTCACTTAATGAAGTAGAATGCACTTTAACATGTCAGTGGGGATTCCCCTAAAGGAACAAGTGAAGGGAGGTTTGCGAGTGTGAGCCTGATATGGGTGACGCACGCTGTACTGAACTAAACCAAACCATTCAATGGAAATGAGGTAAAACGTATTTTGTGATTTGAGATACACTGCCTAGCCAAAAATAACTATCTGAATTATAGTAAAACAGATTCATCTCAGCACTTCAATCGGTCAAAAATAGCTTACTATATAACAATTTAGTTGTTTTTATATAAAGTATTGCATTTACTTTTTCATATTTATAGTTTGTATATAAATTAAACGTGTCAGCTTAGTTTGCAGTGATCATTATGCGAGGATCATCATTCATACATTGAACATTTTTCAGTATATTTGTTTGATGCAGGCATCATCACCAAAATTCCTTGATTATTCCGCTGGAATGAGTATAGTTCCTAGACATTTTGACCTAGATAACAGCAACTTTTCATTTTTTTGTTGGTCTTAGCACACAATGTAACTACAGAAGTGTCAATCTTTAAATAGGAAAAATATTGAAACTCTTTGGTCATTTTAAAGCAAGATTTTAAATCTAGATGCTAATGGTCTAATCTGATTTAATGATTTATGCTAAGCTAAAAGTTCCCCTGCCAGGTCCAGAGATTTGGTGAATGGATAAAAAAAAATGGTAAAACTGGCTGTTAAACTCTAGAGGAGTTGTAAAATAAGCTAAGGAGTGTTCCTTTAGCAACACTGTGCGTGCTACTTTTATTGCTTATGGCTCTCCCTTGAGGTTAACAAGTGCAATTGTCTGTTACTAGTGTTGTGACTCTGTTGCTATATATGCTTCTCCTTATATATATATATATATATATATATATATATATATATATATATATATATATATATATATATATATATATATATATATATATATATATATATATATATATATATATATATATATATATATATATGCTTCATCTTATAGTTAGCTGTTGACTAATTCCACCTAGGCCATGAACATAATATGTGCCATATGCCTTAAAGCAGATCTCACTGTGCGGCTCACAGACAGATTCCACTGTTAGGGGATGGGTAGGGCTGTATGTAACGATCTGAACACCCACAGTTGCAAGTGTGGTTTGAGGTGACACTAGTGAGGCTCCACTGGCAATTCATTTTGTTTTGTTTGTTAATTTAATGCTTATTGAATGAATGGAATGGTTATTCAACACATGAATGAATTAGACATAGTTCAGGAATTTTTTTCCTTTTCCAAAAAAATAATAATCAGTTGTTCAATCACTCAACGCAAGTGTACATTGACATGATTTTCATAAAATGATTATTTAACATTAATAAATATTTACATTTTGCACTGCATCTAAATACCATGAGTTGATGTATCATCATCACATGCACAACTTAATAGCACAAACGCATCTTTAGATAAGACGGACCGACGGTGGATAGATAGATAGAAAGATATATAGACAGACAGACAGACAGACAGACAGACAGACAGACATAAACTGATAGACAGATATAAACGGGCAGACCAAATGGATTTTTCATGTGATTATTAAATGTTAATCTGGCTGTGTTGGACAAACCTGTTGTTGTGTGCGATCTGCATGGATCACATCCACGTTTATGCCCTCATACACCAGTTCATGGTACAGCTCTCTGGCTCGATCAATCGACTGAACAAACACCAACACAGGCGGCAGAAACCCCTGCAAACAAATGATGTGCAATTATGACACATAACCCAGATTTCTCCTTTTGAAGTGTCTGAATGATGATATTCAAGATTTTTAATAATTTGCTATGAGGCAAGAACTGAAATCATCTCAGCTAAAGAAAGACTTTCACTGACCTGCTTTATAAGGTTTCTCATGGCGAGGATTTTTCCATTTTCTGAACCCACAAACAGCAGCTGCTGCTCCACAGTTTCAGCTGCAGAGTTCCTGTGGATGGAGAGTCAGTCATGTATGTCTCTTCAATTATTCATTAAAGCAATAAGCTAAGATAGAAATGCATTACAGTTATTTTATTATTTACACTGAAATCTAAAAAATAACCTTAAAGATTTGTTTAAATTTACTTTTTTATTAACTTAGTTTTGCATTTTTAACACACTGGTGTTTTTACAATGAAATAAATGCCATCTAAAAAGGAGCATATTCTAAAACAAAGAAATAGAAAAGCAAATTCTCATCTTAAAGGTGCAGTATGTAAGTTTGACACCCAGTGGTTGAACTAGGTATTGCAGTCCTGAATCATAATAAAGGTACGCCGGGTTGCCAGTTTGAGTGATTTTAAACTGTGTTCTAAATAAAAGCAACGACACGCAATTGAGGGAATATTCTCCATATTAAAAGGAGTTTTGGTTCTAACCAACACCTCGAATTGATTTATTAGAAGCGGCTTCTATTTCTCACAGCTGAACAACAGAAACCTATGACAGATCACCTCAGGTAAGCCTCGTGTGCTTTATTCAGTGCTAAATGCTAACAATGAGAGTTTGAATGCATTTTACATGACGTGTATAGCCATATACTGAAAGCAGAAAGTTCACCTCAGATCTGGAAAATACAATAAACCGTTTGAAATTGAACTTTAGAACTAAACACATATGAGTGATTCAGCATGTACATTTAATGATGTTAAAGAGGGTTAACATGTATTAAATAGATTCTAAACCTTACCGTTTTGTGAGTGAGTGCATATTCTGTGCTTCTGAAAGGCTGTATTTAAATTTCTGCCATGTTTTGTGGTGCAAACAGCCAAATGGCTCATCACTCATAACAATCTCGTCACAGCGTGTTGTTAGGACACGCGATGTAACCTGCTCACGTTCCTAATATTTATGTCATTTGCTAATTAACGTCATGTGGAACTGAATCTGTCTCATTTTGACATCTGATACTTTCCACTACACTGTAGCATTTCGCTCATGGACGCATGCTTTCAGAGTCTTTCTAAATGAATGAATGAATGAAATATGCTGTTTTCCAACAAGGCAACCCGGGGTGCTGAATTATAATTGGCTAAACTGGCATGTGCATGTGAAAATTACCTAAACAAAGACATCGTTCCGGCACGGAAAAAAACATTTTCAAAGCAGAATATCTGACTTCAGCATTGTTTGTCAGTTAAACAAGTATGTTCACTTGGGATGTTTCTTAAATATCTGCACACATATTATTGTATTTTTATGCTTTAGAAGAGTCAAAAACTTACATACAGCACCTTTAAAAAAAAAAAACTTTAAGAGGTAAACGGCACGTTTCTACAAATGACATGATATAAAAGATGCGTTTCAATACCTGGCTCCAATGCTGACACTGACAAGGTTGTCCAGGTTCAGTTTGCACCATCGCTCGACGTCTGTTGCGAATGTGGCGCTGAAGAGAACCCTGCGGACATTGGGAGAAGAGCAGGCCAGGAAGATGGTGGCAAGCTGCTCTCTGAAACCAGTCTTACCATCCTCAAAGAGCTTATCAGACTCGTCGACCACCAGCCACTCCACACTACACACAGACAGAACATACCAAATATTACACACTAATATCAACATATAACAGACTGAGCATACTGATGAGGTAAACCCTACACGCATAATTAACACTTTATCAGTTTCAATGGAGATGATCAGGTTTTTTTCTCTAAATTAGCGAGCTTTTACAAATCACTCACCTACTTAAGTTGATAGCAGGAGGATCTTGATTAAGTAAATATATCAATCTGTTAGGAGTCGTCACCAGTATATCTGGAAAACAAAGGTGTTAAGCGAATCACTCTACAACGGCAGTTTTTGGTCCACAAAACCTGAAAACAAACCTCAGCAACCTAATTAAACTAAAAAGGATAAGGACTCTTCATAAGAACAAAGAAGCGGATTTCTATTGTTTACTCCCATTCAGCTTAGAATCCACTGCCCTCCAGATTTAATGTAATTTTTAATGAAAAGGGCTTTGTGATTTTTCATTTTTCAAATTGAGTTTTGCAATTGTTTTCTTTGACACTCAATGTAAAAACATAACTTCTCTTTTTCAGCATGACAGTTCAGGTGGAGGTAGTCCTCTTAGTATTTGCTGAAATCAAAATGATACTTAACAAAAAAGTTGTTTCTAATGCTTGTGATTTATTTCAAAGGACCATGACTAGTTTCCATCTCAGGCATGGCATTTTGCGAACACTTTTTACCTCACAAATGGACTAGCAGCTTTCACTCATGCTCTACCAGTGAGATTTCAAAATGGTACATTTTACATTACATCACATTCATATATTCTTTGACTGGTTGATAATCTGCACAATGAATGGTTCATTTATTCATTGTCTTTTTTATCTTATTTCCTTTTTTATTAGTCAGGGGTCACCACAGCGGAATGAACCGACAACTTATCCAGCATATGTTTTACACAGCGGATGCACTTCCAGCTTCAACCCAGTACTAGGAAACATCCATTCACACTCATATACTAGGACCAACTTAGCTTACCCAATTCACCTATACCGCATGTCTTTGGACTGGGGGGGAAACCGAAGCATCCGGAGGAAACGCACGCGGACATGGCGAGAACATGCTAACTCCAAACAGAAATGCCAACTGACCCAGCCGGGGCTCGAACCAGTGACCTGTTGTGAGGAGATCATGCTACCCACTGCGCCACCGTGACGCCCTCAATTAATGGTTAAAAGGATAAAAAAAAAAAACGGTCGTCACTGCTGTTTACAAAAAGACTAAATATTTTTATATCGAGCTCTTGAATGCAAACTTTGTCAGTCTGTCCAATGGTTGTAAAAAAAAATTCTGGCAACTTGAATTTAAGACTTTTAAGAGTTTTTTAGCAACATTTTAAGACTAAAATCAATTTATTATCTTCCCTGTGACTTTTTCCTTACAGTGTGAGGCTCTTTGGATTTTTACATTAGAAACGTTGTCAACCAGAGTATTATATAAAGATTTGATATTTATTTATTTAATTTTATATACATTTATGGTTCGGGTTAATTCTATTATTTATTTTGGATTCAAGCAGCACACTTGTTTTAGACTTGGTTCACATTAAACAAAAAAAAAATGACACATAGCATTTACCAACAACAGTGACAATCATTCATTTTCTTTTCGGCTTAGTCCCTTTATTAATCTGGGGTTGCCACAGTGGAATGAACCACCAACTTATCCAGCATATGTTTTACGCAGCGGATGCCCTTCCAGCTGCAACCCATCACTGGGAAACACCCATACGCACTCTACTCATTCACACACACTATGAATAGTTTGATTTACCTAATTCACCTATATCACATGTCTTGGGACTTGTGGGGGAAACCGGAGCACCCGGAGGAAACCCACTCAAACACGGGGAGAACATGCAAACTCCACATAGAAATGCCATCTAACCCAGCCTAGGCTCGAACCAGCAACCTTCTTGCGATGAGGCGATCATGCCACCCACTGCGCCACCGTGGTGCCACAACAGTGACATTTAAAAGTATAATCAAGGTAGTTTACCATTTAAAATGCTAATGGATACAGCTATAAATGAGTTTCTGCAACGGTTACTTTTATATAAAGAAACTGTGTGTCACTCTCTCAAGGCAGTACTTCATACATTGGAAATAAAACACGATTTCGTATTATTTGGATTCATCATGATATTAAACATTTTTCACTGTTAAGTATATTTAGAATAGCTTAATGTTTTTGCTCAATATTTCTTACTAGGTTTTGTATTTGTTGAACATATAATTGTGTTGTAATATAATGTTTTGCTCATTGATTGGAATTACTATCATCATGAAATACTTTGTAAGATCATGGAATCTTTGATAATATAAAGAGCGACACATAAGTGTGGTTCAGGTTGTCTTACCAAGTGCTTTTACATTTGCTTTTAAAAATTAAGGGTCTGTGGCCACCCTGAAGTAAAAAAAAGAGGTCATAACATTTTTTGCCAAAATAACACACATACCAAATTTCTTTGCAGACTTGGGCCCATATTTTTTCACAGCTTCAACTCCTTTATTGATCATGTAAACTCTGAAACCCACTCCTTCTGACAGCTTGAGCAGCTCTCTGTGAGTCTGCAGACACACAAACACACAGTCAGGCAATATGTTCACACAGTCATCAGCGTGTGTATGGTTTGATGAGGTGCACTGGACGTTCACCTGTGTGGCGAGTTCTCTGGTGGGGGAGATGATGAGGGCTCTGAAACCTTTATTGAGGGGCTGACGAAGATGGGCAAGCAGCGGCAGACAGAAGGCCATGGTTTTCCCGGAGCCTGTAGGAGCACATGCCAGGATCTCCCTTTTCTGAAATAAACACATCAGTGCATAGAATTTAGGATCAAGAATGCAAACTGATTTATTTGTGATGCAACTGAAGTCTGTCCTACATGCATCATGAGAGGAACAGCCTGCATCTGAATGGGTGTTGGGGTTTGGAAACCCGCAGCCTTGATATTATGTATGATTCGTGGGTCCAGATCATACTCTTTCTGCAGCTCCTCAAAAGTGGAAACGGGATCTGGGATGTCTGTCCCGTGCACATTAATCCGGTTCTGATGCCGTATTCGATTCACCTAAAACACAATTAATTTATTTAGTTTTCATGTAATTATAGAAATCTATAGAAGTGAGCATAGATCCTATGGGAAACATTCACTACTGGTTAATAATTAACATTACTGGGCTCTCTGGAGTACGTGATTCTGATTGGTCAATCACAGAATTCCAAAGTATGCTAATCTAGATAACAACCGCTGAAACTAATACCACAGGATTAAACTGTGTGCTATAAATCAACTTGGCCATTAGTAAATACATTCATAACCATATTTATATGCTTATTTTTTACTTTGTTGGTGTAGGCTGATTTCAGCTATTTTTGTTTTCTGAAACTTTCATTCATTCATTTTCAGCTTAGTCTCTTTCTTTTCAGCTCAGAAAATTAATATAAACAATTACGGGCATCACACACCAGATGTGCCGCGACACAGCGCGCACATGACAGTTGAAATTATCACACACCAGACGCGCACAGTCGCATGTTATTTAAAATGAAACTATTCAGATGGCGCTCTGTTGTGCGACAGAAATATGGACAGTGTCCTGAGTCGTGGCTGGGCGCCACGGACAGCTGCCAGCTTGCGGTGCCGGTGTGTACCCTGATAGAAACCCATGTTTAGAATTCTAAAATTCTGGTGCGACGCTGCATGTAGCCGAGCGGAGATTCTGGTGTGCAACCTGCTTTAGGCTATATTGCAAGCTAAAATTAGCTGGCTAGTTCATTAACATAGCAAGAAAGTTAATGTTTGATTAAACATCTGCAAATAGCTAAACAATCTTATTCATTCAATCATTCATTCATTTTCTTGTCGGCTTTGTCCCTTGCGGGGTCGCCACAACGGAATGAACCGCCAACTTATCCAGCACGATTTTACGCAGCGGATGCCCTTCCAGCCGCAACCCATCTCTGGGAACTTCCACACACACATTCACACTCATACACTATGGACAATTTAGCTTACCCAATTCACCTGTACTGCATGTCTTTGGACTGTGGGGGAAACCGGAGCACCCAGAGGAAACCCACGCGAACGCAGGGAGAACATGCAAACTCCACACAGAAACGCCAACTGACCCAGCCCAGCCGAGGTTCGAACCTGCGACCCAGCGACGTTCTTGCTGTGAGGCAACAGCACTACCTACTGCGCCACTGCGTTGCTATCTTAACAATCTTAATTTATTGTAATACAACATATTATTTAAATTTAACATTTTTATTTAAATAACTTTTATTGTATATTTAATTCTTTAATAAAAATAAATGCATGTTTCATAAACTTTAGTATTCAAAAATTTCGTACTGAAAACAGTTTACCATTACATGGCTGTGTACTATGAATCATCTTGACAGTTCCATATTAATATGCTTATCTTTCACACCACTGTTTGGCGCCATCTTGTGACTGAATAATAATAATAATAGTAGTAAGTTATTAAAGAGACAGTAAATTATTACAGAGTAAAAAATTACAGCTCAGATCAATCATTTGTGTGTAATTATTAGTTTTTGTGGCATGTAGCCATGTAATAAAAGAGATCATGTACATCTAGGTGGTTTTGTTTGCACAATAAACCCTTTTACAAAAAAATGGTATGATGCAAACAAAGCTTCAGCAAAAATGGATAATGGTGTTTTAGATTTATAGTGTCTAAAAAATAAAAGATAATTTAGTGATATTGGTCTCACTGAGGAGCCTACAAACAAAATTCTGCTAAGGGCTCCCGAAAGATTGGGCCGGCCCTGTCATAACTGGTTAGTTTGATTCAGGGCTTGTAATGAAAAAAATTAAATCGTCATCATTTACTCACCTTTAACTTTATGTGAGTTTCTTTCTTCTGTTAAACCTAAAAGAAGATATTTTGAAGAATGCAGAGTGCTGGCACCTAATGATTTCAATAATACTTTTTTTTCCCCACTAAAAAAGTCAAAGTGTGCCAGCAAGCAACATTCTTTAAATGATCTTCTTTTGTGTTTAAGAAAAGAAAGAAAAACTCATAAATGTTTAAAACCACACGAGGGAGAGTAAATTATTAGGTAATGGTAATTTTTGGGTAAACTATCCCTTTAACAGACATTTTAAATATTCCTTCTGGAAGAAAATGAATCTGAAATATTATCTGCACATGAACGCACTCTGTTCATACCTTCTCATTATGAAGCTGCTTTAGCCTTTTTAAAGAAGGCTTGTCTTCCGACTCCTGCTTCGGCTCTTTCGTCTTGTTTTGCAAAGACATCCATTGGATCCCTTCTCCCTCTCTTGTCTCAGGCTCTGCATCTGTTTCACAGAATGGAGAAAGAGGGGTTTAAATTAAAACCATAGCATGAAATTATTTGAAGAGTTTGAAAGATGCTTTACCTTCAGATTTTCTCTTGGCTCCTTTCTTTTTCCTTCGAGCGGCTTTCACTGACTCTGTAGTCTGTTTCTGCTCCTCATCACTCGCTTCTCCCTCTTCTTCAGCATCATCTTCATTTGGTCTGAAATCCAGAGATGTGTCCTCTTGTGTTTCTCTGCCAAAAAAGCTTATTCCGGCCAGCTGATCGGAGCTGTCCTTGCTCAGAGATTTTCCTACCTGCGGGGAGAATTACACAAGAATTAGCAGTGATTAAATGAGCATGTAGTTATTAACAATTATAATTATATAGCATTCCATAAACAAATACATTGTTTAAAGGGATAATTCATGTTTACAAAAAAATGTAAATAACTGTCATTGTTTACTCACCCTTTACTTGTGTTCCAAACCTTTTTGAGTCTCTTTCTTCTGTTTAAACACAAAAGCAGATACTCTGAAGAAAGCTGAAAACCTGTATCCATTGACTCCCATAGTATTTGTTTTTCTTACTGTTAAAGTCAATGGTTGTTTTCAGCTTTCTTCAAAATATCTTCTCAAGTGTTCAACAAAATAAAGAAACTCGTAAAGGGTTAAAACCACATGGGAGAGCGTAAATAATGAGTAAATTCAGATTGTTGAGTGAACTATCCCTTTAAAATACCAATTACATGACATGTGATGTGCAACGCAGACCAAATTGTAAAAATCAAAACGTGTAAAACGTCTAATAGTATTTATAATATTAATAATATATGTACGAACACTTTTTTGCGCTACTTGGTTTATCTGCATTAGCATTAGCATTCCCATAGACATTCAATGGGAAATGAAAACACATGTTAGCCATGTGGCAACATTTCAGGTTGAAAACTACGCACTCCTTTGTATTTACAAAACAACAGCCTAATAGACGTGAGCTCTGTTGTGTACTTCACATCAAACCTACCTTAAATCGTTCGGCATCTTTTGCAAACCTTTTTAAATCAAACTTTGCTCCTGACCCAAGCTTTCTAAACAAGTCAAAGGCGTCCATTGATGCTGCGTACAGACATGACTAGTCGATCGCGATTTCATCATTAAACGCGCACTCGGCATTTGATTATTTCTCCTTGGGGTTTTTTCATTTGTCGTTCACAAGAGAGCGCTGTTTCCTTTTTAATAAACACCCAGACCAGAAGCTGTTTATGAGTCATTTCAATGTTTTTTTCTTTTCTTATACTTTAATACTTTAATAATACATTCGTGTAACATCAATCATTATACTCCCGCTATTATTACTACTAATAATATATATATATATATATATATATATATATATATATATATATATATATATATATATATATATATATATATATATATATATATATACACAGGGTGGGCCATTTATATGAATACATCTTAATAAATTACATAGACAATTGCCTTCAGATGACCCCAAAGATAAAAGTCTAAGATTGGGAGACCTTGGGGCCCATTCAACTGGCCCACGATGACCAATCCACTTTTCAGGAAACTGTATTCAGGAAACCATTCCTATATTATTAAAGTGTATCCATATAAATGGCCCACCCTGTATACAAAATATTACATGTTCATTTATGATAACATTAGTCTGTATTAAAATGATAAATAAAATTCCAATATGGGGCAGCACGGTGGCGCAGTGGGTGGCACGTTCGCCTCACAGTGGGTTTCCCCCACAAGTCCAAAGACATGTGGTGTAGGTGAATTGGGTAAGCTAAATTGTCCGTAGTGTATGTGTGTGAATGAGTGTGTATGGATGTTTTCCACTGATGGGTTGCAGCTGGAATGGCATCCGATGCGTAAAACGTGCTGGATAAGTTGGCGGTTCATTCCGTTGTGGCAACCCCAGATTAATAAAGCCGATAAGAAAATTCATTCATTTTCTTGTCGGCTTAGTCCCTTTATTAATCCGGGGTCGCCACAGCGGAATGAACCGCCAACTTATCCAGCACGATTTTACGCAGCGGATGCCCTTCCAGCCGCAACCCATCTCTGGGAACATCCACACACTCATTCACACACATACACTATGGCACAAGTTGGCGGACAATTTAGCCTACCCAATTCACCTGTACCGCATGTCTTTGGACTGTGGGGGAAACCGGAGCACCCGGAGGAAACCCACGCGAATGCAGGAAGAACATGCAAACTCCACACGGAAACGTTAATTAATGAAATTATAATATGGTACATTTGTGGATTTCTTCTGTTATAATAGTATGCAAGCATATGCATGCACTTTCTTTAGGGATATATTTCAATATTTTGCAATAAATCATTAAACTGAAACATTGAAATTATGTCTTATTATATTGATTTTAATTCTCTTAAGCTAAAATATAAATTGATTATAGTTCAATTTAATTCAATTCATCTTTATTTCTATAGCGCTTTTACAAAGTAGACTGTCAAAGCAGCTTAACATAGAAGTTTTAGTAAATTGAAACTGTCAGTCCAGTTTTCAGAGTTGAAGTTCAGTTTAGTTCAGTTCAGTGTGGTTTAATTTTCACTGCTAAAGTCCAAACACTGATGAGGAAATCCATTGATGCGCAGCTCCACAAGTCCCAAACCAAGCAAGCCAGTGGCGACAATAGCAAGGAACAAAACTTCACTAATTGACGAAAGTGAAGGAATAAAAAAACACAAGAGGCCAAACTTCTTGTGCAGGCTACAGTCTAGGCACCAGAGGCTGGAGATTGCTGGACGTCCATCGTGGAGAAGCTGCAGGTGTGAGTAGGTTACCGGCGGGTGTTCAGGCTGGCCCACGGGATCAATGCAAAAACTCGTCTATCACTGTGGTTTTTCAGGAATCAGTCTCATGCTCTCCACTCCTCCATGACTGCCACAGCATCTGCTCAGAATACGGCCTGGTCCAGGGTTATGGAGACCTCTAGTTGGCATCTTCTCTTCACAGGACTTGAATAGGCTAAATTAATAGCTAAATATTTCTATATTCATCTAGTAAGCTACTGTATTTTAGTAAAATGATTCTCAATAAACTGCCATAAAATGAAGGGTTAGTTTTTGGTTACCAAAAAAACAAAAAACACCTACAAAGAATGTTCTCCCCCATTTTGGCTCCAAAACAGTAATTATATGGGAACTTTGGAAAACGTTCTCTGTTTGCTGGGTTAACATCATGTATTTTATAGATTCCATATATGAAGCGAGTGAAAGCCAGAGAGAGTTTACACACCGCATTCCAGAGCCATAGATCATTAACAGAAATAAAAGTCTTCCTGTGAAACAAGGAAATTGAGCTTTCAGTCACATGAGAAAACTTCTCTGTATAGTCGTTACTGACAGCACGCCTCTGGAGATCATGGTCTTCAATTTGGTCAAGTCAAAAGCAGAAATGAAATTATGTAATAGTAAAGTATGAAGTAACCCAGCAGATGCACATGTATCTGTACACAATTAAATAATAATAATAATAATAATAATTAGAAAAAAGTGTCAGATAAAGTATCAAAGTTTATCTGAGAGTAATCATATTAAATTACAAAGCCTTTGTCACAGGTAGAGTATCACATATATGGAGCTATGGCTTTACAGAATGTGCACATGCTATATATAGGTTTACTTCTGCTTTTTTTCTCCATCGGATTAGCTACTTTACTTCCTGTTATAGCATAACACAATACAAGGGGAGTTTGGGAGAATGGGTTTCATTTCTGTGTATGAAGCTGTGCGGCTGGAGGCACATTGTAAGTGTTCTGCTCTAATCTTTCCTGTTCTGTTATGTTCTGTTTCAATGAACGAATGAAAACATTGATTTTTCTTTTACTAAAATGATTATTAGATGTAAATTATATGCCAAGTGGCTGCATATTTATCACACACTGTAATTCTACTAATTTTAAGAACTTATAATTTATTTATCAAATATTTTTATATATATATAAATTTCTATATTTATAAATATTTTTCATATTTTCTTGCCAACTGCTAATGGGGGACTATCTCTCCTGTACAAATGTCAAAAACAACACGTTTCTGCTGATCGTGTTCATGTTGCTGGAATGAAGTATTTCAGGTTGCACTATAAGATTCTTTGTTAGGCTTGTGAGAGGAACAGATTGTTTCATCATTGTACAGTAATTGTGATAACATCAACCTTTTGATATATTTTAATAGCATCATATGTTTATATATGCTAAAGGTTTATTCATTGATTTCACATAATTATTTAAACAATAGCTCCGGTTTCCCCCAGTCCAAAGACATGCGCTATAGCTGAATTGAAATAACTAAATTAGCCATAGGGTATGTGTGTGAATGAGCGTGTTTTCCAGTACTGAGTTGTAGCTGGTTGGGCATTCGCTGTGTAAAATGTATGCTGGATAAGTTGGCGGTTCATTCTGTTGTGGTAACCCCTGATGAATAAAGAGACTAAGCTGAAAGAAAATTAATTAATTAATTCAAACAATAATAAGCACCTTTTACATTTATTGTGAATGTATTTGTATATATTTTTGTGTTTATTTTGAATTGGTACAACTGAATAATTTGTTTTATTATATTTGTTGCAGGAAAAAAGACACATATTAAAAAAATATAAAGACTTTACCAAGGCAAATTTATTTGAAGAGAAATGAAAAGGAAATCAAGAGAAAGCATGGGAACGCTACAACAAATTACATTTTGTATCGCCGTCTGTGCTATGGTTTCCCCTTGCAGCACATTTTCTTTAAAGAATTGCACAATCAGCAGTTCCCAAAAAGACATCAAGACACAGCCAAAAGTGCTTTGCTACAAAATGAACTTCTTCACGATTCCACGGGTGCCCAACAATACCTGGATTTTAGATATCTCCTTTAATTCTTTTGCACAGATCCAGATTGAAGACCTTAACATTTTATTAAACTTACAATACTTGAACGTATCCAACAACAAGATCTCTACGATTCAAGATGGTGCATTTGACAATCTTTTTAACTTAACCGATCTCAATCTGGCCTGCAACAGATTGAATGCAGTGTCAAACGGTATGTTACGAGGCCTAACCAACCTGCTGGTGCTACGACTGGATCGCAATTATATCAGTGTCATCGAAGAGTCAGCATTCAGCACACTTCACAGTTTACAAGTGTTAAACCTATCCAAAAACCACCTCAGTCATATAGACAACGTCAAGCCGGTTCTTGCATCACTATATTTAGAGGAACTGTACATCGGAAGCAACTATTTTAACGTTTTCAACTCCTATGAATTGTCAACAAACCCCTTGTCATTAAAAAGGCTTGATTTGTCCAACAACCGTTTCGAAGCATTTCACCTCACAAACAATATATTTCCAACTCTCAATCACCTGGATTTATCCTACTGCGGTCATAATGGAACCATGGCATGGAACGTCACAGAAAAATCATACTTGGCTTCAGTGAAAACACTGTACTTCATGGATGTAAACATGTCTCTTCAGACTGCTGATAATGTGCTTCAGAGCTTCAACAGCACACTAAATAAAATCAGACTTAATGGAAACGTTCGGTTGAACAAGACCAGCCTCCTGCTTAGCGCATGTTCTCCAATGCTAAGAGTGTTGCGGCTAATTGCTACCAAAATAAAACACCTCACCAACCACATGTTTGATCCCTGTTCTGAGCTGAGCGAATTAGATTTAGGAGGGAATGAAATATCCAATTTATCCCAGAGTATGTTCAGAGGATTCAAGCAACTGAAAAAACTGCAACTGCAAATCAATAAACTGACCCGAATTACAAACTCCTTTCAAATTCTCACCAGTCTGGAGTTCCTTGATCTCAGTAGAAACAATATCCACAAGCTCTCCTGTGATGACTTTGCCAATTTAACGCAGGTGAAAACACTGTACTTGTACAGTAACAAAATCTCATCCATTAGATCATGTTTGTTCAAGGACCTCAAGAGTCTTGAAGTCCTCAGACTTGGAACTAATAATCTGTTAAAGATCGATGATGCTTTCAGCAACGGGCCATATTTCCTAAAGGAACTGCAGCTTAGTTATAATAAGCTAAGCTTAATCAAAAATTACACTTTTGGAAATCTGCCACAGCTAAACAATTTGTCCTTAGAGGACAATCAGATTTCAGAGATCGAAGGCTATGCATTCGGAGGACTGGAGAACCTGACCTCTCTATTTCTATCATCAAACAAAATAACAGGGAAAACGTTAACTTCACACCCAAATGTATTCTTAGGCATGCCCAACCTCCAAAACCTGGAATTGTTTGCCAACAGCATCTCATTTGCATATGATAAATTGAAATATCCTCTTTTTAAAGACCTGAAGAATCTCAGAGAGTTGTCCCTGTACAGTCAGCGGCGTGGAATCGGACAACTTCCCTCAAATCTGCTTGAAGGTTTATCCTCTTTGCAGATGTTTTATATCGGAAACACAAATCTCAATCATCTGAATCCTTACATATTCAATTTCACCCCGCAGCTTTGGTTTTTGGATCTCTCCAAAAACGCTCTGCGAGAAGACGACGCGATCCCACCCGAGCTCTTCCACCCCATTCCTAACCTGACCAAACTCATTATTTCAAGAACTCAGCTTCGCTCACTCAACTTCTTACTCGATGCAAATCTCAACAAACTGTCAACTCTGAGAGCCTCTGGGAATGAGATTGACAGCATCAACGAAACTCTGATTAAATCACTGCCTCGACTGGTAGTCCTTGACCTGCAGAACAACACGTTCACTTGCGACTGTAACAATGCGTTTTTCATTGACTGGGCCAAGACGAACGAATCCACGCAGGTGTATTATTTGAGCAGGTACACGTGCAGCTATCCTCGTACCTTACGAGGCACAAGCTTGGCTGAATTCAACACTGAATCCTGCATCTTTAACTGGGATTACATCTGCTTTGTTTGCAGCAGTATTTTGGTCATCCTCACCCTCCTGTTGTCATTTATCTGGCATTTTCTGCGCTATCAGGTGGTTTATACATATTACCTCTTCTTAGCCTTTCTTTACGACAGTAAGAAGAATCAGAGCGGTCAGACGTTCCAGTACGACGCTTTCATTTCCTACAACACTTTAGATGAGGCTTGGGTAATGGAGGAGCTCATTCCCAAACTGGAAGGAGAGCAAGGCTGGAGATTGTGCCTCCATCACCGAGACTTTGAACCAGGGAGGCCAATAATAGACAACATCGTTGACGGCATTTACAGCAGCCGCAAAACCATCTGTCTGATCACCAGGAACTACCTGAAGAGCAACTGGTGCTCCAGCGAGGTGCAGGTTGCGAGCTTCAGACTATTCGATGAGCAGAAGGATGTGCTGATCCTGGTGTTTCTGGAGGACATTCCCACACACCAACTCTCGCCATATCACAGATTGAGGAAACTGGTGAAGAAGCGAACCTACATCCGCTGGCCCAAACCTGGAGAAGATGCCAAGATCTTCTGGCAAAAGCTAAAAATGGCTCTAGAGACCAAACACAGTCATAAATCAGAGAACTCCATTTTGTAGGGATACTAGAACAATATGGTGTATACACTCTCAGAAATAAAGGTACAGGAGTTGTCACTGGGGCAGTACCTTTTCAAAAGGTACATATTTCTACCTGAACGGTCCATAATGGTACCTCAAAGGTACTTTTTAGGTACATTTGGGGACTAATATGCACCTTTGAGGTACCACTATGGACTCTTTGGGTACAAATATTTATCTTTTAAAAAGGTACTGCCCCAGTGACAACTCCTGTACCTTTATTTCTGAGAGTGTAGTACTCTCAGAGTCTTTCAGTAAACTGAACATTACTTTTTTATATTTTTGTATGTATGTTTTGAAAATAGGTTAGCACGGTGGCTCAGTGGTTAGCTTTGTCACCTCACAACAAGAAGGTCACTAGTTCATAGCATTTCTGTGTGGAGTTTGCATGTTCTTCCCGTGTTGGCGTGGGTTTCCTCCAGGTGCTCCGGTTTTCCCCACAGTCCAAAGACATGCACTATAGGTGAATTGGATGATGGTACGAATGAGTGTGTAGGGGTGTTTCCCAGTACTGGGTTGCAGCTGGAAGGGCATCTGCTGCATAAAACATATGCTGGATTAGTTGGTGGTTCATTCCGCTGTGGCGACCTCTGAAACAGAGACTAAGCCAAAGGAAAGTGAATAAATGTTTTGAAAATATAGGCTGTTTTTTAAGAATGTGCAAGTAGTTCAGTAAACATACTATCCCAAAGCTTTCCACTGCGAATGCATTCAGTATTTGTAAAGTAGGCTTTTAGTAGATCATTATGCTTTTTTATTAACAGTATTTGCTTGGTGAAGTTATATAATCATGTCCAAACACGACATCTAGAGGGCACAATTGCAATTACAGGACCATGTACTGCACTCAAAAATATATATTTTTTTGCTTGTTCAAACTATTTATTTAAAATGAGCTGAAACAACACCATTCTTGAGAATAAGAAATTAACTTAATCAATTTGTGTTGGGACAACATGAATGAATTGTGTGGAACCCTGCATTTTTTACAGTGTGGGATAAATAAAACCTTGTTTTTGGATAAGAAATATGGGTTCCATTCGCAAAAAGCAAACAACCAAAAAACATACAAAAATTAAAAGCTCACAGGAAATATGCTGTTTAGTTACCTCAATATAATCAGTTATATATTTGATTAGCAGCTTTTATACTGTATATTTGATTAACAGCCATTCTTATGGATTCCTCAATAAGCATTTTTCCTTGAGTTAACACAGACTAATGGAATGTGCTGCACATAAAAAGTGTTACACACTTCGAGTGCGACTATGCAAAATGCTTTTAAAAAATCAACGCAACATCAACATCTAAATAAAGATCTGGAGTCATTTACAGTACACAGTATTTTGTATTAGTAAGTATAAAATAGGTAATGAAATTTTTTCTTTAAGATTTAAGATTTTTTTCTTTAAAATTTTTAACATTAAGACCTAATGGTTTGGGAGAAAACATCAAATAAAATATATAATAAGATGTGTTTGTGTGTACTGTGTGTTTTACAATTTTTATACAAAATTGTATAATGACATGCGACACAGTGGCTCAGTGGTTAGCACTGTCACCTCAAAGCAAGAAGGTCGTTGGTTTGAGTCCTGGCTGGGTCAGTTGGCATTTCTGTGTGGAGTTTGCATGTTCTCCCCATGTTCGCATGGGTTTCCTCCAGGTGCTCCGGTTTTCCCCACAGTCCAAAGACATGTGCTATAGGTGAATTGAATAAACTAAATTGGCCGTAGTGTATGAATGTGATTGAGTGTGTATGGATGTTTCCCAGTTCTGGGTTGCAGCTGGAAGGGCATCCGCTGTGTAAAACTTACGCTGAATAAGTTGGCCGTTCATTCCGCTGTGGAATAAAAGGACTAACCTGAAATTAATGAATGAATGCGTATGTATGACCTTGCTGGACTCTATAAAAGAGGTTTAGGTAGACCTTTTGATATTCAAAATTTGCCACAGGTCTTCTCTAAGGGTGGAATTTACCGTTAGCGGTAAATTAATAATTAGCATTTTTTTACGGTGTGAAATACATTATGCTCACTGAGTCCTCATAAACCATATATACAAGTGTGTATGTATGTGTGTGTGTGTGTGTACTGATGTTTAATTGTTTATGCAACAGTCATTGTAAACAAATGTCCCACTTCATATTTTTGAGAAAACCATGATACAGATTTTTTTGGATACTTGTATGAACATAACAGCAATTTTTGTAACATTAGAAATGTCTTCACTGCTCTCGATATTCACTCATGCTGTATACTAAATCAGACAATGTTAAAAAATAATGTTTACAAAAATAAATGTCTTAACTGTGATCAGTTAAACACATGCTTGCTGAATAAAAGTAATATTTTCTTAAAGAAATATATTACTGACCCTAAATTCGAATACTTTGCAGTATGTTTAGTCAGCATGTTTGAAATGCTCACAATTGACTGGTCAACAAGTGGTCAGTATAGGGTCACTGTGGGCTGATGTTCAGCCCACACACTGAAGCCTCACAGCAGGACCAGGGGGGTGGAAACAGTCCTGTGATAAAGGCTCTTTTCTTAAGAATCATCCCTCTGTCATGAGAATGTAAAACCTGTACATGTACACAGAAAAATATCCACTCACAAGAAGTTCATTAGAATCCTGAAACTACAGAAAAGTGATGTACAATTATGTTCAAAAGAAGAGCAAAAGTGTCAGCAAACCTCACATTTCTGCTTGTAACTCTTCAGAATGTCCTGAACAATTCTGCCCTACAAAGGCAAAGTGCTGTAACTACACGTTTGGTCCAAATTGAGTTCAAGCCTATACACTGCAAAAAAATGCTTTTTTACCTAGAGGTTTTGTCTTGTTTCTAGTCCAAATATCTAAATATCCTTAAATCAGAAGCATTTTCTAGACAAGAATATTGTCTTGTTTTGAGAAATAATGTGCCCAAATTGAGTGAGTTTTTTTCTTAAAACAAGCTAAATAATCTGCCAAATGGGGTAAGAAAAATAATCTTGTTTTCAATTTATTCATTCATTCATTTTCTTTTCGGCTTAGTCCCTTTATTATTCTGGGGTCGCCACAGCGGAATGAACCGCCAACTTATCCACTTATACATGTTTTACGCAGCGGATGCCTTTCCAGCTGCAAACCATCACTGGGAAAGTTTTCCATTTAAAACAAGATTATTTTGCTTACCCCACTGGCAGATTATTTTGCTTGTTTTAAGAAAACACTCACTCAATTTTGCCATACTATTTCTTAAATCAAGACAATAAGTTTTGTTTGTCTAGAAAATGCTTCTTCATTTTATTATTTAGACTAGAAACATGACAAAACCTCTAGGTAAGAAAAGTATTTTTTGAAGTGTATGAAAATGCTTTGCTTACTTTGAGTTTTTGTCTTGTTTATAGTCCAAACATTAAAAATTCTTAACTCAAGAAGCATTTTCTAGACAAGTACCAAATATTGGCTTGTTTTCAGAAATGATGTCTTTATGTATCACTGAATCTACATGAAATATTATAAAATTACAGATTATTATCCTTGTTTTAAGGAAAAACTCACTTAAATTTGACACATTTTAGAAAACAAGACAATATTTGTTTCTTGTCTAAAAGATGATTTAAGAATTTTTAGATATTTGGACTAGAAGCAAGACAAAAACTCTAGGGAAGAAAAGCAGCTTTGCAGTGTAAAATATGATTTGTGACATCTGTTCTGCCTCCCCGGGATCAATTTAGTCCAGGTTCAGAAAAACTAGAGTGTTGAAATTGCAGAAACTGCAAAACCCAAGCTGGCGTAACAACTTTAAAAGCATTTAGTTCATTTTCAGTATTTGTACTATACATTTTCCCATTGTAGACATTATTATCTGTGGGAATCTGTGGGATAAAGCGGGATGTTCAGTGTGGGCAGAGAGTGGAGGGATACAGGAGTGAAGTCAGCTTTTCTGTCTGTGGTCTCTTTGACCTCTGACCCCAGTGAATGTCCAGCAGTTGCTGACGTCACATCTCCTCATGTCTGCACATTCACTGCTCCACAGCTTTATGTTGTCCTCCATTGCCCACGACTCAGCTTGTGTTTCCTGCTGCCTCTTGACTTTACAGAAGCTAACATGCTAACCGCTAACTTGTTGCTGCTACAGTGCAGTTGATTCAGTTGATGCACAAACTAGCTCAGAACATTGTCAGAGATGTCATATTATGAATCCACAAGCTTTTTTTCACTTTCACCTAGAGGTTTTGTCTTGTTTCTAGTCAAAATACATACAAATTCTTAAATGAAAAAGCATTTTCTAGACGAGTAAAGAATGTTGTCTTGTTTTGAGAAATAATGTACCCAAATTGAGTGAGTTTTTCCCTAAAACAAGCAAAAAATCTTCCAATGGGGTAAACTAAATAATCTTGTTTTCGATTTAAAACAAGATTATTATTCTCACTCCATTGGCAGATTATTTTGCTTGTTTGAATTTTGTCTTAATTTTGCCATATTATTTCTTAAATCAAGACAAGTTTTGCTTGTCTAGAAAATGCTTCTTTATTTAAGAATTTGTAGATATTCAGACTAGAAACAAGACATTAAATCTAAGTAAGAAAAGCATTTTGGCAGTGTTCAACAGACTTGCTTGATATGTTTGTTGTTGGGATCTAGAAACTGAAATCAGCAGTGGTAGATGAAGAAACCAGAATAAAACTGCAGAACATTTCCATCTCAACATTTATCTGGACATCTACAGTCAAGAATTTGTATAATTTATTTGTGTCATTTTTAGTTTTTTGTTATATATGTAAATGTATGTTTCTAATGCTCTGCCTTTAGTTAAACAAATACAACAAAACTGTAAAAATAGTAACCAGAAAAATTATTTGGCCTATGTGAAATATTATAACTCAAATGTTGTTACCAAGGCTGGATGTACTTAGTATATCTAATATGGATTTAACTATATACAGTTCCTGTGAAATTTGTATATATATATATATATATATATATATATATATATATATATATATATATATATATATATATATATATATATATATATATATATATATATATATATATATATATATGTGTGTGTGTGTGTGTGTGTGTGTGTGTGTGTGTGGTTGCTGGTTCAAGCCTCGGCTGGGTCAGTTGGCATTCCTGTGTGGAGTTTGCATGTTCTCCCCGTGTTCATGTGGGTTTCCTCCGGGTGCTCCAGTTTCCCCCACAGTCCAAAGACATGCACTATAGGTGAATCGAATAAGCTAAATTAGCCATAGTGTATGTGTGTGAATGCAAGAGTGTATGGGTGTTTCCCAGTGTTGGGTTACAGCTGAAAGGGCATCCGCTACGTAAAACACATGCTGGATAAGTTGGCGGTTTATTCCGCTGTGGTGACCCCTGATGAATAAAAGGGACTAAGCCGAAAAGAAAACGAATGAATAAATATATAAGGGTGACACGGTGTCTCAGTGGCAAGAAGGTCACTGGTTTGAGTCCCGGCTGAGCCAGTTGGAATTTCTGTGTGGAGTTTGCATGTTGCAAACATATGCTGAATAAGTTGGTGGTTCATTCTGCTGTGGTGACCCCTGATGAATAAAGAGACTAAGCCAAAGGAAAATGAATGAATAAATGAATGAATATACATATATGAAATAATTTTATTTTATATAATCATTCATTTATTCATTCATTCATTCATTCATTTATTCATTTTCTTTTCGGTGTAGTCCCTATATTAATCTGGGGTCGCCACAGCGAAATGAACCGCCAACTTATTCAGCATATTTTTTAGCAGTGGATGCCCTTCCAGCTGCAACCCATCATTGGGAAACATCCATACACACTCATTTGCACATATACACTATGGACAATTTAGCCTACCCAATTTACCAATAGTGCATGTCTTTGTACTATCGGGGAAACCGGAGCACCCGGAGGAAATCCACGCGAACACGGGGAGAACTTGCAAACTCCACACAGAAATGCCAACAGACCCAGCCGAGGCTAGAACCAGCGACCTTCTTGCTGTGAGGCGCCCCTTATATAATCACTGTTTTTTATTGACTTTCCAATGGCCCAATTATCCTAACTTGTCTAGTTATCCTAATTAAAATAATTATGCCTTTAAATTGCACTTAAAGCTGAATGGAAATTAGTTATTAAATTATAATGCTTAAAAATGTCCTAATATTATTTATATTAAGAGTAAATATTCTCTTTGTTGAACATCACTTGGAAATATTTTAATAGTAATAGTATATTAAGAGATAATAGTTTTGGCTGTTTATATTTGCAATTTGGTTTCTATAGATCGCCCAGGCTGAATGTATTTATTAAAAATACAGTAAAACAGTATTTATAAGTTTTAATATGTGAAATGTTTTTATAAGTTTTAGCATGGTCAGTTCCAGTATCACAGAAGAGAAGAGAGAAGAACACATTTCCAAATGTAATAGTTTTAATAATTCATTTCTAATAACTGATTTATTTTATCTTTGCCATGATGACAGTAAATAATATTTTACTAGATATTTTTCAAGACACTTCTATACATCTTAAAGTGACATTTAAAGGCTTAACTAGGTTAATTAGGTTAACTAGTCAGGTTAGGGTAATTAGGCAAGTTATTGTATAATGATGGTTTCTTCTGTAGACTATCAGAATAAAATATAGCATAAAGTGGCTAATAATTTTGACCTTAAAATGGTTTTTAAAAAATTAAAAACTGCTTTTATTCTAGCCGAAATGAAAGAAGAAAAAATATTATTAGACATACTGTGGAAATTTAAATATTGCATGTTCCTATTAGTTCTTTGTTGAACCTGAACTATACATTGTAATATATATAAACAATCATGAAAATAATCCAGTTTTTTTACCCATTTCAAAAGGATTCAGTAAAACACTTGCTTAATTAAGAAATGACCCTCTGGGGGTATTGCTTTAGTTAATTTTGTTTCCATGGCAGATAAAAACTGTAATCACATGCTCGAGAAGTCATGTGGAAGAGTAAAGGAAACGGCTTCAACTGTCCACTTCCTAAAAGTGAACTCTTTTAGAGACTCTACTGCCCTTTGACCAGCGAGACAACAAGGGAAATAGAGCTAATGAGGCATGGAAAACAAAAACACACCCTTTTATTGCCCAAATCACCCTCCTTCGCACCTCTGAGTTTCCATTAGTGTGTGAAAGCATTTCCTACCTGCTGCTACAACGAGACTTTAAATTAAATGCATAGAAATGAGCAACAGAGGCAGGAAACAGTCTTCAAAAATGTATTATTTATCAATTTACACAAATATAAATACGATTGAGGTGATTCTAAAACTTATATATATAAAAAATATCAAAGCCTTTAGGCAGTTTTACACATTCTCATAATATTAGCTACAGTGGAGTAGTGTGAAATCAATCCCTGAGAAGCAATCATTTCGTTTGTAGCATCTTTTGGGATCATTCTTATGTGCAAGTCCTAGCGTTGAAACTGATAGACCACTTTGTAGTTGTGAAAAATATGAATTTATATGCTAATGTGATTTCAAATCTCAAATGTGTGTGGAAAACAAAAATCTCACTGGTGATCTGCTATGTTTTGGTTGTTGTTTTGCATGAAAAGTTGACCTTGTGTGTTACAACAAACCACATTTCCTCATTTAATCGTATGTACAGTGTGATTGAAGATTTCATCACCTCAGACTGGTTAGTGTGAAAGCTTCGGCTCAGAGTTCAGTCAGCGTATTAGCATTTCCGCTAGTTTGTTCTGTCATCCATTATGGCTTAAGGTGTAGTATATGAATCAGTATTGTTGATTTTCTGAAGTTTCCCGTCGGCTCTCTGTGATCACGGGTTACCCAGAAACACACAGGTCCAGCACTGCTGTTGCTAAGCTGCCGAGGAAGGTCTCACTCCGGTGCGTCTGTTCACCAGGCCTGCAAAGGGCACTGCGGAGACAACAGACCGAGTTAGCATTACTGACACAGTTCATGGAGAGAAAAGTGTAGAAAAATGTCTAGAAATATCTAAAATATTTGTAAAAATTGGTCAAGACAAAGTTTGCTGTTGGCCTAACTGGAAAAATCTTTCTTAACATGGCTATAGCATGAATGTTGCTAGCATATTTCTAGCATGTTTACCTATTCTGTAGCAAGTTGTTTTAGCTAATATAATTTGGGATGGCATCAGCATATTTTAACACATCACATCACAAGTATGTTTCAACCTGTTTTGTCAAATTGCTAACGTGCTGCTAATTTATCAAAATTGGCATTTTTTTTGAGCAAGTTGTTAACATGTTTTTCACATGTTAGTAGCATGTTCATTACTAACATTTCATTTGTGAACATTGCTAACATGTGTTAACACATTCTACAAATGTTTCGACACGTTTTAACACAATGCTAACATATTTCTAACATGTTTTTCAGCTAATTTACCAAGATGCAAACATTATTTACCATGTCTATGTACCATGTTTTTCACATAGTAGCATGTTCATTACTAAGATTGCGTAGTTACGAGAATGTTTTAACACGTTTTAGCACACCGTTAACATTTCAAGCATGTTATACCTAGATGTTAACATGCTTTATCAATTTGATTGCATGTTTTACTGAGAAGCTAACATAATTTAATATGTGGTTAACATGCTTTACAGCATTGCTGATTTGCTGTAATGTATTCTTAGCCTGTTTTAGCAAGTTGTTATTTTGTGTTAACATGTTGCTATTATGTCAATTAGTGTTAACATAATTTAGTAAGTTAAACTTACTAAAGTTTAGTTTTCACTAAATGTCGGTAACATGTTTTACCAATTTAGACATGTTTAGCACATGTCTAAAATGTTTAAAAAGCATTTTGCTAACATGTTTACTATTTTTAACAGGTTGTTATGATATTTTTGCACACTGCTAACATGCTTTAGCAAATTATTTTAGCAAGTTGTTAGCATGTTTTTTTCCAATTTAGGGATGTTTAAAACATAACTACATATTTTTATATATAAAACTACGAACTAAAGAACTAACATTCTACGTTCCCCCTATTTTCATCTTCCCGATTTACTTATGGTGATGTAGCAGTGCTGCGAGCAATACGATGACGCATCTGTGTCTAGTTATAGTCTAGAGTCTAGAGCTGCTTCTGAAATATTCGCTTGAGCTGTGAAACCATGCAGTAATTAGGATTTCATGATGGATCATAGCGCCGTGGTGTTGTCAGATGTACCAACTACTACGAGTCTGTACTGAAATTTATAAAAATTTCTATAGCAATTTATACAATTTCTATTAACTTTAGCAGCATTTTATTTTGCATTTGGAGTGCTGATAAATGGATTCTTGAACATTAATTGGCCAATGTGTTTAGTCAGAGTATATGGGCCACTGGGCGGCGCGCTGGGGCAGTAGGTAGTGCAGTCGCCTTACAGTAAGAAGGTCGGTACAGGTGAATTGGGTAAGTTAAAATTGTCCGTAGTGTATGTGTGTGAATGAGACTGTATGGGTGTTTTCCAGTAATGGGTTGCAGCTGGAAGGGCATCCGCTGCGTAAAATATATGCTGGATAAGTTGGCGGTTCATTCAGCTGTGGCGACCCCAGAATAATAAAGAGAATAAGCCGAAAAGAAAATAAATGAATGATATGGGCCACTGACACATGACCGTTTGTCCTCTTTCTCTCCTACTTTGCTCCATCATGCTCATTTCCCTAACTTTTGCTCACAGCTTTCCATGCTCATTCAAGCTGCATTTTTAAAAATATCTGAGGTAGACTTGAACTGAACAAGGGGGGTTTTATGACCCTTTAAGTTAAACATAAGGTGAATAAAGAGTGCAGAAGACTGTCTGACCTGCTTGCTGGAGCCCAAATGTGTGATGGTGCTGGAGTCCATTGTCGAGTACCGAGACGGATGGGAAAACTGGCCAGCTTCTTGTTTGGGAGAGTACACTAAAAAAGACAAGTGCAATGTGAGTTTTGACATTTAGAATCTGATATTTCCTGCATTGATGAGCACAGAAGTATTTGTCTTTACTGTGGGACTGTGTGAAGGGCTGCTGGGAGATGTGAGCCGTGGTGAGCTGCGTCAGGCTGGAACTTTGAGGAAACTGCATCGGCTGCAGAGTCGTGAGTCCAGATACGCTGTTGATGACGGGAACACTCTGAGACTGAGGAGATGTCAGACCTGCAACAACACAAAACACACTCACTGTCACAATTCTCAATTCACATTGCACAGTTCTGAGTATAGATCTCACAGTTCTGATTTGACAAGTCACAATTCTAAATTTACATACCGCAATTATCATATCGCAATTTTGAGTTTACATCTAATGATTTTAATTGCAGCTTGCAAGGCTAAGTTTATATCTCAAAATGCATTTTAATTCTGCTAAAAATACATTTCAGTTTCAGTATCTCAAAATTCTAATCTTTCAAGTCTAATTTTGCATCTTACACTCAAACAATTGTTCAAACTACTTATTTAAAATAAGAGAAAACAGCCAAATTCCTAAATTTTTAAGGGACAACTTAATTGTTTTACATTCAATTCACTTAAATTTATAAAAACAATTGAGTTAACTTAATCAATTTGTACAAATTGTGTACAACTTTGTTGAATATATTGTGTGTACACTGTAAAAAATGCTGGGTTCCACACAATCGATGTGTGTTGGGACAACATGAATGAATTAAGTTAACTTGGTTTTTAAAAATTTAAGTGGATTGAACATAAAACAACTAAGTTGTCTCCAAAAAAACCTCAAGAATTGTGTTGTTCCAGCTCATTTCAATTAAGCCGTTTGAACAAACAACAAATGTCATTTTTTCAGATAACATGTTGTAATTTTTTTGATTTTACACTTCGCAATTTAACAATACTTCTCACAATTCTAGTTTAAACCTCACAATTCTGAGTTTACATATTTTAATAACTTAAAACATCATAATTTTGAAGTTCATTCATTTATTCATTTTTCTTCGGCTTAGTCCCTTTATTTACCAGGGGTCGCCACAGCGGAATGAACCGCCAACTCATTCAACATATGTTTTACACAGCAGATGCTTTTCCAGCTGCAACCCAGTACTGGGAAACACCCATACACACTCATTCACACACATACACTTCAGCCAATTTAGTTTATTCGATTCATCTATAGCGCATGTCTTTGGGCTGTGGGGGAACCCGGAGCACCCGGAGGAAACCCACGCCAACTCAGGGAAAACATGCAAACTCCACACAGAAAAGCTGGGACTCGAACCAGCGACCTTCTTGCTGTGAGGCGATAGTGCTAACCACTGAGCCACTGTGCCATCAGTAAAATAATTTTACAGAAAAAAAGATTTTTGTTTTTCTACCTAGTTTTTCTTACATTTTCAGAAATAAAGGTGAAAAGCTGTCACTGGGATGATACCCTTTTTTTTTTAAAAAAAGTACTATTTACTATTTTGTGCTTAAAGGTTACATATTTGTGATTAAAAAGATCTATACTGGTACCTTAAAGTTACATTTTAGTACCTAGTATATTTTAGTGGCCTATATTATACCTTAAATGTTCATCATAGTACCTTAAAAGTACAAAAATGTACTTTTGATTGTGTGCCACCTTAGGGACAGCTCTTTATTTCTAAAAGTGTACTTTAAATCCCAACTTATTTTTGAATTTTACCAGCAGCTTTTCTACACGAAATTACACATAAAAAAATCAGTCAGTCACTCTTAAGAGGATTTTTTAATATATTTCTGAATAAGGAATATCAGTTAAGTTTCACAGAAATGAGTGAACTATTCTTACAGCAAACTTCTTGCTGTGAGGCGACAGTGCTGAGCCACTGTGTCGCCCCATTAGTAGCAATTAGTAGACTTTACTTAAAATAAGTGAGTAAACCCATTACCTTGAATTATTATTGTTTATCGAATTATCATTTGCATAATTATAAAAATGAAGTTAAGTCAACTTAACAGTTCCAAGTTACAATGATTTTACTCACTTTTTTAAAGTAAAGTCAACTTGTTGCATTTAAGGCAATGAGCTAACTCACTTTTTAAAAGTAAAGTAACTAATTGCTTTTTACACATTTCTATCTAATTACATTGTAATTCTCAATTTGCATTATGCAATTTTGATTTTATACATTGCAGTTTTGAGTTTATATAGTGCTACTCTGAATTTACAGGTTGCCGTTCTGAGCTTATTATAACATTTTATTGGTGTTTTTATTGTATTGTTATACATCACAATTCTGAACTTCTAAACTATAATTCTGTCATGGTCACCAGCGAGATCTAACCACTAGAGATCGCTGGTACACACACACAAAAACTCATGGACTACAAATCCGCCATCTTATGGACTACATCCCCATACATGCACTACTCTGACATCACACACAACTGGTTACTCATCTCCACTGATTGCACACACACCACCGGAGGCTTGTCAAGACTGATTGCACTCAACATATAAGCAGCACACACACTCATTTCTGGGCTTAGTCTTGTTATCTGTTTTCAGTGACACCACAACGCGTTTATCCTTTGTCTAGTTTGCCTGGTTTTGACCTTTGCCACGTCTGTCTGTTTATCCTGTCTGCTGCCTGCCTTTGACCATTTGCCTGCTACTTTGACCACGACTCTGGATTGCCCTCATTCATCTGTTTGCTCCTGTTCTGATCATTGCTTGCCTGACCATCCCTTTAATAAACCTGCATGTGGATCCACACCCCCGTTGTCAGTGTCACTCCCTGCGTTACAGAAGACTAAGCCAAACATGGATCCAGCGGGTATTGAAATCATGCGTCTGCAGCAGGAAGCACGATCTATTGAGGAGTACGTGGAGGATTTCATTGAACTGGCACACCTAACATCCCTAAGTGAGTTATGTCTAATGATATTTTTTCGTGGAGGTCTTTCTGAGCCACTGTATTCCACTATGCCACTGCATAACCCTCACTGGACTCTGAAATATTACATTGATCTGGCACTGCAAATGAGTGGGTCCCCCTTCACTGTAGGCGAGGTGGAGGAGACCCCTAAATGTTTTTTGGGGGGGGGCAAAGGACAGCAAGACCCGCTGGCAACGGGGCTTGCTGCTCAACCCAGCAACACCATTATGCTGGCATCACCTGTACTCCTGTCTCCTGTTTACCAGCCTAGACCAAAGCCAGTTGACAAAATGGCCGCCAACAGTCCAGTCAAGCACAAGATGGCCGCCTCCAGTTTGCCAGTTTACAAAATGCCTGTTTCCAGTCTGCCATGTCACAAAACGGCTGCCTCCAGTCCTCAAGCTCACAAGATGGCTGTCTCCAGTCATCCAGCTCACAAAGTGGCCACAACCAGCCCTCCAGCTCATGCATGGGTAAGCGCCAATCTGCCTATAGCTCAGAAGATGGTTTCCTGTTCCGAGTCTGTTCCTGCCGTAGTGCCTGTCCAAGTTCCTGTTTCTGAAATGCCATCATCTGAGTCACCAGAATGGCCACCACCACCTGAGTTGCCAGAGCTACTGCCACCACCAGAGCTGTTACTGCCAGAGCTGCCACCGCCACCTCCAGAGCTGCCAGATTTTCAGTCACTGCCAGAGCTGCCAGATCCTCAGTCAATGCCAGATCCTCCAGAGTTGCCAGATCCTCAGTCACTGCCTAATCCTCCAGAGTTGCCAGATCCTCAGTCACTGCCTGATCCTCCAGAGTTGCCAGATCCTCAGTCACTGCCTGATCCTCCAGAGTTGCCAGATCCTCAGTCACTGCCTGATCCTCCAGAGTTGCCAGATCCTCAGTCACTGCCTGATCCTCCAGAGTTGCCAGATCCTCAGTCACTGCCTGATCCTCCAGAGTTGCCAGATCCTCAGTCACTGCCTGATCCTCCAGAGTTGCCAGATCCTCAGTCACTGCCTGATCCTCCAGAGTTGCCAGATCCTCAGTCACTGCCTGATCCTCCAGAGTTGCCAGATCCCCTTCCTGAGTCTCCGGAGAGGGCGCCAGAGGCGCCAGATCCTCCTGAATTCCCTGAATGGCCAGGGGCGCCAGATCCTCTCGAATTCCCTGAATGGCCGCCTGAGCTTCCTGAATGGCCGCCTGAGCTTCCTGAATGGCCGCCTGAGCTTCCTGAATGGCCGCCTGAGCTTCCTGAATGGCCGCCTGAGCTTTCTGAGTGGCCGCCGCCTGAGCTTTTTGAATGGCCGCCGCCGCCTGTGCTTCCTGAATGGCCGCCGCCGCCTGAGCTTCCTGAATGGCCTCCGCCGCCTGAGCTTCCTGAATGGCCTCCGCCGCCTGAGCTTCCTGAATGGCCTCCGCCGCCTGAGCTTCCTGAATGGCCGCCGCCGCCTAAGCTTCCTGAATGGCCGCCGCCGCCTAAGCCTCCTGACCCACTGGGGTTTAAAGAACTGCCAGTGACTCCTGAACCTAAGCCTCCTGACCCACTGGGGTTTGAAGAACTGCCAGTGACTCCTGAACCTAAGCCTCCTGACCCACTGGGGTTGAAAGAACTGCCAGTGACTCCTGAACCTAAGCCTCCTGACCCACTGGGGTTAAAAGAACTGCCAGCGACTCCTGAACCTAAGCCTCCTGACCCACTGGGGTTGAAAGAACTGCCAGTGCCCCTTGAACCCAAACCTCCTGACCCACTGGGGTTGAAAGAACTGCCAGTGCCTCCAAAACTTAAACCTCCCGGCCCTCCGCAGCTCCACGCTCCAGGCCCTCCGCAGCTCCACGCTCCGGGCCCTCCGCAGCTCCACGCTCCAGGCCCTCCGCAGCTCCACGCTCCAGGTAGACCTCCGCTGCATGGTCCTGGCCCTCCATCCCTCCCCCTGTTCCGCCTGCGCTCCACCTCCCGCCTGAACTGTGTTAGGAGCGTCTGGAATCCGCTCCTTAGAGGGGGGGCTCTGTCATGGTCACCAGCGAGATCTAACCACTAGAGATCGCTGGTACACACACACAAAAACTCATGGACTACAAATCCGCCATCTTATGGACTACATCCCCATACATGCACTACTCTGACATCACACACAACTGGTTACTCATCTCCACTGATTGCACACACACCACCGGAGGCTTGTCAAGACTGATTGCACTCAACATATAAGCAGCACACACACTCATTTCTGGGCTTAGTCTTGTTATCTGTTTTCAGTGACACCACAACGCGTTTATCCTTTGTCTAGTTTGCCTGGTTTTGACCTTTGCCACGTCTGTCTGTTTATCCTGTCTGCTGCCTGCCTTTGACCATTTGCCTGCTACTTTGACCACGACTCTGGATTGCCCTCATTCATCTGTTTGCTCCTGTTCTGATCATTGCTTGCCTGACCATCCCTTTAATAAACCTGCATGTGGATCCACACCCCCGTTGTCAGTGTCACTCCCTGCGTTACAAATTCTCAGTTTACATCACTTCTGAGTGTAAATCTCAGTTTATATCTCAGTATTGCCTCAATATTTATTATTTTACAACTGTGATATTTTATATTCTTTCCATTTCGATTTTATTTCAAAATCTGAGTTTAAATCTCACTAATTCTGACTTGTCTCTTATTTAAACCTCTACAAAGGAGTTTATAACAAAAAAAAAGAGATACAAATATCCAGTTCTAATACAAAATAAATCTGAATGGTGAAGTAAGTTTCCCTGATGACATGAAGATGGAGGAAATGAAATGGTGACACACTCACTTTGAGCAGCAAGACTCATAATGAGACTCTGTGCTTGCTGGTGATGATGATGATGATGATGATGAGACGACTGAGACAGACTGTGAATGTTGGTCAGAGTGCTCACAGGAGGCAAAACTCCACCAGAGACTGAGATCTACACACACACAAGCACACACAATGTAAATATAAAACATAAAAGGCACGCAAACCTTTTTCAAGTAAGGGCATGGTTCCTTTCCTCTAGTGAAATATGTCATTTTCGCAGTGTGAGAGCGCACTAACATAACATAACATAACAAATGTTTATTGGCGGAGGGCAATTCACACCAGCCATAAAAGTGAATAAAGGAAGGGTTGTGGTGTTTAACACACTGCCTGCACTTGCTAGATCAATGCTCTCTTTGACCCAGTTGAGTCAGTTTTCAAATAAAGGCGACTTTATCAATCATGTCTGTAAAACGTACATTGATCTTTGCGACTACATGCTATTTCGGGTCAGAAGAGGAGTTAGTAGACCTGTGCTTGTCAAAGCGTGCACATCATGTTAATGGAGACACTAAAACTAGAGTTTCGGAAAAGCACTTCTACACTATATCCTCATGACCTTGGGTTGAGGTATTTGGATACTTTAACATATTTTCACCAGCTATCTCTCTTATTTAGTATGGTGCTGGCAAATACATATGCGTAAAGTTTCACAAACTAATTTCGAGAGGAGCATGTGATGTGATTGATCACGGGTGGTTTCTCATCTGTAATCATTAGTAAGCTAATCGGATTATTTCAAACTCACTGTAAGTAGCCCACCTAGCCTTACCAAATCTTTCCTCCTTTACCAGGGGGAGCTCTCGAGAACTACCTGATCTCGTACCCCCTTATATGCTCATTGACCAGACGGGAGCCCTGGGCTCAATTATCTTCAAGCTCAGGGCTCTCTCCTGGGACAGCATGCCAAACCTGCCATTATTATCAAGCAATATCTAAGTGTAAACTTTTGAAATATATATTGATGGACAGGAAGTCTGCTTTACCTGCCAGGTTTCATAAATAGCTGGCAAGAAAGTTATACTTTTCCAAAACTGATGGGTAAAAAAAAAGATCCTATCTGTGGACCTTCCTCAAATATTAATTTAGAAGTTACAGTTTTTCTCAGTCACTTTGGTGCATTTCTCACTACACTATTTACATTTGCACAACAGTTAATGCATTTCTCAAAACAAACATCATAGTAGCAGTTTCTCATTCCTTCCAACAAATTGCAAATGCTTTTGGACATGCATCAGTTGCTTTCATACAACTCTCTGCTGTTTTATAACATTATCATTGGCTTATGTCATGTCAGTCAAAATTAACTACACTTGTGAATGCTGAATAGTCATTCCATATAAAACTAAGAGTCCTCATTTCATTACTTGAGTCATTACATACAAAAATGTTGAACTAGTTGTCAAAATCTGTCAAGCAAAAAAAAAAATTCTATAAAAATTTTAAATCTTTTTTATCCTGAAAATGTCTTCTAAAATGAACAATTTCATGAATGATTTACAGACCTGTGTATGTTGTAGGTTCAGTTTCAATATGTACTGCAATATTGTTTACAGTTGTGCACAGCTCTACCCAAAGGAAGTTTATGTTTGTTGTAAATAAGGGTGTGTTTATTCTTTTGCACAATGCTGTCAATAAATTAGAATTGCAAAGAGCAAATGCAGTAAAAATGTTCAGTGTCTTGTACTCAGATACCTCACTAAATGCAGTGATGTCTAACTTTACTGTAGTTTTCAAATGGCTGTGCAAATAGTATATAGTGCTGTCTTGAGCATTTTCAGGACGTGTCACCAAAATCTGACTTTTTTGCATTGGAAAAAACGGACTAAACTGTCATGATGAAAACATGACAAAGCCATTTGACAAAGCCATCTTGTTCATAAACAATGGCGGCAGAATTTTGATGACACTGACACTTTCATTGACATGAATACTTGCTTTTGAGGAATGAGCTCTCCATTTTGAGCAAGTGACACGCTTTTGCAGGTTATCAACTAGATTTTGCAGTTTGTACTAATTGTTTTGAGAAATGCATTTACTGTTGTGCAAATGTAAATAGTGTTGTGAGAAATGCACCAAAGTGACTGAGAAAAACTAATAATTTTGGTTGTAGAGTAGTTAGTTAGTTAGTTAGTTAGTTAGTTAGTTAGTTAGTTAGTTAGTTAGTTAGTTAGTTAGTTAGTTAGTTAGTTAGTTAGTTAGTTAGTTAGTTAGTTAGTTAGTTAGTTAGTTAGTTAGTTAGTTAGTTAGTTAGTTAGTTAGTTGATCCGTTTCTCTGTAATTATAGATTTTAAACAAAACATTTGACATTTTATTAAACAGTTATATCTATTAAAATAAGAGTTTGGTCTTCTAACATATTAAGAAATAGAAAGATAATACATTTAAGCTTAAATGAGGTGTTGCAAAAAATGAGTACAAAATGTTAACAAAATGTAATATTTTTAATTCTCTCTTTTACTGTTATTTTTCCTTTTTGTTAAAAATATACTACATTAAACTACATTCACTGGGGTGTATTATTGCAATGTGATCTTATCTTTTTGTTCAATTATTCCAGTTTTGTCTTTGGTACAGACTAATATACTAATAGACTAGTATATAAACAAATATCCTATTGTATAGCATCCTATAGAAACTCTTCATTTAAATAAGAGATCAGTAAGGGGTGTACTCATTTATGCTGGCCATTGTATATATAAGAAGTTTTTGATTTACCATTTTGGCATCTGCCGATAACAAGCCATGGCAGTGGTCCAGACCACCTGGAGAAACCTGCTGCAATACTGACGGATGACTGATGGT
Organism: Danio kyathit; assembly: GCA_903798195.1. Taxonomy (NCBI): domain Eukaryota; kingdom Metazoa; phylum Chordata; class Actinopteri; order Cypriniformes; family Danionidae; genus Danio; species Danio kyathit. Next base: position 43,904,658 of record LR812539.1, read on the forward strand.
CGTGGAGGAAGTGACCTCACTGGCTGCTTGTTGACTGTACCTGAGCTCTGCATCAAAAAACATAAGAAATAGGTTACTTTTTCTACCCTACCAGGATCAGTAAGTGCATTTAAAGAAGTCTATTCTGCTCATTAAGCAGACATACTGTTTTCTTATTGGATGTAGTTTACAATGTATTTTATTCACATGAATTAATTACAGCATTATAAATACAATTCTTTAGTTTCACAAAATACTTCAGAAATCATTCTAATATGATGATCTGCTGCTCAAGACACATTTATTATTATCATTAGTGTTGAAAACTGTTGAGCTACTTTATCTTCTTGTGCAAACTGTGATAGTACTATTCAAGAATGCCATTAAAAACTTACTTTTAATATTCCAGAATGCATTAATTGTTTAAGAGTGAAAGTAAAATGAAAAAGTACATTTATAATGAACGAAAATCACTTGTAATGAACGCTATTATTTAAAAAAATTCAAAGAATCCTAAAATCTAAAGGAACACTCCACTTTTTTTTTTTTGGAAAAAAGCTCATTTTACAACTCCTCTAGAATTAAACAGTTGAGTTTTACCATTTTTGAATCCATTCAGCCAATCTCCGGGTCTGGGAGGGGGCATTTTTAGATTAGCTTAGCATAGATAATTGAATCGAATTAGACCATTAGCATATAGATTTGATAATTTAATAATTTAAGCTTGACTCTTCTGTAGTTACATCGTAAAGACTGGCAGAAAATGAAAATTTAGGAACTACATTCTCATTCTTGGCCTAATGGTCTAGTTTGATACAATAATCTATGCTAAGCTAAGCTAAAAGTCGAAGTCGCTTTTAGACAAGTCATTTAACTCAGCAGCCCTCTTTGAAACGCCTCTCGAGCAGTATGCACGGGCAGCCTGATCTCACGAGGAAACGTAAGTATTTTACGTTTTGTCAGTTTAGTGGCTAATTCGTACGAATCTGTACGAGTTCAGTCATACGAAAATGTACGATTTTAAAAAGGAGGCGTGGCACCTAACCCAACCCCTAACCCCAACCGTCATTGGGTGATGAGCAAATTGTACTAATTTGTACGAATTCATACGAATTAGCCACTAAATCAAAAAGTTACGAATTGCTGTGAGACTGTGTTGGCGCGGGCATTCTGTCTGAATGGGGAATATCAAATTCTCCAAAATTGCGTGCCAAGTTTACAATTACATTTCATATTAGGAATCTCAAATAAAATTAAACAACAACTGAGTCTTTAGTTTTATTTCTAAACGTTCCAATCACACAAAATTTGCAGAAACGCATGGCTGGTCCAAGCCCCTCTCCCAGAGAATGGTCAGTCTATAGCGACTGATTGGCTCCTGTACTAGAAGGCAGGCTTTATTCGCCATATTGACTGTTACACTTTTTCCCATTTAAAACTATACGAGTGACACGTCTTGTGTATTCTATAGTGTTTGTAAAAGTGCTCCCGCCAGACCTGGAGATTGGCTGAATGGATTCAAAAATGGTAAATCTCTACTGTTTAATTATAGGAGTTGTAAAATGAGCCTATTTCCAAAAAAGGTGGAGTGTTCCTTCAATATAAGTCTCCACTAAACTAACACAATGTGAAGTTTGTTGTCTGGTCACACTGAACATTTAAAAAACGGCTAGTCGCACACACTGACCTGATTCCGTCTATCTTTATTTGACCTTGTTTCACAGCCATAAACGCAACTAAAATGATAAGAGCCTGCAGTCCAAACACTGAAGCAACCTTTACAATGCCGTCTGTTCTTTAAACGCATTCTCACAAACATACCTCAAATCTGATTATGCTAAAATGTTGTGCCTTTTCTTTCTCCAGCAAACAAATACAATCAAAGATCTGCTTTTGAGCAGTTGGAGGTCAGTGACTGTAGCTGAACACACAGCTTGAGCAAACACACGGCTCTCTGACTCACGCTCTTGACGTAATATTAATCCATCGGCAAACATTCAGAGGAATTCGGCCCGTTTCACAGCCTGACAGTTTACAGCTTTTCAACACAGCAGGCCGCTTTTGTCATTGACAGAAGTTAAGCTGAAGCATTATGATTTTATTATAGGATCATTTTAAGCCACCTCTGCTTGATCCTTCTGCTTTTAATACACTTTCTCATCGAAACGCCGTTGACCTTCTGATGGAGAAAATGCACATACCTTTCCAGACACAAAGCATGAACCTTGACTTGACCCTGGTTTAACCCTAAAGATTGTACGAAGCCATTTTATGTGCTTTTATCTGACATGCGTCTGTGGGTGTGGAGGAGTGTTTTGTTCAAACACCAATAGGATGGAGGAATTACAATGAAGCACACACACTAGTGAATCTGCGACCTTGTTTACACCTGGTATTCACACTCATAACAGTTGAATAAGGCTGTAAACCAGAGTTATTATCGTTGACTAGACCAAAACTATTACATCTTTGTCACTTGAAACAAAGCTGAAATAAACAATATCAGACAAAGACAAAGCAAATATCTTAAAAAGAAAGTAAATAATTGAAAATGGTGCTGATATAGCACAAGCATACAACTCTTTCTTGACGTAAAACCACTAGTTTAAAGAACATGACATTCCCCAGCTCATTCAGTTTAATATATTTTCCCTTTTCTCTCTCTTTTAAGTTTTTCATTACTTTATCTTTTATTTTCATTATTTATTTTACGTAATACACCATGCTGCCAACCTCAACTTTTGGTGCTGACCTGGGGTGCGTTTCCCAAACAATGGCATAACTCACGACTATAATAGTACGATGCATCGTTTGGGAAATGAACGATGTAGTGAGGAATAGTTTCTCTGTCGCAGAGCCATGATTTGAACCTTGTTAGTTATAACGTAAAACCTCCATAATGATGCTCTAAACGGGGTGGAGTAACTACGTCTTTAGAGAAAACCCCCATAATTTTTGTTGTGCAAATTATATTGTTTTACCCGCACACGCATTTAAAAAAAAATTATCCAATAATTCTTTTGGTAAAAACATGCACTCGTTTTCCATATTACAGTTTTTCTCAGTCACTTTGGTGCATTTCTCACAACACTATTTACATTTGCACAACAGTTATTGCATTTCTCAAAACAATTAGTCATTTCTGCACATCATGGTAGCAGTTTCTCATTCCTTCCAACAAATTGCAAATGCTTTTGGACATACATCAATTGCTTTCATACAACTCTCTGCTGTTTTATAACATTATCATTTGCTTATGTCATGTCAGTCAAAATTAACTAAACTTGTGAATGCTGAATAGTCATTCCATATAAAACTAAGAGTCCTCATTTCATTACTTGAGTCATTTCATACAAAAAAGTTGAAGTAGTTGTCAAAATCTGTCAAGCAAACTTTATAAAAAAAAATCCTGAAAATGTCTTCTAAAATGAACAATTTCATGAATGATTTACAGACCTGTGTATGTTGTAGGTTCAGTTCCAATATGTACTGCAATATTGTTTACAGTTGTGCACAGCTCTACCCAAAGGAAGTTTATGTTTGTTGTAAATAAGGGTATTCTTGTGCACAATGCTGTGAATAAATTAGAATTACAAAGAGCAAATGCAGTAAAAATGTGAAACATGCATATTCAGTGTCTTGTACTCAGATACCTCGCTAAATGCAGTGATGTCTAACTTTACTGTAGTTTTCAAATGGCTGTGTAAATAGTATATAGTGCTGTCTTGAGCATTTTCAGGAAGTCAGGAATCTGACTTTTTGCATTGGAAAAAATGTACAGAGTAAACTGTCATAATGAAAACATGACAAAGCCATTTGACAAAGCCATCTTGTTCATAAACAATGGTGGTAGGACTTTCATCTTGATGACACTGACACTTTCATTAACATGAATACTTACTTTTGAGGAATGAGCTCTCCATTTTGAGCAAGTGACACGCTTTTGCAGGATATCAACTAGGTACTGCAGTTTGTACTAATTGTTTTAAGAAATGCATTAACTGTTGTGCAAATGTAACTAGTGTTGTGAGAAATGCACCAAAGCGACTGAGAAAAACTATAATTAAAATATATGTAAACGACACATGTAGGACCTATATACGTTTCCTTTACAAATATTATTGAGAATATTCTATATAAAATTACTAAGCTAACACATATTCTAATCTCATTTATAAATCATATAAATTGTTAATGGTTGTAGGCCTAATTTACAGTAAGCTATTTATTAAGAAATCAAAAAAAATTCTACTTAAAAATAATAACAATTATTATTATTATTATTATTATTACTGTTATTATTATTAAGTAGAATATTGCTTATTTCTTTTTTATTTTATTTATTGTAAAAGTCCACTTTTACAATTTGACACATTCAAACCACTGCAGAAATGTTCTAACCAACAGGCCCATGTCATTATCCAGATATATTTCTAAATAAATAACCCACTATAAATTAAAAGCATTAAAGTATGCTTAATATTTTTGTTTTCACAAGCTTTGGAGACGTAACGTAAATTCAGCTTTTAAATAATAGGTCACATATAGCTTTCGCCATGAGCCATGGCTGTGTTCAAAATGGTATAAATGTTTTCAAAGTGCACTACGAAGGGAACACAATTTTCAATATGAAGATCACTAAAACTGAACTGTAAAAATACTTTAAAAGCAAATTAAACCTAAGAGAGACAACTTTAATGTTTTTTTTATCATTCCAAGTTTAAAGGTTAGAATGTTCTAAATGAATAGGGCATAGGGGAGATAACTGGGAATAAACACAGCCAGGAACTATGCTTCTAACTACAGCTTGAGAGGTGTAGTTGCAAGCGTACAAGTTTGCGACGCAGTTTGGGAATGTTCGTTGGAACGAAGGATTTGGGAAACGCCAAATCAACGAACTATGTTTGTTATGAGGCAACTTGTGACCTTAGTTGGCTAGCGATGGTTTTCGGAAATGCACCCCTGTTTATTTGCTTAATTTGTAAAATGAATGCACATCATATATTGTTTATGCACATCATATACTGTTTGTTGCACAATATGTGGGTTATACAATGTTTTATCAATTTTGTACTGTTATATATTATTTTTTTCTATTTGTTCTCTTTTACTTTAGTTTTTTAACTGTCACAATAATCTGATAAATAAATCTGATAAAAAATTATTGAAATAGATTTCAGCTTTATACAAGCTAAACGTGTTATAACTTTGGTATGGAAAAATATCCAAAGACTTGTTCTTGCACAATGGATAAAGGAAATGTCTAATAATCTTGCTCTTGAAAAATTAACATACGTAATCAGAGGTAAAGCAGAGACTTTTAAAAAAAGTGTTGTCTCTTTTCAGTCGCTTTACTGTATAAATGGATGGGGAAAAAATGGATGTCTTTGGAAAGATGACTGTAATTTAAAATTCAACGTAATAATGTTTTTTTTTTCCATTTGAATTAGTATTTTTTCATAGTATTGTATTTTATTCTATTTTATAATTTATTTTAAATGCCAGTTTTGTTTAACAGATATACATTCTGAAATATTATATTAGTTAATATTCTGTGCTGTTTGCTGGGTTTTGTAATATAATTAAAATCAATAAAAACAAAGTTGGGGCAACCCAGTGGCGCAGTAGGTAGTGCTGTTGCCTCACAGCAAGAACGTCGCTGGGTCGCAGGTTCGAACCTCGGCTGGGCTGGGTCAGTTGGCGTTTCTGTGTGGAGTTTGCATGTTCTCCCTGGGTTTGCGTGGGTTTCCTCCGGGTGCTCCGGTTTCCCCCACAGTCCAAAGACATGCAGTACAGGTGAATTGGGTAAGCTAAAATTGTCCATAGTGTATGAGTGTGAATGTGTGTGTGGAAGTTCCCAGAGATGGGTTGCGGCTGGAAGGGCATCCGCTGCGTAAAATCGTGCTGGATAAGTTGGCGGTTCATTCCGCTGTGGCGACCCCGCAAGGGACAAAGCCGACAAGAAAATGAATGAATGAATGAAAAACAAAGTAAAAAAAACATAACGTTTCTTCTGTCTTGTAGGCATAAGATATGATTTAAATTAGCTTAATAGTAATAACAAATCAGTGAAAAAAATGTTTTTGTTAGTTTCTGTGCATTAGAATGTGTCCTAAACTAAAGCTTTTTAGCTGGGCAAAAATAATGATTATCCTATATTTAATGTCATTAAGTATAACACTAGCTGTACCAAAAAATATTTTCAGGCTTATTTAGAAAAGGAATAATTTGATTACGTGTTAAAAGACTTTGCAGCTCCAAAAACACTTATTAATGAAATCGTATACTTTGCTGCCATCCTTCAAACCACTAGGTTTTACCCATTTGCTAGCAAGATGTTTAGATGATGATTAATTGTTTTATGTATTTATATATAAAGATGTTTTCTTAATTTTTTACATAAATGCTTTACAATGGATGACAATAGGACATTATTTACCACCAGCTACCAGTATATAACCTATAGTCCATAGATCAGTGCTCTTTCAATGAGGATTATTTCATTTAAAAAACGCTCAAAAGCACTTGGAAATGTAGTGAGGAAAAAAACATTATTTGTTCATGGTTATACATGACAAATTTTGTTTTATTCATAGTTTTTACATGAAAATAATATATATAAATGCTCATTTAAAATCATGTTTGTTTATTTGATTTTAATGAGGCATCTTGTCTTTGACCCTAAAATCAAATCAAATTTCAAACGTTAATAAAAGCCTATGACAGCACTAAAATAGCACTATCATGTTGCCATAATATCTGATCATCGGTGACAGATGTTAAAATCAGATATAAACATTCATTCATTCATTCATTTTTCTTCGGCTTAGCCCCTTATTTATCAGGGGTCGCCACAGCGAAATGAACCGCCAACTTATCCAGCATATGTTTTATGCGGATGCCCTTCCAGCTGCAACCCAGTACTGGGAAACACCCATATACTCTCTCATTCACACACATACACTACAGCCAATTTAGTTAATTCAATTCACCTACAGCCCATGTCTTTAGACTTTGGGGAAAACCAGAGCACCTGGAGGAAACCCACACAAACACAGGGAGAACACGCAAACTCCACACAGAAATGCCAGCTGACCCAGCTGGGACTCGAACCAGTGACTTTCTTGCTGTGAGGCGACAGTGCTAACCGCTGAGCCACCATGTCACAACAGAGTCTGTGATTCTGTCTTTATTATGTATCTGAAAGTAAAGTCTTACTTGATTCAGAGCTGTGATGGTGGCTGTGGGATGCTGAGTGGGACAGCAGAGGGTTCATGTGAGGTGTGTACGTGTCCATTGCCAGTTTCTGCCTGAAAGCTTCCTCTTTACGCCGGTTAGCAAACCAGTTGTACACACGAACCTCCGTGACCAGGTTAGATCCAAGCCCATGAGCTTTAGAGGGCGACACTCCTCTCTGCACACACTCTGCCCTGAACACAACACACAACAGATGAATATATGACAGTAAATACACATTTTAACTTTCAACACGCTTTATTTATCTAAAATAACCTAATTAAGAAACATGCAATTAGCGAGTGCCGCTCTGTATTGAACTATATAGTATATACTGTAGATTGATAGATCAACAGATCAAATAGATATGATAAATGTAAAATTTACGCACAAACATCACCATTTTAAAGCATGAATGATAAAAACAAAAAGTAATAATCAGACCAAACATCTGTCTAGAACACCATTTTGACCAGACAAGTCAAGTCGTCTTTTAATCAATCTATATTTCAGTTATTGAAGTTTTCTCCAGTTAGTTAATTTCATTACGTTACAATAGATTTCAATAATTTTTATATGATTTTTATAAGTTTGTTTGTTTAATTATTATTATTATCAATATTTATTATATAATAAATAAAAGATAGATAGATAGATAGATAGATAGATAGATAGATAGATAGATAGATAGATAGATAGATAGATAGATAGATAGATAGATGATAGATAGATAGATAGATAGATAGATAGATAGATAGATAGATAGATAGATAGATAGATAGATAGATAGATAGATAGATAGATAGATAGATAGATAGATAGATAGATAGATAGATAGATAGATAAAATAAATTAATACAAATAAATTAATAAAATAAACATAAATAAATAAACAAATCATTTATAAAACTACATTTCGACAATATATTTGTACAGTGTAAAAGAATCAAGTTGAACACAATTAACTTTACAACTTACATTAAACTGAGCTAAAATGCTAAGTTGAATTTTATAACTCAAATAAATAAGTTAACAACTGGTTTAGCCTTTTATAATAAGTTAGAGTAACTCAAAAACCACACCGTATTGATCATTACTAGGGCCAGACGGAATCTGCGGACGTTTTTTGCTATTTCTGCGGAGAATTTTGGTAAAAATCTGTGGATTTCTGCGGAATTATTTTGGGAGTATCATAACTAAAACCTTAATATGTTAAATAAAAAAGAATATCTTTTTAACTTGTATTTAATGTTTAAAATGCAAATCCAATTAGATTAACTGTAAATAGTTAACTTTAAGTAAATAAACAGAATTAACGATGGGCTAAAAATCTGCGGAAAATCTGCGGAAAATCTGCAGAAAATCTGCAGAATTCTGCGTGCAGATTCCGTGTGGGCCTAATCATTACCTGTTGCACTCCTCCACCAGCGCCTCTCTCTCTTCTTTGCTGGGGTTTTTCTGTCGTTCGTAAGCTTGATAAAGGATCTCCTGGGACGCCGGGCCCCATTTGAAGCGGTTCCTCCTCATCCTCTTTGATCCGGGCTCCCCCTCATCTCCCACCACTGCTCCAGATCCCACTGCAGCCCCAGAACTGTGTCCGCCGTGATTGAATTCTGGGAAAAAAAACAGGACCTGATCCTGACTGGCTGAGTCACTGGGGTCAGAGCCCTGAACACGGTCGAACTCTGCGGAAATAAGAGGGGGACACGATTGGGGCAGGGTAAGGCAGAATCATGACAGAGAGAGAGAGAGAGAGTCTGGATGGGGAGACCGCAACGATTCAGAGGGAATAATAGATCCAGGGCTGAGGGACACATCCTTTTTAAATACAGTGCTCAGCATAAATGAGTACACCCCATTTTGAAAAAGAATATTTTTATCCATTACTCAGTGATTATGGTTATTGATGCACTTTAACAAAACAGATTTATTACAGTTTTTTCTGAATGCTTAAGCACATTTTTTGTAACTATTGGCTTATTTTGCAAAACTCTACACACCAATAAGCAAACCCTTCACCAAATCTGCAAAACAGTTTAGTTCTCTTGCAAAAGCTGATAAACCTTGCTTAACTCTTCAAACCTTCGTAAAAATGGTATTTTTGTATCAAACATTTAACACAAGCCATCACAATAATAAGCACACAATGCTCCAACTACACACTGATGGAATAAATAAAAACTACATCTGGCTTTTGCTTTAAAAACAGCGTCTCAACTGATCTTTAAATAGGAGTTTGCCGCCAATGTGGAAGCTTTAAAAAATAATGAAGAGTGAGAAGACTAAACAATTATATGATTTGTTTCAAGAATATGCCTTTATTTAACCCCTTACAGAGTTTCTATTTGATGTCTGCTTGTTATGTTGTTCTTTTTTTGTGAAGTTATTTTATACCTATTTTTGTTGTTTGTTGGGTTATTTGTATGTTTGTTTGTTTTGTTTTTGTGTGTGTCATTTTATGGCTTTATATTTGATTCACTGTATGACATGTCTCAGTCAGTGTGTGCAACATTATGTTTGAATTGAGTTTGGCCTAAATTGTTGTGTTTTTGAAAGGCAAATATAAAAAAATTATAAAGAAAATAAAGAAAAACATCTGGCTTTTGCCTTCTCTGAGCACAAGCTAGGCTATGTCAGTTTGAGGTCATACCTTTCTCATAGTTCTGTAAACATACAGGGATGCAAACTTCAAGTACTGGTGTTTTTTTACACACATCAAAACAAACACAAGTGTTTTTCCAAATCAAAACACAAAATAGTAATTTCACTGAAAAAAAAAAAAAAAAATCTGACTACATCGTGTCGTCTCTCTGGGCCCGGCCACAAAATTTAATCTACATCACATGCAATGTCCTCTAGTCCAAGGCACCGGGGAAAGTATCTGATTGCAGAGTGAACTAATTATCTAAATCAGTTTTCACATGTGACAGTGTGCCAGACAGTTGGCAAAATAGTGTAAATAATAGCCATACATGTGTATAGTTTTGCTAAGAGTGTGTTGATCATTTGGAAATTCAGTGTAAAGCAGTGAGTTGTGTTTACAGTTCTGCAAAAAGAGTTCTGTGCAGTGGATTGTACCTACAGTTTTGAAAAGTGTGTGCTACAAAATTGCAAACGTAGTGCAAAGCAGTGTTTGTGCTTTTAATTTTGCAAACTCAGTGAGTGGTTTTGCTATAAGAATTAATCGTTTTATAAATTGTGCTATAAGAATCTCGGTTAGGGTTTAAGCATTCAGAAAAAACTGTAAACATATATATTTATTAAAATAATACTTTAATCCCAGAACATCTTTAGAAATTGAAAGATAATACATTTAAATTTATGCAAAATAGTGCAATTAATAAAATAAAATAATAAAATAAATAAAATATTTTATTTAATATTTTTGCATTACATATAAATTTGGGCTACTAATTTTTGAAACATTATTGTAAGTTATTTTGTTAGATAAGCTCCAGATTTGACTACAGTACTGAGTAATCTAATGTTTATGCACAAATATAATATTGTAACGCTTCCTTTAGAACATATTAATTTACATAAGAGATTTGTGGGGAGTGTACTATGCTGAGCACTGTATACTGACCTTGACAGATAAAGTCCTGTTCAGAGCAGCTAAATAACATGTGCCCTTAGTCAAAGTATGCAAACTTATGTTTTCTAAATTATTCTGTGAAACAAGACTATAAAATAATAAAACATTTCAAAATGGCCACACTCAAGGTTCCTTTAACAGCATGAACTAATAATGAACAATACTTGTACAGCATTTACAAATTTTAAATCATAGTTTAACATTTAATGTTATTAAAATTTTTTGTTAAAATCAAAAGTTGTGCTAGTAAACATTAGTTAGTGCACTGTGAGAATTAACGTGAAATAACAGTGAACAACTGTATTTTCATTTTATAAAGTCAACAAAGATTATTGTAAGAAATGTACTGTTCATTGTTTGTTCATGTTAATAAACAAATCAACTAATGGAATATATTCTGTACATCTTAAATAAAAACTTTGACAGAAAGTTAATATATATATATATATATATATATATATATATATATATATATATATATATATATATATATATATGGTTGGGTTCATTTTTAATTGATTATATGCATAGAAAGCATATTAAAGTGCATGTAAAGAGTCTACTTTATTGTTTCTAAATTGGTTTATATAAAATTCCATTGTCATCTAGAGGAACAGATATATTTGTAAAAGACAAACAATTAGGACCTATAATTAATATACTTGAAATATATATATATATATATATATATATATATATATATATATATATATATATATATATATATATATATATATATATATATATATATATATATATATATATATTTAAAATTATTTAAAAACCTTTTGCTAGCAACTGTGTGAAACCCCTTTGTCTCATATATCCCACACACATCATTCACTTCAGTATTTTAAATACTATCAAAACATAAACATCAAAACAACAAAACTAAGTATGGGCTATTTTCTCACATGGTACAAAGGGATTTATTAGGCCTACATTAGAATTGCTTAAAAGGTGGTAAAAAGTTCAGGATTAAAATAAAAATAAGTAAACAATTGTTACTCGACCATAACTAGTAAACGATGCTTTTATGCGCAATATACCCGTTAAAAACAAAGATAAGAAAAACATATTTTAAATGTCAGAAAGATAAGGATGGTAAAGCTTTGGTACAGTTTATAAGATGTTGACTTACGTCGGTCGATTTCGCGCTGTTTCTGGACGTACCAGGTGTAAAGCGCGGCTCTTTTGGCGGTCTTCATCGGCGTGCCTTTATTGAGGTGCTGAGACAGGTGAGACTGATTGAGGCCCGTCACGTCCACCACCTCCCGCTGCGGGATATTGTGCTGCTGCATGTAGCCTTTAATTGTGCGAGCAACCCGCCACGGGTCCTCTCTGATCAGGAGCACACACACACACATTGCTGTCAGATTCTGAAGATCTTAATTAGGTACTTATTAATTAGATTAATTATTAATTAATTAATATCAATTATTAATTAAAAAACGTATTTCGCCTACAATCAAATATTGTAGGCTAACACTATATTCTATTGCCTATATTGTAAAAATGTTTATTGTAGCCTAAACTATAAGCGACATTCAACAATAATATCCCAATTATTTTATAATTTAAAAACTACATAAAATATTTCGAAACAATTAAATATAATAATTTATGCAGCCTAATAATAGGCCAGTGTAATTTTTAGACTGAAGTCTTGAAGTTTAAATAAAACTTTAATTTCTATGAAAGTAGACTAATAATTATCCTTACTATCGAAGCTGACTGGACATTTGTTTGGATTTAGGAGCAGAAGTGGAAATAGGTATAAAATAGGCTACATATTATTATAAAAACCCTGCGTTTGACATTGGTTATATAATTTTAAATATCGAAATTTATTTTGGTGTAGCATTTGACCTAAAACGATGACAAGTTGCTTTAATAAATGTCATATTCCTAATTATTGAAAAGACATTAAAATAATGTTGATCACCGCTATTAGTGAATCGCCGGTGATCGGTTATTTATATTCGGTTAAAGGAAATCTGCAAATGTCTGTCGGATCCGCTAATGTTTGTTTGTTTGGGGAAATAACCCCTCACTTTTGAGTGTGCTCGAGGATGTTGATTTAAGACTATAACTTTGGACAATGAATAACTAGATATCTTTTCCCTCTATTCATACGACAATGTGTATCTTTCTGTTGATGATTTATAGAAATAAATTAATAACAACTACACGTGGTTTCGTTTTGACTTTACGTCAATGTAGATATAATTATTGGGACATTTCGACATTCACTTACATTTTTAAAACAATACAATAAAAAAAAAGAACCAACTAACGGGGAAAAAATCTATTTATTAGTGGTTTTGTTAGTTAATTTGATAAAAATGTTACATGTAAGCCTGGAACGTTCATAAAAACAAAATAAAAACAGCTAGTTACTAAGTTACATAATTATAATTTATTTGATCATTTATATTAATTTAATCTACTTATTTATGCTAATGAATTCTTTATTTAAATCTAATTTGCATTTATCTGTTTGTTTTAATCAAATTTTTCAAGCCTAATTTTTGGCATTGAACGTATTTATTTAAATTTTATTTAATAATCTTAATGTATTCATTTTTTTAGAATTATTGATATTCGTTTTTTGTTTGATTCAGAAGTTATCATCTTAGTTGTATTTTTCTTTACTTAAGTTGCTGATTTAATACTAGGCTATCATTAGCATTATTATTTTACAATTAGCCTATTATATTAGGCTACTTTAGTTTGATTTTCGTTTGTTCTGTAAAAAATACTAGTTGCCTTAAAATCTTTAATTTAAATCAAATTGAAATGTTGAGTCCTTTTAACTTAAATTACATTAAACTGATTTAAAACAACTTGTACAATTAAAACAAACCGTTAGAAGTTAAAAACACGATCAACTTTGTTTAATAATTTATTTTTAACATAAAAACGTGTTGTCATGATTTATTGATAATGTTTTTCAGCAATGCTCTTTATTCAGTATCTTAATAATGATTTTGGTTAGTTATTAATTATAAATTAAAATAATTTAAATTGATTTATAGCATATTTTACTATGTTTTTTTCTCCAAACAACACTGAAATTGGATTTAGGCTACACTGAAATTGGATTTACTAAAGTGGTTACAAACAATTTACATTGGCTAAATTTAAACAAACAAATTAAGTGGAATATTACTGAATTTAATATGTTTGTTTAAATTCAGTGTTTGCGAGCACCTACATTATAATATTTAGTAGGCTACATCTAATTATCATTTTTTTCAGTGAATTCTATTGCCTCCTTGACTAGTTTGAAAACCCCTCCACAAAAGTATCAGTTCTTCTTCATATTGCTATTAAAATAAAATAACATTTAACGTGCATGCTGCGTTATTTGAATAATTTGCATATCATATTTGATCGAGAACCCGTGAAGACTCCAGAGTAACTCACGACAGCATGCGCTCGACCTCCGCGCGCTGCTCCGCGGCCTCCTCGGTGTTCAGCGACTGCAGCTCCCGCAGGATTGGCGGCGTGTCGAAATCATCCCCGTCCTCCGAGCCTTCATCACCGGACAGTTTTCCGCCTTTTCCCTGCGCGCCGGTCAGTGTCAGAAACACCGGCTTCGAGTCGCCGCAGTCGCTGCCGCCGTTGGCACTGGACGGAGACAGGGGCTTCTCTATTTTAATTCCGAATTCTGCGGGACACGGGCATAAATCCTCCAGCGCCTGGACCAGGACATCCTTCGTGACCCCCGAGTCCAGCAAGGCGCTCAGGAGCTCCTGCTGAAGCGATGTCAACTTGGACACCATGTCAGTAAACATCAATCCGGTTGGAAATCCTCGCGGCCCCCGGTAAATAATCTGTGAAGGGGTGAAGAAGGATTTTATTTTGCACGAGACAAAAGTGCGTCGCGCTTGACTATTGCAGTTTGTCCTAAGCTCGAGCGCACCTGCTGAAGGAAGTAGATCCACGCTCCTGGTGGGCGGAGCTCTGTGTGCGCCCATTGGCTGGGGTAGAGCGTCATGCAAATGATTTTCACTCATTTATGAATATGCTAATGTAATGGGGAATTCATAAGGTTAATTCAAGCAGGGGTTTGAAATAATAATAATAATAATAATAATAATAATAATAATAGTCATTCATTCATTTTCCTTCGGCTTAGTCCCCTTAATCATCAGGGGTTGCCACAGTGGAATGAACCGCCAACTTATCCAGCATATGCTTTACACAGCGGATGCCCTTCCAGCTGCAACCCAGTACTGGGAAACACTCATACACTCTCACATTCAAACAAATACACTAAACCCAAATCAACACAGGGAGAACATGCACACAGAAATGCCAACTGACCCAGCCGAACATCAGGACTCGAACCAGCGACCTTCTTGCTGTGAGGCGACAGTGCTAACCACTGAGCCACCGTTGCCAATAATAATAATAATAATAATAATAATAATAAACTTTATTTTATTAAAAAGAAGCATCACAAAGTGCTTTAAAAATACAGAAGTAAAACACATTCTGCATTTCGAAAATCAGAGGAAATCTTCGGTGTTGGTGTGTTTTGCTACATTTGGGTCACATTTATAGGCTACTTTAGATGTGAGATAATTGCATATATTCATTTAATGTTATCATTTAGATTATTTTGAATGTGTATGATCATAATTAGGCTAAATAGCTTTGAATTCAAATTATTAACACAATAAATAATTGAAATAAAACTAATATGATTGTTGTTTCTTGGAAAGAATGTTCCTAAAACTTCTTTTTATAGTAGATTGGCAAAAAGTACTCACACTTTTCAGTTAGTTAAACTTAAAACTGAATTTACTAATGGTCCAAAAAGAAAGAAAGACATAAACTGGAATAAAATCAAATAGAAATAAAAATGTAAATATACCACAACATTTAAATTAAACAAATAAAATGATCACAAACTATCAAAATAAACTAAAACCTTTCATTAATGACATTAAAATAAATAGAAGGCAATAAAAAGATAAATACTGCTTTATAAATGCGTAACAACAACAAAATCAGCAGTGACAATCATAATCATTAATCATAACTTACAGTGCTCATCATATATAAGTTCACCCCTCACAAATCTATCTTTTAAACTCACATTTTTAATAGGAAGCTATACAATATTATATTTGTGCATGCACATTAGATTAGTCATTACTGAAGCCAATTCTGGAGCTTAACAAAAGAATTTATGATAATGGTCCAAAAACTAGTACAGCCAAATTTATATGTTATAGAAAAAATTAAATACAAATTTAAAAAAGAGGAAAAATCAAAAGCAACAACAACAAAAAAATAATAATAAAATTTAGTTTTTGTACGTTTTAATTTATTATTATTATTTTTTTGCAATATTTTGCTTGAATTTAATTGTATTATCTTTCAATTTCTAAATATGTTTGGTGACTAAAATTTTATTTTAATAAATATATCTGTTTAACAAATCTGTTTTGTTTAAATGCATTGCCTATATTCACTGAGAAATACATAAAAATAATCATTTTCAAATTGGGGTGTATCCAATTATGCTGAGCACTGTATAAATTTTCACTTTAGAATCTAAGGGCACGAGACAATGAAAAACAACAATGAATTGAGTGTTTATATTTATATTAGTGCTTGCTGGGAAAAGATTATTCGCATCCAAAATAAAAGGTTTGTTTTGACATAATATATGTGTGTGTGTTTTATGTGATACAAACACATACATAAAAACAAAACTATACAAAAAAAAATTTTTCACATAGATATTTAAATGTATGCATATTTGATATCTAACAATAAATAAACATTTTCTCAAATATATGTATTCATTCGAGTATACAAAATAAAAAATACACTGACAAAATAACAAAAATATATATATATATATTTTGGATGTAATTAATCACAATCAGTCTTAAACCAGCACTAGTTTATATACTATTTCTAAATATATTTATATATTTCAGTGCTTATATACTGGTATATGCTTATGTACAGTTATTGCTTATATATAGTGTGAATGTGTGTTAAATCCATCATGTACTTTTAACAAGAAATACCAAAAATACATTATAAATAAGTAATAGCAGTAATAATGGCATTTTATTTCTCAAAAGTTGTTTTTTAATTAATTTTTTACTTAAAGCATATATTTATTACATATTACTAATACTAAACAGAACTATTATTATTTAACAGATAGACTGCAATCCAAATAATATCTTAAGAAATGATTATGAAATGTCTGAAATCAAACAGCACCAAAAGCCTAAACCTGCTGCTGGAACAGAATTTTAATGCGCTGCATTTCAACCTTTCTCACACATTTTGGGGACCAATCGCTTCTCAATGATTAACAGCAGTTAATGACAAACTTACAGAAATTACATATTTTTTTCCAGGATGTGAAACTACTTCTGTTGTGAAAGCTGCAGTGGAGTGTGACTGTATCGGATGAATAATTTGTTCGTTTTTTTTTTCCCCTCTCCATTCTGACCAGGAGGTTTTGATGTTGTTCCTTGACTCTTATCAAAGGCTCTGCTGTCTCGCTATCAAACCCTCTTCTCTTTCCACCCCTGCTGTTTCTGACAAACATATAGAGCTCATTTGCCTGTATTTATCTCACCAGACCATGAGCTGACAGACATCCATTCATAGGTATTCGATTGAGAAGTTTGCACATATTTATTAGATGCCAATGTAGCTAAAACAATGCATTCAATTAAAACCTCCACACAGATTTCAGACATGATGAGTAAACTGGAGAATCAGTGACCAGAAAGATGAGTTCGGGTCAGTAAGCTGGACCTTGACTTGGACTCAAGAGGACACATAAACACAAGCGCACACACAGACACATACACACATGTTCGGTTTTCATGCTTTATAAGTACTTCCCATAGACATAATGATTTTTATTATGTCCTCACTCTAGTGTCTTTCTTCCGAAAGTTAGACAGATAAACTCTTTCCAACAGTTATGTTTGTGTGAGAATGTTGCTTTACCACACGTCACGATGAATGTGTTGAAACAGTGTGAATCTACAGATAGATGAATGACTTTAAAGGGGACCTATTATGCAAAAAAACACTTTTAAAAGGGCTTTAAACACAGTTGTGTGGCATCAGTCTGTGAATATAACCAGCCTCTAATGATAAACATGTGTTTATTCTATTTTTTATAATCACACTTCATAAAACACTGCAGAAACACTATGATTGATATTGTCCCTTATATGTGTCATAAGAGGGGGAAAGCCCCGCCCATTAGTGACAATCTCTCTCATTAGCATAGACAGCCCTGAGTGAGAAGCAGCTGTCTGCCATTAGAGTTCTGGATCTGCCACATAGCTCCGCCCTCTTTTGAAAAGAGCACAATTTAATTTGAATTTAAAGCAACAGTCACCAAAATGGCACTTTTTTTGATCAAAGTCTAAAAGGGGTAGTTTCAAAGAGTTATAAAACATTATTTGTGGGGAATTTTGAGCCAAAACTTCACATACACACTCTAGGGACGTCAAAGACTTATTTTACATCTTGTAAAAATGGGCATAATAGGACCCCTTTAAATGACATTTTAAGCTTTAAAAATATAAATAAAAATAAATAATAAATAAAGACAATGCTTTCTACAAATCACAGGCTCGTACAAGTGTCATGTAAGGTGTTGTTTTAAAATGAAGCAAGCAACTGTCAGGATGTTTCGATGGCAACAACAAATGACTAGGCTTTAAATTATGATTTATAAATATTAATATTAAGTAGCTGATCCAGTGCACTTCCCTAAACCAAACTCTTACAGGAAGCGTTCTGCAGTTTTACTTTCTAAAAACAACCCAGGCTCATTCTAAAAACGTACCGCTATACATTTCTCAAGAGCAACAAAATACATTCCAGGAGGCCGCTGTGTACGCTTTTCCAGATTTCAAATTTCTCTGCGAGTGCCATTCGCACCTGCTGTTCTCATATAAATCCACCAGAGGTCGCTGTCAACTGACTGACTGACATAATGACTGACTGACTTACTGACCAATTGACTGACCCACTCTCCTCCTTCCCTAAACCCAACCAATAGTGTTTTCAAAAGCACCTACTGACCAGCACCCACCCACTTCCCTAAACCCAACCGACAGTTTTAAAAGGCAATCCAGAAAAAGAAAAGCCCTCACCTGATTTTTACCACGTTTTCAGATTTTACCACATTCTCAACCTGTTATTTACTTGTTTATTTTATTTTTTGGATTGTTTTTGTTTTACCCACATTCTGGAGCTGTTCTTCGCCGGACTCGAACCCTGTCGTCACGGTCAACTCCTCTCTGCATCTCAAGTCCACCAACGTAAATGGCGAGCTAACTGGACAAACTGACAACGGTGGGAAAGCCGCCCATAGGTAAACGGTCAGCTGATAAGCGCAAAAAAGGAACGGCGTCACACCACCCCATAGCGTTACTTCTGGCTATAATGTACTTCTGGGTAAATAATTTGCGATCTCCAGAAATGTACCACGTTTTCAGAATGAGCCTATATGTTGTCTAACAATGTTACATTTTCCCATTTTTCCTCATGGAGACCAAAATAAAATGTCCCCACAAGTTCAAAAATTACTTACTAAACTTGATACTCGATACACTACTAAGACATATACATTCATATAGACCCCCCCACACACACCCCACCCCACACACACGCACACACACACACATAGGAGAATCTTGTTACTTCTTTTAAAAAGTTACTAAATGTTCCAACCAAACAGAGTTCATCCAAATCTGAACATTCTGTCATCATTTGCTTAACCTGATTGATTTTCTTTCTTCTGTTGAACAAAAATAAGATCTTTTGAAGAATGTTGAAAGCCTGTAACCATTCCACACAACCATTGACAACTTAATTTTTGATTGAACATAAAACAATTAAGTTGTACTAAAAAAATCAACAATTGTGTTGATTCAGCTCATTTTTAAATAAATAGTTTGAACAAACAGCAAAAAAAAAAAAAATGAAAGAGAGAGTGTGTGTGAGACAAAAAATTCAAATTTATAGTGAATAAATGGTCATAAATGGTTATTATGTGAGATATATTGATGGTGTCTGAATACTGTTTGGTTTGACTGTACACATTCACTAAGCTAGAATATATGCTAGTATATATCATAGTGCAGGGGACCAAACATTTTCGTATGAAGGGGCCAAAAAGCAAATATCATTGAGAGCTGTGGGCCAAAAATAAATATACCAAACTATATTACATTAAAGTTGCCAATATACAGTTCAAGTCAGAATTATTAAACCCCCTGAATTATTAGCCTCCCTGTTTATTTTTTCCCCAATTTCTGTTTAACGGAGAGAAGATTTTTTTCAACACATTTAACATAATAGTTTTAATAATTAGTTTCTAATAACTGATTTATTTTATCTTTGCCATGATGACAGTACATAATATTTTACTAGATATTTTTCAAGACACTTCTATACAGCTTAAAGTGACATTTAAAGGCTTAACTAGGTTAATTAGGTTAACTAGGCAGGTTAGGGTAATTAGGCAAGGTATTGTATAACGATGGTTTATTCTGTAGACTATCGAGAAAAAAAAAATAGCTTAAAGATGCCAATAATTTTGACGTTGAAATGGCTTTTAAAAAATGAAAAACTGCTTTATTCTAGCTGAAATAAAACAAATAAGACTTTCTCCACGCTGTAAAAAATAAATTCGTAAAATTTACGGTAAAAAAAAAAAACAGCTGTGGTTATTTAACCGTAAAAAATATGGTACAAACCATAAAAGTAATTTTTCATTTTTACAGTAAACTACCGTATTTTATTATTTATAGCGGTATGTCTGTATTTTAAATTAGCAACATCTACAGATCTTTTGTTACACAGATAGATATGATAACACATGATAACATGATAACGCCATATGCAGGTGATGATGAGAAAGTTACATAAAGAACCAATGCTCATCACAAACAACTTTTCCCACAATCAGAAAAGTGTATCAGTGTAAAGAAGGTGCTCAGTGTCATTCACAAAGCTTTTAAACACCAGTATGGTAACACACATAAAATTAAAGTCATGAAATAAACATTGTTTATCAACATTAGATGTAAAATAACTCGCTAATATACATTACTGATGGGGAAACAACAAAAAAGATCCATAGTAATGTCAACAAAAAGCATAAAAAGTGATGTGCCATGCCTGGAATTCTGGGAAAGTAAATTTATGGTTATTCGCCGTATATATTAAGGAAACATACTGTTAACCAGGTTACAGATTTTTACTGTAGCATTTTTACAGTTTTTTTAACAGTTGAAATTACGGCCATTTTTTACAGTGCAGAAAAAAAATATTGTCAGACATACTGTGAAAATTTCCTTGCTCTGTTAAACATAATTTGGGAAATATTTAAAAATGAAAAAAAAAATTCAAAAGGGGGCTAATAATTCTGACTTCAACTTTAACTATTGCAATAATAAACATAAACAATCACATTTAAAACACAGTGGAGTTACGCTGAATACACTAGTCAAGCAGAATCTGCCTTTGCCTTGATTTGCTCACCAAAATCCTATGTCCGTCGGGTGACAGTGTGCACATTTTAAACAAAATCTGAATAATTTACATCATTTAAATTGAAATGTTTATTTTTAGTTAGCTTTTTGTAGCTTAACAATATAACAAACAAATAAAAGGTTACATTATATTTCAAACCACAATCTCTAAACCATCCCCATCATTCTCTGTCTCTTCTTAGATGGGATGGCAGGCCAAATCGAAGGTTACCATGGGCCAACTTTGGCCTGCGAGATCTAGTTTGGGCATTTCTGTTATAGTGTGTTGTTTATATACAGCATCTTACTCCATATTTCTCTCAACATAATGAGAGCTGTCAGTCAATAAATGGGAAAAAAAATTACTGGCATTACTTTTTTGAAAAAGTAACTCAGTAATGCATTATTTTACTAGTTACTTTAAAAAGGAATCTGATTACATAACTCACATTACTTAATGCATTACCCCAATACACACAGACACAAACACACACAGTATAAAAATGCTGGGTTCCACAAAATTCCTTCATGTTGTCCCAACACAAATAAGTTAACTTCAGTGTCTTTACAAATATAAGTGGATTGAACATAAAACATCAAGTTGGCCCCCCAAAAAACTTAGGAATTTTGTTGTTTCAGCTTATTTTAAATAAGTGTTTTAAACAAACAGCAAAAATATTTCTTTATTGCACACACACACACACACACACACACACGCACATACACACACACACGCACACGCACAGGAATGTAAAGAGTTTATTTCTGATGGGATCTGATCAGAGCTGGCATTGTGAGAGAAATGTGAGGTCTTGAGGCATTTATAGTGTGTGTTTGCAGAGACAGAACTGTGTCCACAGGTGTAACACCATATAAAGCCTCCGTTGATCACCCTGTTAGACATTAACCACAGTAAACTAACCCGCTTGAGCTTCCTTTTCACCATGATGAGCAATGATTATGATTGTTTTGTGTTATAAAACAGCCTTCAGTAGGTGTGCAAATATACAATAGGTGGAAATTAAACCCTTATTTTAACATCTAAATTATTTTATTCAAGTCAAAAACATAAATTAATACACATTATTGTTTTTTAAACAAAAATTAATAAATTATTTCTAAATAAGCATTATTTATATCAACAAATTTACATGTCTTAAATCTTATATAAATAGTTACTTAGGGCAAAGTGAATAAGCATTACTCACTTTCTGATATGATTTGCACGATGTTTTTTTTAGCACAAATTGTATAGATTTTTAACTACTTTAAAAGTAGATGGTAATTGCTCTTTTGGAATACTGTATATACATTAAATAGAAACAAATATTTCCTCTGGCTTTCTTCTGTGAAAGATAACAACAACAACAGCAAAAAAAAAGAAAATCAAGAGAATGTAATGTAATAATATTCATTCATTCATTTTACTTTGGCTTAATCCCTTTTATTATCAAGGGGTTGCCCCAGCGGAACGAACCGCCGACTATTCCAGCATATGTTTTACCAGCCTGATCTCACGAGGAAATGTAAGTATTTTACGATTTGTCAGTTTAGTGGCTAATTCATATGAGTTGAGTCGTACGAAAATGTACAATTTTAAAAAGGAGGTGTGGCACCCAACCCCGCCCCTAAACTCAACCGTCATTGGGTGATGAGCAAATCGTACTAAATTGTACGAATCAGATCGTACAAATTCTTACGAAGTAGCCACTAAATCAAAAAGTTACGAATTGCCATGAGATTGCGTTGGTTTTACGCAACGGATGCTCTTCCAGCTGCAACTCAGTACTGGGAAACACCAAAACACACTCACATTAACTCAGACACTATGGCCAATTTAGTTTAATCAATTCACCTATAGCACATGTCTTTGGACTGTGGGGTAAACCGGAGCACACGGAGAAAACCCACGCCAACATAGGGAGAACATGCAAACTCCACACAGAAAGGCCAACTGACCCAGCCGGGACTCGAACAAGTGACCTTCTTGCTGTGAGGTGACAGTGCTTACCACTGAGCCACCGGTAATAATATTATCAACATTATTAACATTATTAACATTTAACAGCCCTGTAATAATATTATCAACATTATTAACATTCTGTAAAACACAAAAGAAGCTATCCTGAAGTACATTGGAAACCAGTAACCATTGGCATCAATAGCATTTGTTTTTCTTGCTATGAAGGTCAATGGTTATTGGTTGACAACATTCTTCGAATGATCTTCTTTTGCGTCTGCTCATCTGTCACTTGTTCCAAATCGGTTTGGAAAATAAAACAAAATCTAAAATATGAAATATAATACAATTCTGTGATTTGTTTCTTTGTTAAATATTTCCCAAATGATGTTTAATAGAGCAACATTTTTTCACAGTATTTCCTATAACATTTATAACATCTTCTGGAGAAAGTCTTATTTGTTTTATTTCGGTTAGAATAAAAGCAGTTTTGTAAAAACCATTTTAAGGTCAAAAGTATTAGCCCCCTTAGGAATTTTTTTTTCTGATTGTCTACAGAACAAACCATCATTATACAATAACTTGCCCAATTAACCTAATTAAGCTAGTTAAGTCTTTAAGCTAAATACTTGTAAAATCTTGTAAAAAATTTAGTTAAATATTGTTTACTTTCATCATGGCAAAGATAAAATAAATCCGTTATTAGAAATGAGTTATTAAAACTATTATGCTTAGAAATGTGTTGAAAAAAATCTGCTCTCCGTTAAACAGAAATTGGGGGAAAATATACAGTATGTAAATTCTGACCAGAGTCCACATATATGGACATCATTTTTGTCTAAAAGTACATCATATCAAAAGATGATACTTAAATTTTATTTCTAATTAGGTTCCAATAAGCCCAAATAGCAAAGAGAAATAAAAAAATACATGTAAAAAAAACCTTGGCCTTACAGTTTTTTCTGAATGCTTAAACCCTAACCGAGATTCTTATAGCACAATTTATAAAACGATTAATTCTTATAGCAAAACCACTCACTGAGTTTGCAAAATTTAAAGCATTAACACTGCTTTGCACTAAGTTTGCAATTTTGTAAAACCCACATTGCAAAATTGTAGGTACAATCCACTGGACAGCGCTCTTTTTGCGGAACTGTAAACACAACTCACTGCTTTACACTGAATTTCCAAATGATCAACACACTCCCAGCAAAACTTTACACATGTCTGGCTATTATTTACACTATTTTGCCAACTGTCTGGCACACTGTCACATGTGAAAACTGTTTTAGATAATTAGTTCACTCTGCAATCAGATACTTTCCCCGGTGCCTTGAACTAGAGGACATTGCATGTAATGTAGATGAAATTTTGTGGACGGACCCAGAGAGACGACACAATGTAGTCTGATTTTTTTTTTTTTCTCAGTGAAATTACTATTTTGTGTTTTGATTTGGAAAAACACTTGTGTTTGTTTTGATGTTTGTAAATAAACACCAGTACTTGAAGTTTGCATCCCTGTATGTTTACAGAACTATGAGAAAGGTATGACCTCAAACTGACATAGCCTAGCTTGTGATCAGAGAAGGCAAAAGCCAGACGTTTTTCTTTATTTTCTTCATAATTTTTTAATTGCCTTTCAAAAACACAACAATTTAGGCCAAACTCAATTCAAACATAATGTTGCACACACTGACTGAGACATGTCATACAGTGAATCAAATATAAAGCCATAAAATGACACACACAAAAACAAAACAAACAAACATACAAATAAACCAACAAACAACAAAAATATATATAAAATAACTTGACAAAAAAGAACAACATAATGTGCAGACATCAAATAGAAACTCTTTAAGGGGTAAATAAAAGCATATTCTTGAAACAAATCATATAACTGTTTAGTCTTCTCACTCTTCATTATTTTTAAAAGCTTCTACATTGGCGGCAAACTCCTTTTTAAAGATCAGTTGAGAAGCTGTTTTTAAAGCAAAAGCCAGATGTAGTTTTTATTCATTCCATCAGTGTGTAGTTGGAGCATTGTGTGCTTATTAATGTGATGACTTGTGTTAAATGTTTGATACAAAAATACAATTTTTACAAAGGTTTGAAGAGTTAAGCAAGGTTTATCAGCTTTTGCAAGAGAACTAAACTGTTTTGCAGATTTGGTGAAGGGTTTGCTTATTAGTGTGTAGAGTTTTGCACAAATAGCCAATAGTTACAAAAAATGTGCTTAAGCATTCAGAAAAAACTGTAAGAAGATAACTTAGTTAAATAGAAATAGAACTTAGTTGAAATAGAATGTAAAAAAAAGTCCAATTGAAATATTTGTGCAATAAATGTGTGTTAATGAAAACATAAATTACAAGTAAAGTAGTGATGAATAAAAAGTTATAATAAATACTACAATCATTTAGACAGATGTGTAAATGCCTGATGTACAACCGCCCGAAAGCACAGAGCATTTATCAAAATTAAAGTGACCAAAAGAAAACACGGTCATTTCCTTTAAGGAGGCAGAGGAGCAAATGAGATCAGTGGCAGAGGAAATGAGGAGTGTGAGTGAAGCTACTCTCCCAGAACACACATCGCAGATACACACATACAACTAAACACACACTTACATACACGACCATTCACAACAAACAATGCATATTATGAATAAGTATGAAAACAATCTACGTGAATGAGTCAATCTAATTATGGGAGTAAAATAATTTATTCATTCATTTATTTTCCATCAGATTAATCCCTTTATTAATCTGGGGTCGCCACA
Organism: Danio kyathit; assembly: GCA_903798195.1. Classification (NCBI taxonomy): domain Eukaryota; kingdom Metazoa; phylum Chordata; class Actinopteri; order Cypriniformes; family Danionidae; genus Danio; species Danio kyathit. The sequence continues at coordinate 43,930,757 of LR812539.1, forward strand.
GTGGAATGAACCGCCAACTTATCCAGCATATGTTTTACACAGCGGATGCCCTTCCAGCTGCAACCCAGTACTGGGAAACATCTATACACACTCATTGACAAACATGCACTACAGCCAATTTGGTTTATTCAATTCACCTATACCGCATGTCGTTGGACTGTGGGAGAAACCGAAGCACCCGGAGGAAACCCACGCCAACACAGGGAGAACATGCAAACTCCACATAGAAATGTCAACTATCGCAGCCAGGACTCGAACCATCGACCATCTTGCTGTGAGGCAACAGTGCTAACCACTGAGACATCGTGCCGCCATTAAAATAATTTTACAGAAAAAAAGATTTTTGTTTTTCTACCTACAGTTTTTCCTACATTTTCAGAAGTAAAGGTGTAAAAGCTGTCACTGGGATGATACCGTTTCAAGAATTCACACTTAGCTGATGATTGATTATAAAGCAAGTTTGGCATGCTGTCCCGGGAGAGAGCCCTGAGCTCAAAAGGTCCTTGAGCCCTGGGCTCCCTCCCGTTTGCAGGGCGAGAGGGGAGCTTTGAGCTCAGGTAGATCTCGAGAACTCCCCACTTTTGATAAAAGTTGATGACAGAAAATAATTGTTATGAAGAGATATGCTGATGGATAAAAGTTTGACTAGTGCTAAATTTAGATTGTTCAATTAACTTGTAGTGCATGTTTTTTGGAACGTGGGAGGAAACCGGATAACCCGGGGGGAACCCACGCAAGCACGGGAAGAACATGCTAACTTCGCACAGAAACGACAACCAGTCTGAAAAAGAACTAGAACCGGTGACGCTCTTGCTGTGAGGCAGCAGTGCTAATCACTGGGCCACCGTGCCGCCCTATGAAAGGAAAAGAGGAGGAGTAGGGGTGGAAGGGTGGATTCTTCAAATCGAAGATGACTGTAGTAAGAAACCCTGGCTCTTTATAGTGGGTTAGGGATCGTCTGATTGGTTGGTCATACATGGTTAATGCATGACCAGCCGTGTTCAATCATAATCACGTGATCCTCTCGAAATTAGTTTATAAATAAACTTCACTTATAAACAGTACTATTTTGTGCTTAAAGGTTACATATTTGTGCCTAAAAGATCCATACCGGTACCTTAAAGTTATATTTTAGTCTCTAGTGTATTTTAGTGACCTATATTGTACCTTAAATGTACTTTTGATAGTGTGCCACCTCAGGAATCGCTCTTGTACCTTTCTTTCTGAAAGTGTACTTAAAATCCTAAAACTTATTTTTGAATTTTACATACATTTTTGCATTTTTTACACATAAAAATCAGTCACTCTTGAGAGGATTTTTCTATATATTTCTGAATATGGAATATCAGTTGAGTTTCACAGAAATGAGTGAACTATTCTTTAATTATGGACAACTTTTTAATATACAGTTGAAGTCAGAATTATTAGCCCTCTGTTTATTTGTTTGCCCAATTTCTGTTTAACAGAGAGAAGATTTTTTTCAACACATTTCTAAACACAATAGTTTTAATAACTCATTTCTAATAACTGATTTATTTTATCTTTGCCATGATGACAGTAAATAATATTGTACTAGATATTTTTCAAGACACTTCTAGTAAATTGTATATACAGTTGAAGTCACAATTTTTAGCCATCCTGAATTATTACCCCTCTCCCCCTGTTTATTTTTTGACCCCAATTTCTGTTTAATGGAGAGAAGATTTTTTCAACACATTTCTAATCATAATAGATTTAATAACTCATCTCTAATAACTGATTTATTTTATCTTTGCCATGATGACAGTAAATAATATTTGACTAGATATTTTTCAAGACACTGCTCTACAGCTTAAAGTGACATTTAAAGGCTTAACTAATAAGGTTAATTAGGCAGGTTAGGGTAATTAGGCAAGTTATTGTATAACGATGGTTTGTTCTGTAGACTATCAAAAAATTTATAGCTTAAAAGGGCTAATAATTTTGACCTTAAAATGGTGTTTAAAAAATTAAAAACTGTTTTTATTCTAGCTGAAATAAAACAAACAACACTTTCTCCAGAAGAAAAAATATTATCAGACATTTTAAGTGTCTTTAAGTGGATTGAACATAAAACAATTGTTGTCCCCCAAAAATGTAGGAATTGTGTTGTTTCAACTCGTTTTAGATAAGTAGTTAAAACAAGCAGCAAAGTTTTTTGTGTATTTTGAAGAATGTTGAAAAACTGTGACATCCATAGTAGGAACAAAATATAGTCTGTGAACTCAAACAGATTTGAAAGAAGAGGAGGATCACTGAAAAAAAATATGTCTGCAAAATTGTTGCAAACAATTTATATATTATATAATTTAAACAAACAAATTAAATTTAGTAATGTTCAACTTAATCTGTTTGTTTAAATTCAACTAAATAAATTGTTAACAACCTCTTAAAAAAAATTGTAAATCCAAGGAATCATCTTTGAATAATTTACTTTTTTTGTGAAAATTTCCAAACACTGATAATGCAAGGATTTCTTTCAACAACAAGTTTCAATAAAGTTATTCAACACTAATTTAATGGCAATTTATATAATTATAATTCTCCCATCTATAGACTTTTAACCCCTGACTTGAAGTGTTTGCAAAAATCACTTGACATTTCATATAAACTGCACTTGGAGAACAATTATAACGCATTTGAGTCATCAGCAATGCTGCTGCCCTGCACTTTTACAACACAGTAAAGAATTCATGAGCTTTTTATGGATACAATGTTCAACAGAAGACTTTGATGGCTTTACGCACGAGTTCAAAATCTGAAGAAACTGGCATCATAAACGTAAAGAGGAGAATAAAAGCAGGCAGAGCATGTGATTGTGGCACAGAAACGTTCAACAGCGATTCAGCGTCACTCTGCTTTTCTGTCTTTCACTTATTACTCACCAGGCATCGAGCTAAATGGTTACTTAGGTTAATCGGGTATTGCTTAACTAACGCCCTGCAAATCTTTCAACCAACACAAATATCACATTATCGGTCTGCCCACGCAATATATAGATATAAGCAGCTTGACGTAAAAGTGTAGTATTTGTAATGTATTTTTAGCAGATTTTATGGCAATTTTATTGTAACAAAAAAGTACACTTCAAAAAAGTTTTTAATAATTTGTGATTAATGTTTTTTTTTTATGCTTTTGAATTGCATCGACCTTGATCTCGCCACTTTTGATGTTTTATGAAAATTATAATTTTTGTCCATGTACCTTATTACTCAATAGAAACAAGATATTAATGCCAAGGAGTGGCCCAGCCAGAGCCCATACCTGAATCTTATTGAACATCTGTGGAGAGATCTAAACAAAGTCAAGGAGCTTGAGAGGTACTGCAAAGAAGAAAGCGAAAAAAATTGATGTGCCAAACTAATCACTCTCAAAAGGCTGTAATTGGTGCCAAAAATGCTTCAACAATGTATTGAGCAAAGGCTTATGTACATGTGATTTTTTATTAATTTGCAAACATTTTAAACAAACTTCTTTGAAATTGTCCTTATGGTGTATTTTTTGTAGAATTTCGAGGAAAATAATGAATAAGGCTGCAAAAAAAAAGCTGTTAACAATTTGCAGATTGGATATTTTGGATGTTTTCTTTTTTTCCATTTGACTCAAATATTTATTGAAAGCTGACAGATGCAAGAAAAATAATTCTGTCGTCAGTAACAATGATTAGATTCCACCTAATTTTATAAGCATCTTAGAATAGGTCAGTTGGCGTTTCTGTGTGGAGTTTGCATGTTCTCCGTTGGCGTGGGTTTCGGGTGCTCCGGTTTCCCCCACAGTCCAAAGACATGCGTTACAGGTGAATTGGGTAGGCTAAATTGTCCGTAGTGTATGATTCAATTCAATTCAATTCACCTTTATTTGTATAGCGCTTATACAATGTATGAGTGTGAATGAGTGTGTGTGCATGTTTCCCAGAAATGGGTTGTGGCTGTTAGGGCATCCGCTGCTAAAAACGTGCTGGATAAGTTGCCGGTTCATTCCGCTGTGGCGACCTCGGATTAATAAAGGGACTAAGCCAAAAAGAAAATGAATGAATGAATAAACTAAAATAAATTAAAAAAAACAAGAGTGCAAAGCGCAGTTTGTGCAACATTTAGTGCAAATAAGACAGGACAGACAAGAAACAGTAACTATTCACACAACTGTTCACAACTAAACAGCATCACATAATAAATGCTTGATGGAAACAGCAAGACGCACTTCATTTTTAAAATGCACTTATGTGTGCAAATAGGTAGGATAAACTTTTTATCTGATAAGAAATGATGGTAACACTTTATAATAACTACACAGCATGAATCATTTATTAAGCATTAGCATATATTGAATACATTATTTATTAAGCATTAACTCTACATTAATAAACATTAGTAAGCAGGTTATAACTGCAGTTACAAATGCTGTATTCTTGACCTATAAACACATTTATTACTTAATAATTGTACTTTTATAATTTGTGAGTTATTTTTCATTACTAAATTAAGTATTGATTTATTTACAAGCTATTTATATTTAAAAGTAGTCGATGGTTTTTAAGATCATTCAGAATGAGTTAGTAATAAACTATTGAAATCAACATTTATATATTTTATTATTCAGGCATATAGTAATGGTTACTATGTATGTTAATAAATGCTATATTAACTCAACTTCATGCAGTTTTGTGACACAATCTAAAGTGAGGACCATGCTATGCTTCGTAAATCCCTCATAAATGACAATTAAAGGCTCGGTATTAAATTAATACATTTTTGGAATCCTATACAAAAAAAAACAATTACTGTAAAATTACTGTAAAACAACAATGTATTCATTTATCAATACAGTATATTATGATACAACATTTTGAAGTTATTTAGTGATGCTTAAACTGTTCAGTAATTTTATTTTAGATAAGGTTGCAAAGATTTATTTTTCATTTGATACAGTTTCGTTTGTGGATCTTGATAAAAATAGAAATGAATAAAGTCATTTATTTTCTGTTTTTCCTGTTTAGAATATATCTGAACCTTTAATTGTCATTTATGAGGGATTTATAAAGCATAAATAGTCCTCACTTTAGATTAGGTCACAAAACTGGATGAAGTTGAGTTAATAAAGCATTTATTAACATACTAATTAACTATTAATATTTGCCTGAATAATAAGTATTATAAATGTTAATTTGAGAATTATAAATACTCAGTATTTACAAAGTATTAAATTTATAAAGTATTATAAATGTTAATTTGAATATATATGTTAAGTAGAATAGTTTATTGATCAATCAAGTTTATTAAGATCATTCATTCATTCAGTTTGTAAATAATGCAATACCTAATTTAGTAATGAAAAATGAAAAATTAATCATTACCAAAGTATGAAAACAATCATTAAGCACATTTAACATGTCAAGAATAGGGCATTTGTAACTGCAGTTATAAACTGCTTACTAACATCTATTAATGTAGAGTTAATGCTTAACAGATAATGAATTAAATGCTAACACTTAATAAATTATTCACAGTGTGTGGTTATTATAAAGTGTTACCGAAATGATCTACTATAACTATGATGGAAACATATTTACTCCGACTCATCAAATAAACAAATACAATTTGGAAACTACAATTTCAGATGGAAACAAACTAATTGTGCTTAATTCACAAATGTTTTATGCAAGACTTTGAGTTTTGTGCATAAATCTAATTTGCAACTTTCACTTGTTCAAAAACTTTCTTTATTCTGCAGAACACAAAAGAAGATATTCTGAAGAAAGCTTGAAACCAGTAACCATTGACTTTCATAGCGTTTTTCCCACTATCCACCAACTACCTAATATCTTCTTTTTGTGTTCAACAGAATAAAGAAAATAGTAAACATTCGAAACCATTTGAGGGTAAGCAAACAGTAAATTTTCATTTTTGAGTGAACTATCCCTTCAAACCAGTTATGCCCAAACTAGGGCCCACAGGCCAAAGTTGGCCCATGGTAACCTTGGATTTGGCCCGCCATCCCATCTGAGAGGGAGAATGCTATGATGATTTCAAGATTGTCAATTTAAATTGAATGTACCCCTTTGTTTGTTGTATTATTAAAATCTTGCTGAAATTAAATGTTAAATTAAAATAAAATCAGATTCGGTTTAAATGTACATACTGTTATCCGACAATGCAGAGACTTAGAGACTAATCAAGTCAAAGGCAGATTCTGCTTGACAAGTGTATTCAGCACTGAAGACCACTGTATTATTAAGGTGATTATGTTTTTATTGCAATAAGTTATCATTCAAAAGTTATACTGCATTATTTAATACCATTTAAAGTGATGTTTTCTGTTTATTTTGTTAAATATTAGGAAATTACCTATGGCTACTTTAATGTAATATAGTTTGGTATATTTACCTTTGCCCCACTGCTCTCAATGATATTTGGCCCTTCAGACAAAAGTTTGGGCACCCATGCTTTAAACTGTAGCACATTCCAGAGTCCAAAAAAATGACTTTATTAATCTGCAACATTGATTTCACATTACGTTTGAACAAGATGCGCTCATTGCTTCTTAAAAAGGGTTTATTGTGCAGTATGGGGTCTCAATAGCTCCCGCCGGGACCCCCAGTGAGTGGAGGGTGTTGAGGTTGAGCGCTCTGGATCAGTGGTGTCTGAATCAGCAGTCCCTCCTCCTGATGGTCCTGTTAGAGATGAGTGGACTCTTGCCCTGCTGAACCTCACGCTTGCCTGATCTGCTCTTCACAGGAATCACACGTCTCGTCCTCGTCTTCACCCTCCTGCTGCTTTTCTCTCTTATGCTTCAGCGACCCCGAGGCCCCAGAGGGCCAAAGTCAATCAGTGCATCGCATCTAACTAAAACACTGATTTCGCTACAGATATTTTTGTGCGCTTGTGTTGCTTTTGACAGCTTTTTTTGTAATGTTTTTTTTTTATATTCAGAGCTAATTTTATAGTCAAAATGATTAGCCCTCCTGTGTGATTTTTTTCTTTCAACTGTTTCCTATTTACCCATTTTTAACATTCTCTTTATTATATTTTTTACATCAGCAAAATGATAACTTTTACATATGTATACATTTTTTATTTTAAACAAGAAGTTGTAACATCATGTTAATATTATATGTATAAGAGAACAAAAAAAAATACAGAGAAAAGAGGGGGGGAAGAGGAAGAGGGAAAAAGAAATAAAAAAAAAAGACTAAATAATTAGGGGGGAGGGGGGGTTTGAGGTGTTTCTACCAGGGTTCAATCACTGCTCTCTTGTTCAAGTACTCGATAAAGGGATTCCATATTACATAGAAATTCTTAGTTTTATTTTTTAAGGGAAAGTCTGAGCTTCTCAAGTTGCGGGCAGGACATTAGATTTTTTACCAATGTGGAGCAGCGGAGAGGATCTTTTCGTTTCCAATTGAGTAAAATCAATCTACATGGCAAAAGGGTTGGAAATCTAATACGTTGATTTTTAGATAGTTCTGCATCATCACTGACACCAAATATAGCTGAAATAGGCTCAGGGTATATTTGAAGAGTTCAGATGCAAAACCCTCTATATCCACCTCTTTTCTTGTAAATGAGCATTTTCCTATAATTATGTTTAGACGTTTCATTTTACATGTAATAATAGGGTTATTATCTAGTAAAAAAAATCTATTTTTTTCAAAAATGTCACTTTAGACAATTCTTTTATTTTGTGTCAAAACCAGCTAAATCCACCAGTGCTTCTTTTGCAAAAACCTCTAAATCCACATATTGGGACAAGACAGTGTAATTAGTTGAAAATCACTAAAGATGCAATTACAAATTATTTTACCAAACATAAAACATTACACAAACCCCCTAAAATTAAAAATGTATAAATCTGTCAAGTAAGTGGCGGTTCATTCCGCTGTGATAAACCAGGGAAAAAGCAGAAAGAAAATGAATGAATGAAATCTGTCAAGTAAGTGCATTAATCAACAACATTAAAACTGACATTAATTAAATCTTAACAATCTGTTGTCATTTCTGATATTTGGGATTTAAATTTAATGTAAGTAGAGCAATGTAGACATTGCAAACAATGTAAACTAAGCTTGGTAGATTCAAATAATGTAGTGTAAAAACATTGTGAAACATCAATATCTGTGCATTGTCCATTAATATAAAAAGCATATCAGACCTATAGGTAATATGAAGTAATATAAACAACGTAAAGTTTTATACATTATATTTATCTTTTAAAAAATATCTTAGATTAGCAAATAAAACACAAGGTAGGCCTACTGGGCAAAAAGGGGATGCCTCTCAGACAATTTTAAAAGCTGTCATTTATTCATTCTCACCATACTTAAGGTCTTGGTCTCTTGTTTATCCTCATAGCATCCACGTGGGATAAAAGAACGGCATCTTAACTCTGTCTTTCGTGAAACGCAGTTGTCCTTTAATGTATAGTAAATCAGACTCATTCAAAGTAGCGTCACTGTGCAAAAAGTTATGAATGTATGTTACCCTTCCGAATACATTGTTTTCTTTTTCTTATAATGCACAGTGTTTTGAGGTAAGGGACGTTTTCATTTGCCATTCACTGACAGTTGGACAGACTCATCTAGTTAATCAAACTCCATCTTTTCAAATTGAAATCGAAATAAAACAGTCTACTCATAAAAGCCGGCAAATCAGCGCGCTGCTACATTGAAAACATATGATTCGATTTGCGCCTTCTGACTGGTTCTCGGGATTTAGCGGCTTTTGCTGTCAAAGGCAGGTGTCGTTTAGCGGCTTTTGCCAACAAACTGTTGAAACTGTTAGAGACTTCTGAACGCGCTGACGCTGGGATTTAGATGATTAGAAGCAAATCTATTTGTTGATGGTGTACTACGTGCCTAAAGCATTCACTCAATGTCATTATCTCGTTTTTAGTGGAAGTGGCGTTTAGCGGCTTTTGCATCTGAACTCTTCATTTGTTTTCCCACCACTTCTGATATGAACTGAAAAACCAAAAAATCCAATAATTAACTAATTTTAGGAAAACTTCAAAACATGTGTCTGAGTGATGCCGGAGTTTGACTGCATCTATCACACAGTGGATCTACAAAGGGGAACATCTTAGAGAGCTTAAATTAGACAAGTGGAGTCGGTGCAAGAAATTTTATTAAACCCTGCCTGATACACACAGAACTAGAATGAACTTGTTTTTGTGCTTCAGCAAGAATTTTTTTTGACAGTATTTCCTACAATATTTATTTTTCTGGAGAAAGTCTTATTTGATTTATTTCGGCTAGAATGAAAGCAGTTTTTAATTTTTAAAAAACTATTTTCAGGTCAATATTATTAGCCCCCTGAAGCTAATTTTTTCTCGATGGTCTACCGAACAAACCATTGCTATACAAATCATTTGACAAATTACCCAAACTTACCTAATTAACCTAGTTAAGGCTTTAAATTGCACTTTAAGCTAAATACTAGTATCTTGAAAAGACATCTAGTAAAATAACGTTTAAAAAAATTGTTGAAAAAAATCTTTTCGTTATAAAAAAATTGGGGAAAAAATTAACAAGGGGGCTAATAATTCAGCAGGGCTAATAACAATGACTTCAATATATGATAAAAATACATAATTACCGTAACACTTTAGTTTAAGTACCAATTTTCACTATTAAATAGAGGCTTATTTTCCCAGAGATGGGTTGCAGCTGGAAGGGCATCCGCTGCGTAAAACATGTGCTGAATAAGTTGGTGGTTCATTCTGCTGTGGCGACCCCAGATTAATAAAGAGACTAAGCCAAAAAGAAAATGAATAAATGAAATAGAGGCTTATTAGCTGGCTATTATTAAGATATTGGCTGTTTATTAGTACTTATAAAAGTACATGTTCTGCATGATCTTATTTCTAAACTAATATCTAAACCCAACTATTATCTTAATAACTATAAACAAGCAGCAAATTATGGGTTTACTAAAACTAAAGTTATAGTCAATGGTTTGTTAATAGTGAGAATTCTTTAAAAAAAAGTGTGACCTAATTACCTAATAATAAACCAAGTATTTACTATTATAGTTGATTGTTAGTAGACTGAAGTAGACAGTCTACTATAATAGTAATAACACCAGTCAAATATACAGTACTCTAAACAACTTGATATATTGGCTCTAAGCAACTTGATATTTTGGCATTTACCTCATTATTAGCTAGGCATCGTATTTTACTTCACTGGAAATCAAATAAGCCTCCAAAAACATCTTAATGGCTTGCGGATACCATGCATTTTCTAAAGTTGGAAAAGATTAGATGCTCTGGGAAAACTAATTTCTTTAAAAAGTGACAATGTTTTATATCTTACAGTTTAACTCTCTTAACATCTTGCCTTCCATTTAATAGATGCACTCACCTTCCTTTTTAATTTATTTATTTCTTAGGCTGCGTCCGAAACCGCATACTTCCATACTATACAGCACGCTAAAATCAGTATGCGAGCCGAGTAGTATGTCCGAATTCTTAGAATTCGAAAATCAGTATGCGAGAAGTACCCGGATGACTTACTACTTCCGGCGAGATTCTGAAGTGCGCATCCCATGGACGCTGCGCTATCCCATAATGCCCCGCGAGAGAATTTATGAATGGACGTGAAGCGACGCAACTGACGCAGGTAGGTCACGTGACCATGACAAAATGGCGGATGTAGTACGTCCGAATTCCATTCATACTGCTCACATTCATACTGTATAGTACGTACTTTTCTAACGGCCGAGTAGTACGTTTAAATTCAAATGCAGTACCTACTGAGTAGTAGGCGGTTTCGGACGCAGCCCTCGTAATTAAATTTTTGCTTGTTTTTAACTATTATTATTTCATACAGTTTAATTGTAAATATTTACTTACAACAGTGACAATGTATCTGAACATTTGATTGTAATTGTTGAATGTCTGCATTCAGTTGGTTGTAATTTTATGTACATTTTTATGCTCTTGTTTCCATTATTATTATTATTATTATTATTATTATTATTATTATTATTATTATCATCATCATCATTATTTTTTTCTTATTATTTGTAAAAAAAAATTAAAAAAAAGCAACAACAAATCTCCTTTTTATTAAGTTTTATTCTTTGTAGTTCCTTTGTTGACTCAGTTGTTTTTCATGGCTATTTTTTCTACAAGAGTTTATTGATTTATTATTATTATTATTATTACTACTGATGTTAGCATTATTTCTTTACAAACTCATTGTATATTATTTGTATATATATATATATATATATATATATATATATATATATATATAGATATAGATATATATATATATATATATATATATATATAAATAAATATTACTTATTTGTATGCAAACCTTTTCTTTTCACAGGGATTGAGCTGCATAACACATGTTTGTCCTGGTGTTGTTTTCTGTCCTGTATACTTCATTCATTAATTTTCCTTCGGCTTAGTCTCTATTTCAGAGGTTGTCACAGTGGAATGAACCACCAACTATTCCAGCATATATTCAAATTTAGCAACTGACAATTACAATAACTAAATAACTGTGCTTGTGTGATTTATTATAAACAAACATAGTTTTCTAGGCACTGGGGGAAAATAATTTCTGTTTTAACTAAAAGATTTTCAATGCTGTCATTTATTAAATAAACCATACAGACAAATATTAACACATTGCAATAATCATCATTCAATATAAAAGGTATGTCCTTGTATAAAAAAAAAAGTAATATAAAAAAAATGATCTTTTAAGGGAGAGTTTACTCAGAAGTGAAAATTAAAAACAAATCTGCCATCATTTACTCACCCTTTAACTTTTTTTCTGTTGAACACAAAAGATGATATTTTGAAAAATGACTTTCATAATAGGAAACCAGCAGCAAGCAGTCTACAAAATATCATCTTTTGTGTTCAACAGAGTAAAAAAAGAAACTCATAAAGGTTTAAAACCACACCAGGGAGAGTAAAGGGTGAGGTCATTTTCATTTTTGCATTAACTATCTCTTTAAATACGTAGTCTATAAATGATACTTGTTCTAAGTAAGCCTGACAAGACATTTTGGTGCATGATTATATTTACAAACTTCAAATGTGATCATCTGTATATATGTTTACACTCTGTTGTAAAATGTATAAACGCTTAGTATAGAGATGTAGCACTAACCTAATGATTAAGCTAATGACTGTTAATACAAGTTACTGATTCAGCCCCGTGAACCAATGACCTAGAAATGAAAGGTACAGTAAGGAACTTCCCAATTATATTAGTCTAATTGAAAACCATAGGACAAGACTGCCTCAGGGATGGTAATTACTGACTGTGAATTACTCTGGGGGAAAAGGGTAAAGGCGTGATTTACTTTTAGAGGGTTTGAAAAAGCGATTCTACGTAGTAGTTGCTACGTTACAAAAATGATCAAAGTAGAAAGATGAGATATCAGGGATGTACTTCTAGGTTTCTATGTTTTTATGAAAATAACTAAAATATTAGTTTAAAGGGATAGTTATCACAATTATTTTTTAGTTTGTTCTAATTACTTTGTTTACTTTTTCCTTCTACTACATACCAAAAATAAACAAGGCAGCCAAGCTGACGGTCACCATTAAATTCTGTTGTTTTAGATTCTGAACAATTTTTTGGAAATTTTTAAAAGTACAACAAAAATTTTTTGTACACATTTTTTCTGTACTAAACGTGAATTTAATAACTTTTGTTAATAACAGAATTTGAATTAATTAATTGTATAATATATTTGAAATATGTATAATATATTTGTATGTAAATTGATAATTATGTAGCTTCTCCCCCTTTTTTTCTCTTTTTATTTTTTCTCATTTAACCCTTCTCGTTAAAGAATGTGGAGTGCTTTTGTTGTAAAATGAAACTGTACATACTGGTTCTTGTTAATAAAGAAAAAAAAATAAATAAATTAAAGTACAAAAATAACAGTACCTCAGGTATTCAGGTTTTGTCATCTTTGTATTGCGTACTTTGAAAAACTTTGGGGGAAAATAATGTGCTTTTATTCCACTACACTGACCACGATCACTAAATTTACCGTTTGATTAGATAGATTACACAAGCTGGACACACTGGTCAGAAACAGAGCACATTAAGGACATTTGCTGATTACAAGGGGGTAATGCAAAAAAGCATCAACTAAGAATAATCAGAAGGTTATAGTTTGCTGGTGTGGATACAAATATAGCTATCGTTACATTTAAGTTCATAGTTATCATCCTTGATGTGAACGGCCCTTCAGATTAATGAAAATGCAAACAAAAAACACTAAAATTAAGCTTTTTTTTTTTACTAATCATCTTATTCTGCGCACACATCCAAATTAACGTTCATATTTCATATGCTTCAATTAAAAATGTAAAGACAAAGAAACAAAAAAAAAACTAAACAGAGTACAACTTTAAAAAACATTTTAATGTTAATGTTTATTCACGTACTGTAAGCAAATTTTATTTGCGTCAAATGACTCGAAAGAAATTTATGTTGAGTTATAACTCAATATGCAATACACATATGTAATTATATACATTTTGAATAAAATCTAAAAAGGCAGTGAGGCCATCTTTATAAATGCACTCTTTGATTTTCATGATTTGCTGAGCACAAGAGACGAATCTTTACTCTCTGCTTCCATCTCCCCAAAGTTCCTCACCACATCCTGAAGGAAACTCAGCACAGACTCCAGATCTTCATTACTGTCCACTACGGGCTCTCCCAGCAGCCCCTTCAGTCTGGTCAGTGTGTCTGTGAGCAGCGTCCAACCATCTTCAGGTGTGCTGTGATCCAGAGCTTCTTCTCCATCTGCTCCAGCAGACAGAACCAAACCCTCGTCCCTGAGGTGGCCAATAAGGAGAGCCTGCAGCACCGGCCTGGACTGACCGCTCACTGAAGACCTGATGGACAGTGAATTCACTTATGAAAATCATAATTCATATTTTACAAAAAAAAAAAAACAAAACAAAAAAAAAAAAACGTTCACTTTAGGAACACTGTCAAATTATTATTAGGTACGGGTTTTAGTAAAATGCTAATATTTGTCTCATCCTATGAAGGTTTGATGACATTTCTTAAAATGCTTTTTCAGAAAATGACATTCATTACAAATTCATTACAAAAAAAAAACATTTGACAAAATAAAAAAAGTTTTTATCTGTTGTGCTGATTTCTTACCTCTTCTGAATTTAAAAACACTGGTATCTTGTGTTAAAATGAATAGCAACATTATTTATGATAAAAACAGATACATTCTTTAAATTATGACATTTTTAAATTTGCATTTGCAATAAATGTTATAAGTAGCTCACAAAATAAAACATTTATTATATTAGGTTTTATATTTATATATTAATTTCACATACAATTGAAGACTAAATGATTAGCCCTGCTATGTAATTGTAATTAGTTTTCAAATATTTTCCAAGTGTTGTTTTACAGAGAGAAGATTTAGCTGCATAATAGTTTTAATAACAAATGACTCATTTCTTTGGTCTCCGACATGATGACAGCATGTAATATTTTACTAGTTATTTTGCAAGATACTAGTATAGATACCAGTTAATTAGGTTAACTGAGAAAGTCAAGTTAATTGGGCAAGGGGGGGTTTGATCAATATTATAATCCCTTTTAAGATTTTCTCTTGCCAAACTAAAAGAAATGAGACTTTCTGTAAAGGTAATCGAAAATATAATACATTTTTGTAATATACAAATTTTCATGCTCTGGTAAAAAACACAAAGAAATATATTTTAAAATAATTTAAATTTCACAGGAGGGCTAATACTTTTGCCTTCAACTGTACATTTACAAAAAAATATTTATTTATACTTCAATATTAAATATTTTATTTAATATTGCATTTATATATAAACATAATACATATACACAATATATTATGTAAATACAAGCTTTTATTATGCTGGTTTGTGAAAGCCATCATACTGTTATACCACTCTGTCCTCTAAAACCAAACATATCTCCTCCTAGGAAGTTCATGCTACCCAAGTTTGATCAAAATGTACCTTCTGCTAATAGCTGGTCAGGCTGGGAGTTGACCAGCTAAAACCAGCTTGACCAGCCAAAACCAGCTATGTCCAGCTTAAACCAGGCCTGACCAGCTAAGACCAGGCTGGAAATGGCTGGAAACCAGCCTGGAAATGGCCAAAACCCCTCTAAAACCAGGCTGGTCGACCAGCTAAAACCAGCCAACCAGCTTAGGCTGGTTTAAGCTGGATTTTTCAGCAGGGACTGTGAAAATTTCCTTGTTCTGTTAAAGATCATTTGGGAAATATTTAAAAAATGAAAGAAAATTTCAAAGGGGGGAAAATAATTATGACTTCAACTGTATCAAAGACATAATTTGTTACTTAATTTTAGTTTGTAACTTGTAAATTGTTTTAAATTCAAAATTGCAATATATACACAGTGTAAACCTATGAATGGTGGAAAAACATATTCTGTAATATCAAAACCAACCGGGTCTCCACTTTTGCCATGGCCTCTTTTTTTTGTATTAACAGACTTATCCCTCAGGTTTTTCCAAACTTTTACAAAAACTTTCCTCCTTTCCCATTGCTGTTGCAATTTCTAGCCAAGAATTATTGTTCATCTGGTTATCTCTAGGATCACGCATGGACGGATCATAAAGAAGATGTGTGTACAGTCATAGCTGTTTCAGACAAAATCTCTTCAAAGCGTTTCATATTCAACTCAAATCAAATGCAGCGCTGTGCGAACTCTTCACTCGAGTCTCAAAACATTACGTGAGCTCCGCCAGCCGAAATCATGTCGCGCGCACCCAAAGTGAACGTCTGCAAACACAGCGATGATGTCACATTCACCACGCGCACGAGTTCAATAGCAGAAAGCTGACTGGCTATTGCATGTTGGTCTCATTTGTAGTTGTAATACCGCAAATTACAATTAGACTAGTGAAATAAAGATCTACAACACCACGAAAACCAAGCAACAGCAACAAAAAAAGAATTTAAATGAGAAAAATATTTAAGAACAGCAAATTTAAGACTTTAAAGCAGGGCTATTCAATTAGTTTGTCACGGGGGCCAGTTCATGAAAAGCATCCCAAACGAAGGGCCGGAGAGATATGACTTGCAATATAAATGATGACAGAACTGCATTTAAGAGCCAATTATGTATTTTTGCTCCTTTAGACACCCACGTTGTATTTGTCTACATTAAAATGTTAATATACTGTATTTTGAAACTACATAATATCACTGCATTGTACAATAAGTTTTTTTTAACAAACATTCAAATGTTGTATTTCACAGCACAACAAAATCAGTGTATTGCTTAAGTAGGCTTCTTCTACATTCAGATACGTTCATATGTTATGTTTTAAACTGCATAACAATTATGGATGCAACAATTATAGATTTTGGTTTGTAGGATTATATAGTGTGAAGAATAATCAGTGTTTCACAGTTATCACGTCTAATGTAAATTTAAGCTTTATATTAGCTAGATTTAGATCTGGACATCCCCAACTAATATTAAAAAACCTTTAAAAGGCATTTTCATTAGTAATAGTTTTTATGCTGAGGGTTTTTCTGTGCTTATAGGGCTACACAATTTAATTATGTGTGTGTTTATAGAGAGGAACGGGAGAAAATAATATAATAATAATTGTTATGAAGGTCGGCGCCAATATTTAGATTAACTGTTGTTATCATCTGCGTTCATACATACATAATCATTTTAATAATAGTTCGTCTAACATGTCTTTTGTTTACATTGCACTGAAAGCTAAGCACAACTCTCATCGCTACAACATGAGATGTATTCTACTGTGTGCGCCCAGACAGCCGCGAGCGCGTTGCGCCGCTTGCGCCCGCATATTGGCATATATTCTTACGACATAACAAACTTGCGCGCGGGAAAGACGTGATATGGGAACGGCCCGCGGCTATAGTTATTACAGTGTGCGTGCGTATTAGCTTCGGTGGACAAGCTCGGAACTTTAAACTAGCGCACAGTTGGCAACTTGGCGTAACTTTGTTCAGCAGTTTCGTTTCGTGCGGCAGAACAGAAATGCAGAAATGCGGCTTAGAGAAGCCTTTACGATTAATTAACCTAGACGAATTAAAGCGCAGTTAATAGTGAAATTGGTTAATCGTTGCATCCCTAATAACGATATCAGTGCATTGTACAAAAGACCTTTTCTACAAACATATTCAAATGTATTCGGCTGCTCTCGCCACTGTCAGGTGACTCACGCTCTGCGCAGCTCATGCTGTATTGAACAGACGCACGTCACTTCATAACTATAGCGGCCGTTTTTTGACTGAACTAAATTTATTCTTGATGTCTTGGTCACACTATTTGGAGGGCCAGAACAAATTGCCTCGGGGGCCGGGTTTGGCCCGCGGGCCGCCAATTGAATAGCCCTGCTTTAAGGGCTTAAACTTCGATTTTTTAATTTGAGACTTTTTAAGACCCTGCGGAAACCCTGTTTAGGTTCTAATTTTGTATGTGATTAAATCACAGATAATTGTTAAACAGAACTACTATTAAGTTCTGTACTGAGTATAAAATACTGCAACTTAGTTTAAGTCCAGAATAAAAATCCTGATTTCCAGTTTACTTTTCACCTTGTAATGATCAGAGACGTTCAGATCTTTGTTTCTTCAGTCATTAAGTCTTTTTCAATCATTTCATTAGTTAAGACCCTTAGTCCTCAGCTGGGATCAAGAGTATTGTCTTAATTGTGTCAAAGTCCGTATGAAATCAAAATTTGCAATGTTTATTTTGCTAGGTCACATTGTTATTCTTTAGGTGAACAATTAATCCGTCCAAGTTAATCTGCTGAAAAAAAAAGTTTGTTTTAGTAATCTTTAACCAAATTCTGACTACTTGCTTCTGCGTTTGGAGTGGCGGTCCTGCTGTTGACGTCAGTTTGATGCTTCAGCCACAATATTCTTAACCACACCCCTCTTATCATTAATTTGTTACAAGCGAATGATAGACAAAAGAAAGCCCCGCCAGCTTCTTAATATTCAATTTTAGTCAGAAGTACATCAACATACTGAAAGAAAAGTCTCAGCAACTACCAGTTCACGCATATTTCAATATGCTGCTTTGAAATCATCCGTATCACGACCAACACTGTAAACTTGAATTTACACTGAACAGAAGCGACTGACCTGAGTGCTGGAAGGTCATCAGGCTGGCACAAGGACAGCAGGTGCAGGAGAGCGCGGCACAGCTGTGAGCGTAGGCTGGCACAGTATCGGTATTCCAGGAAGTCTTCAGTTTCTTCACTGTGTTCCAGAGCCCGAGCTAAAGACCTCCACACCTCTGAGAACTGCTGAGCGTCTCCGTAACACTCTCGTGTCGCAGGAACAGAAAGAGCAGCAGCAGATTTGATGCGCACCTTGAAGTTCTTGCAGGAAGTGACGACGCAGGACAGGGCAGAGAAAGCCTCTGTAGACCACACAGCAGAACCTGAGAGTGAAGAAAGACGTGTTAAAGATACCAGTCTGACAGCTTTTTTTTAACATATAGAACTCTTACACAAGCACACACAAGCACATACAGTTGAAGTCATAATTATTCACCCTCTTGTGAATTTCTTTTTCTTTTTCAAATATTTCGCAATTATGTTTAACAGAGCAAGGGATTTTTCACAGTATTTACGATAATATTTTTTCTTTTGGAGAAAGTCTTATTTGTTTTATATCGGCTGGAATAAAAGGAGGTTTTTTTAACCATTTTCCGGTCAATATTATTAGCCTCCTTAAGCATTTTTTTTCTCGATTGTCTACAGAACAAACCATCGTTATACAATGACTTGCCTAATTTACCTAATTTATCTAGTTAAGCCTTTAAATTTCACTTTAAGCTGAATACTAGTATCTTGAAAAATATCTAGTAAAATATTATGTACTGTCATCATGGCAAAGATAAAAGAAATCAGTTATTAGAAATTAATTATTAAAACCATTATGTTTAGAAAAGGCAACGCGGTGGTGCAGTAGGTAATGCTGTCGCCTCACAGCAAGAAGGTCGCTGGTTCGAGCCTCGGCCAAGTCAGTTGGCGTTTCTGTGTGGAGTTTGCATGTTCTCCCCGCGATCGCGTGGGTTTCCTCCGGGTGCTCCGGTTTTCCCCCACAGTCCAAAGACATGCGGTACAGGTGAATTGGGTAAGCTAAATTGTCCGTAGTGTATGTGTGTGAATGAGTGTGTATGGGTGTTTCCCAGAGATGGGTTGCAGCTGGAAGGGCATCAGCTGTGTAAAACATGTGCTGGATAAGTTGGCGGTTCATTCCGCTGTGGCGACCCCAGATTAATAAAGGGACTAAGCAGAAAAGAAAATGAATGAATGAATGTTTAGAAATGTGTTGAAAAGTCTTCCTTCCATTAAACAGAAACCTGGGAAAAAATATACAGGTGGTCTAATAATTCAGGAGGACTAATCAAAAGCCTGCCATCCATGGTGAACAGATCAAAACACTGACAGAATCCATCAACATTGCGTGCAGCAGCAACCACAGCCTCCCAGACACTGTTCAGAGAGGTGTACTGTTTTCCCTCCTTGTAAATCTCACATTTGATGATGGACCACAGGTTCTCTATGGGGTTCAGATCAGGTGAACAAGGACGCCATGTCAATTGTTTTTCTTCTTTTAGACCCTTTCTTGCCAGGCACGCTGTGGAGTACTTGGATGCGTGTGATGGAGCATTGTCCTGCATGAAAATCATGTTTTTCTTGAAGGATGCAGACTTCTTCTTGTACCACTGCTTGAAGGTGTCTTCCAGAAACTGACAGTAGGACTGGGAGTTGAGCTTGACTCCATCCTCAACCCGAAAAGGCCCCACAAGCTCATCTTAGATGATACCAGCCCAAACCAGTACTCCACCTCCACCCTGCTGGTGTCTGAGTCGGACTGGAGCTCTCTGCCCTTTACCGATCCAGCCACGGGCCCATCAAGACTCACTCTCATTTCATCAGTCCATAAAACCTTAGAAAAATCAGTCTTGAGATATTTCCTGGCCCAGTCTTGACGTTTCAGCTTGTGTGTCTTGTTTATTGCTGGTCGTTTTTCAGCCTTTCTTACCTTGGCCATGTCTGCGTATTGCACACCTTGTGCTTTTGGGCACTCCAGTGATGTTGCAGCTCTGAATATGGCCAAACTGGTGGCAAGTGGCATCTTGGCAGCTGCACGCTTGACTTTTCTCAGTTCATGGGCAGTTATTTTGCGCCTTGGTTTTTCCACACACTTCTTGCGACCCTGTTGACTATTTTGAACGAAACACTTAATTGTTCGATGATCACGCTTCAGAAACTTGGCAATTTTAAGAGTGCTGCATCCCTCCCATGATATCTCACTATTTTTTATTTTCCGGAGCCTGTCAAGTCCTTCTTTTGACCCATTTTGCCAAAGAAAAGGAAGTTGCCTAATAATTATGCACACCTGATATAGGGTGTTGATGTCATTAGACCACACCCCTTCTCATTACAGAGATGCACATCACCTAATATGCTTAATTGGTAGTAGGCTTTCGAGCCTATACAGCTTGGAGTAAGACAACATGCAAAGAGGATGATGTGGTCAAAATACTCATTTGCCTAATAATTCTGCACTCCCTGTATATATATATATATATATATATATATATATTTTTTTTTTTTTTAAGGGTGTAACGATACGCGTATTCGTATTGAACCGTTTGGTACGAGACTTTCGGTTTGGTATGCATTACAAACCGAACGATTCAGACAAATTTCTAAAAAGATAAAAGATAATAAGTGTACAGAATATAATGTTTTCAGTGCAACAACGCTCAACAAGGCATCCCAAATGACGTGACCCTGGACGTGACGGGCAACTGCCTTCCCCGCCCACCTCCAAACACTAGGCTACTCCAGTCAGGGACACGCTGCACTAGCTCGCAAAATCGCTAGTAACATTAATGCAATCCTCCTATAACCAACAGCTGGTCTGGCGTTTGGGAGCACTTTGGTTTTCCTGTAAGTTATGAGGGTGATGGCAAGAGAGTGGTGGATAAAAAAAACACTATGTTTTCATCCAAAAATGCGAATGAACTTTATGCGCAAAACTGGATTATCGCATAAAAGATGTGCGAATAAAGCGGCGTTTCCATCCAACGAGTCAAAGCAAACAAAACAGTCACTTCCTAAATTAACTGGCACCAAATACCAACAGTAAAAAAACTGAATTTGCAGCAGTAAGAGAAGTTGCGTCAATCTTTTCTTCATCTAATAAATGGCTTGCGCCTCGGAAGGCAATCCTGACACACAGTGAACGGTAGGGTTAGGCGATGTTGACAAATTTGGCATCGTACGATGTCGAATGTGAACATCGGCGATGGACGATGGTATCGTCGTCGTAGGCGGGTCTTTGTTGTTAAATATCAATTAATTCATAACAAATTTAATAATTGTAGCCTATCGTTTTCACTACCTGACCCACATGGTCTTTGCTTTACCCATGACCAAACCATAAATAAATAAAGTTATACACAAATTACCACCTGTCAATCACTTTTTTTCCGCGGGACTCTGGCATGATCAGGCGGAGTGATCTGTGTCATAATGGCTTTTCCCCACAGCTGGTGGCGGAGACGAGACGAGAGTTCGTTTGGAGTTCACTGTAATTTGTATTGTGATTAATGATAACTTACATATTTTATTATTTTTATGAGGACATAATAACAAGTAAAGATGCTAGAGCTCGACCGTTTTGGTCACACTTACGCCTGATATTTTATGCGACCGAAAATATGTATTTGAAAGCATTTGTGCTAGTGCATACATTTTTACCGTGCGACCTGTTTTCACTGCAAAATCCTCACAAGCGTGCGCGGATTTAGGAGACATTTATGCAGGATGCATCTTTGCACCTAAAGACACCAAACGCAGCGCTCAGAAACAGATTAAAACAGTTGTCATGTGAACTTGCTGAAGTACAAAAGCCTACAATGCTTGCCCCGCCTTTGTGCTCTTCCTATTGGCCCAATCCGCTAGAACTGAACGCGAATGGATTGGTTAATATCAGCTGTCAATCACTCAGTCAATGCCTTCTGCCTTCACATGACAGGAGCAACAGCCGCGAAAATGTGACACGCTGAAGATGAGAGAATGAAAATAACACTGACAGATTTAGTTTTAGAAACCACCTAAAGTTAAATAATGACACATCCTATTAGTGATCATGTGCTGAATGTTAATCCACCATTTACACTTTTCCAAGAGTGGATAAAAGACTTCCAGTGGCTTCAAGTCCGCTATGAAAATAACTAAAGCCGTTCACTGTAAGGTCTGTGGGACGGGGTTTACAGGTAACAGCGTTTGCCACAGAATCCACACATTTTAAGCGCGAGAGGTGCTGTATAATCCTCACAATGTATTTAATCCTCACGATGCTGTCAGCCGTGCAAACAGCAGCTATAAGTATAATATAACACAGCTCATGAAAAGACCGTTATTGCTATTAAGATGACATGCAAATATTAAGTTATATATCAATATACATGTGGGGCAGGGCGATGGATCACGATGCCGGCTCAGCATCGTGAAGTTTATCAGCCATCGGCGATGGACGATGACATCGTCTATCGGCCCAACCCTAGTGAACGGGGTGGCAGTTGAAGGTGTCAGACACGGAGCACAGACGCTCTTGATTCTGGATGTGATTAATAATATAATAACACTAATACTTAAACGGTAAGGCGTTTTAGAATGACCAAAACAACATTTCAGATGGTTTATAATGTGCAGCCTGCTGGTTTGTCCATTTACACACATTTTTATCATCACATGATCTCTTATAACAAAATCACATGACCTTTTTTTTTGTGGGGTAAAAGTGTTTCCATCCTAGTTTATGCGCATCTTTTTTTATAGAATAAAAAGTGTATCGTACTCAGTTATGGGCATATGTTTTTTATGCGTATTTTAAAAATGTATGCACATCATGTTGTTTCCATCAACCGGTTTTTTATGAGTATCTCCAAAATGCGCATAAAAATAGGTGGATGGAAACATAGCTACTGACATCTGGAATTAGATGAAAACTAGACACGTGCACTACATGCAAATATCCCCGCAGCATTCAGACAGGCAATTTCTACAGATTCGAACAGGGCAAAACAAATCACCGAGGCGATCTGTACAAATATTATAGCTGTGGACATGAGATCTTAATCGGTAGTGGAAATTTCAGGTTTTAAGAAAATGTTTAATGTAATAGAGCCCAGTTACATTATTCCTTCATAAGCCCATTTCAGTCAGATTATAATTCCTGCTTTCAGATCCACTGAAATGGCAGGTGACAGTCAAATCAAGCAGATCTGTGCTGTCTGAAGAAAAGGTGGACACTTTCTGAAAATAAAAAATTACTTAAAAATTGATTGAAACTGAGTTCCATATAAAACTAAATTGTTCTTTTCTTTTTATTTGTTTAACTACTACAATATTACATTTATTTTTATAAGCAGCTTTTTGGTTGAGTATAAAGAAGGATTTGTTATATTTGTATAAAGAAGGATTTGTTATATTTGCCCAGAAAAGCGTAGCTTTATATCACTGTTCAAAGTAAAAAAAAAGAAAAAAAAAGAAGAGAGATCATGCTTTCATGATGTTAGTGTTAATACATTAAAAAGATTTCAATCAGAGAAATCCTCTGGCTTTTTTCTTTTTTTGCTGTATCGAAAACATACCGAACCGTCACACCACTGTGTCGTATCGAACCGAATGTGTATATATATATTCCTCTAACCATCTACTTACTGTATCTATCTTTCTATCTTGCATTTTTATATAAATTTTATTTAATAATATTTACATATAGAGATTTTTTTAACTCTGAAAACACAGAAAAAAAGCTTCAAAAACATTTTAAATAAATGTTTAAATTTTATTACTTTATCATCATGTAATGTTGTTTAACCATCAAGAAATGCGTAATGACATTTTCCTTTCAATAATAAGGAAAGTACTCATCTTAATAATTCATTCATTCATTTTCCTTCAGCTTACTCACTTTATTCATCAGGAGTCGTACACATTAGAATGAACCACCAACATATCCAGCATATGTTTTACGCAGCGGATGCCCATCAAGCTGCAACCCAGTACCCATTTTATTCAATTTAATCTATAGTGCATGTCTTTGGACTGGTGGGGAAACCGGAGCACCCGGAGGAAACTCACGCTAATTGGGGGGAACATGCAAACTCCACACAGAAATGCCAACTGACCTAGCCGGCACTCGAACCAGCAACCTTCTTGCTGTGAGGTAATAGTGCTAACAACTGAGCCACTGTGTCGCCTTATCTTAATAATTATTTTTTTTAAAATTTGCTAACAAATACCATTGTCATTGCAGACATTAGAGTGCTTTCTATGACATCATTTCCTCTTTTGTTTTTTCGTTTTCTGCAAATTGGCTGCAAATAACTTAAATTGGGTTAACAAGCATTTTTCAGGTATTAATAAGCATTTCAAATATAATACGTTTTGTTTTTTAAACAAAACACACAACACCATGTCAGACTACTTAAATAAGTATGAATTCATTATTGAAATCCCCCAAATTAGAAACCACTTCCTTATTGCTTCCTCATTGATTCACCTTCCTAACTCAAAAAAATAATGTTAATAAATAATACTAATGATTTCTGCCTTAAATCAAACACCACTAATCATGCTAACTTTACATTTTTTCACTAATCATGAGTAGTATTTTGGAGTACGTCCACTCACCCAAAGGCAGGTGCTGGTTTCTGAAGGCATTGCCCAATGCGTAGCAGGCGTTCCAGCGCACTTTCATGGTGGCCTCTCCTCTGACCGTGTCTATCAGAGCCCTCATGGCCTCCAGCAGAGGCTGCTCAAACACTGGTTTTCCCAGGTGGCCCGGCTGCAGAAAGTGAAGCAGATTCCCCAGCGCTCGCACAGCATTGCTCTTCACCTGTGGCACACAAAAACCCCACCATCATCACTCACAGCGTGAGGACATGTTTTCAAAGGGCTTTTTGTTTCTGCTTTCGATGAAGATGCATCTGTATTCAAAGTCTTACTGATAAGCGGATAGATTTGAATGTTGTCGCTGATAACGCCAGAGCTGAATCAATGAATATGTATATTTAGGTGTTTATTACTTTTTGCTGATCAATTGTTTTTCAATGTGTAAACAAATCAATGTGTTGAAGAGTTGTTTTTTGTGATGTATGTACATCTTCTAAAGCATAAAAACACCATAATATGTTTGCACATACTTATGAAACATGTTAAGTGAACATACCCGGGATGTTTATATGAAAAACAATGCTAAAGTCAGATATTCTGCTTTGAAAATGTGTGTCCCATGCCGGAATGTCAGTCTTTGTTTTGGTCTCTATAACCAGCCCACTGCCAGTTTACTAAATGATATTTTAGCACCTGGGTTGCCTTGGTAGAAAACGGTGTACTTCTTTTCAGTCTTAAAGGGTGCCTCAATACTGTATATGTGAGCACGACTGAAAATGCAACCTCCAAAGGACAGTAACAGGCTCAAAAATGAGACACAGATTCAGAGTTATGAAAAAAAAACTCTGCAGTATTTTGAATTTGGACTGCAATACATGGTTCAACCACTAGGTTATTACTACATACTGCACCTTTAATACTTAGGTCATGTCCAGAAGTATTTTATAAACCGACCTTTACCCCACCTTCCTTTTTTTTTAAAGAAATCTGTCCACAAGAAAACGCACTGTGATGCATGTTAAGGGCACGGCAAACCAACAGGTGGTGATAAAAGCCTTTTTTGCTGGCTTCACACCAAACACTGAATTGCATACCTGTGAGAATAAACTGCATCCAAGTCAATACAAATGTAAAAACATGGAATGAACAACACACAATATGAGACACGTTTATCACGAACAAGCAGAATTTGTCTCAATTATGTCTTTTACATAGGGATGAATATAGTAAAGGGCCCATCTGACTGGTCAGATTTGGAGAAACAACCTTTGCATAACAGATCAAATTTATTGCATGATATGGATATTGCATATACTATTTTTAAGAAACTTGTTTTTCGATATATCGTGCAGCCCTAACTAACTACATGTAAAATTAATTTTTATATAAAAAAATTAAAAGTGTACCCACCCGGTCTTTATCCGCTGAGGCTTTAGTAGCAGATCTGAGCATGTTCAGCAGCAGCATATCAGAAAAATCCTCCTGAAACTCCAAACCCACAGATTGCCTGAAGAACAGAGAGCACAGCACGCAGTCAGTCACACACACACACACACCTATCTCAGTGAGAACATTTCCTAGATTTCTGTTGTTTTTATGTCAGGTTAATGATAGTATCTATGGCCTACCCCTTAGTCTCACAGAAACATGTGCCAATCATTAGATACAAGGGTTGTAAGAATATTACAAAAAAAAAAAAAAGTTTTTCACAATACGATACTTGTCTCGGAAAGTTGCAATTTCACTATATTAATTAAACAAAAATAACTCTAAGTAACAATGACCATTAAAAGAATAATACGTTTTTATGAGTGGTGAAATTTATCATTATACATTTGAACAATTTCAATGAAAGTGATAAAATCTTCCTTCTGAAAAATGTATTAACAAAAAAGCATTACAAATAAAGTTAGACATTTCTTATTTAAAAAACAGCAGCTTATATCTATTAAGCAGACAAGGATAAATACATGTATGATATAGATAATTAGTTGATGGGGCTTTTGTTAGGAATTAAAGGTTTTAACAAGAGCCCTATAAAATGTTTTGTTAAATAGATAAATAAATAAATAATAATAGATAAATTTATATATAAGGTGACGCTAGCAGTAGGTAAAGCACAGTGGGTAGTGCTGTCGCCTCACAGCAAGAAGGTCGCTGGTTCGAGCCTCAGCTGGGTCAGTTGGCGTTTCTGTATGCAGTTTGCATGTTCTCCCTGCGTTCACGTGAGTTTCCTCCGGGTGCTCCGGTTTCCCCCACAGTCCAAAGTCATGTGGTACAGGTGAATTGGGTAGGCTAAATTGTCCGTAGTGTATGAGTATGAATGAGTGTGTGTGGATGTTTTTCAGAGAGGGGTTGCGGCTGGAAGGGCATCCGATGCATAAAAACGTGCTGGATAAGTTGGCGGTTCATTCCGCTGTGGCGACCCTAGATTAATAAAGGGACTAAGCCGAAAAGAAAATGAATGATGAATGAATATATATATATATATATATATATATATATATATATATATATATATATATATATATATATATACACATACATATACAGGGAGTGCAGAATTATTAGGCAAATGAGTATTTTGACCACATCATCCTCTTTTTGCTTGTTGTCTTACTCCAAGCTGTATAGGCTCGAAAGCCTACTACCAATTAAGCATATTAGGTGATGTGCATCTCTGTAATGAGAAGGGGTGTGGTGTAATGACATCAACACCCTATATCAGGTGTGCATAATTATTAGGCAACTTCCTTTCCTTTGGCAAAATGGGTCAAAAGAAGGACTTGACAGGCTCCGAAAAGTCAAAAATAGTGAGATATCTTGCAGAGGGATGCAGCACTCTTAAAATTGCCAAGCTTCTGAAGCGTGATCATCGAACAATCAAGCGTTTCATTCAAAATAGTCAACAGGGTCGCAAGAAGCGTGTAAAAAAACCAAGTCGCAAAATAAACTGAGAACTGAACCATGAACTGAGAAAAGTCAAGCGTGCAGCTGCCAAGATGCCACTTGCCACCAGTTTTGCCATATTTCAGAGCTGCAACATCACTGGAGTGCCCAAAAGCACAAGGTGTGCAATACTCAGAGACATGGCCAAGGTAAGAAAGGCTGAAAAACGACCACCACTGAACAAGACACACAAGCTGAAACGTCAAGACTGGGCCAAGAAATATCTCAAGACTGATTTTTCTAAGGTTTTATGGACTGATGAAATGAGAGTGAGTCTTGATGGGACCGTGGTTGGATCGGTAAAGGGCAGAGAGCTCCAGTCCCACTCAGACGCCAGCAAGGTGGAGGTGGAGTACTGGTTTTGGCTGGTATCATCAAAGATGAGCTTGTGGGGCCTTTTCGGGTTGAGGATGGAGTCAAGCTCAACTCCCAGTCCTACTGCCAGTTTCTGGAAGACACCTTCAAGCAGTGGTACAGGAAGAAGTCTGCATCCTTCAAGAAAAACATGATTTTCATGCAGGACAATGCTCCATCACACGCGTCCAAGTACTCCACAGCGTGGCTAGCAAGAAAGGGTCTAAAAAAAGAAAAACTAATGACATGGCGTCCTTGTTCACCTGATCTGAATCCCATAGAGAACCTGTGGTCCATCAAATGTGAGATTTACAAGGAGGGAAAACAGTACACTTCTCTGAACAGTGGATGGATGGATGGATGGATGGATGGATGGATGGATGGATGGATGGATGGATGGATGGATTATTAGCCCCCCTGAATTATTAGCCCTCCTGTTTATTTTTTTTTCTCCCAATTTTTGTTTAACGGAGAGAAGATTTTTTTCAACACATTTCTAAACATAATAGTTTTAATAACTCATTTCTAATAACTGATTTCTTTTATCTTTGCCATGATGACAGTAAATAATATTTTACTAGATATTTTTCAAGACACTTCTATACAGCTTAAAGGGACATTTAAATGCTTAACTAGGTTAATTAGGTTAACTAGGCAGGTAATTAGGCAAGTTATTGTATAACGATGGTTTGTTCTGTAGACTATCAAAAAATATATAGCTTAAAGGGGCTAATAATTTTGACCTTAAAATGGCTTTTAAAAATTTTAAAACTGCTTTTATTCTAGCCGAAATAAAACAAATAAGACTTTCTCCAGAAGAAAAAATATTATCACACACACACACACACACGCACACGCACACGCACACACACACACACACACACACACACACACTAATCTCTCACATGTTGACGATGAGTGTGTCGGTGAGGTTTGCCAGAGACCAGGCTGCTTTTGCCCGGACGTTGGGTGAACGGTCATCCAGAGCAGTAAGGATAGCATTAGCAGTGTCCGCAACAAACATCACATCCTGTGCTCATCAAAACAACAAAGTCAAATAAGTCAAGTTCATTTTTCAGTATATTTGCTTAATTGTTATTATATAAACATAACAAAAACTGTCAATACTAAACTAATGTAAACAACTTCATGGGCACTTTCATGGCTATCCCCTACTAATTTAGCTGAAAAAAAACACACATCCTGTTTTCATGATAAAAAAGTAATGTCACCATACTGAAAAATTACTCCAGTAAAACAAATTTAAACAGGTTACAATATTTGTATACAACTATTCAACATCACACATGTACTATGACCATGTAAATACATTTTTAATTTACTAACAATACATGTATACAGTATACACACTTCTCTCCTAATCAAAAATAGTCAAGTTAAATCAATGGAGAATAATTTTCCAGTTGGATGACTGTTGATTTACTTGAAGCAATTAAATAAAAATAATTAATTATATTTATTATTAATACAGAGCTCAGCATAATTAAGTACACCCCATTTTGAAAATATTTTTATCCATTTCTCAGTGAATATAGGTAAGAAAAAGTGGTGCATTTGAACAAAACAGATTTATTAAAGGAGTATATTTATTAAAATAATATTTTAGTCACCGTACAGCTTTAGAAATAGAAATATAATACATCTAAATCCATGTAAAAGACTGCAAACTAAATTACAAACTACAAAATTTGATATATTTTTGTTTCTCTTAATTTTTCAATATTTTTCTCTAACATATAAGTTTGGGCTATTCATTTTTGGACCATAAGCTCCAGATTTAGACCTTATGTGTATACACAAATATGATATTATAAAATATGCTATAGAAAATATTTATTTAAATGAGAAATTTGCGAGGGGTGTACTCATATATGCTGAGCACTGTAGTTATGAATAAGTAAATGTGAAGCTCCTTCAAATGAGAAAACTAATATACAAACCCACGTTAAATACACAAATGAATTATGATTTTTATTTTAAAAAATTAAATTAACTAAAAATAACAAACACATTAAAAACATTAAATAAATTAATTAATGTGAAGTTTTTTATTATGAGAAAACATAATTCAAAATATAATTAATAAACAATTATTTAAATAAAATTGTAAATAAATCAAATGCTCTTTCATAAAAAAGTTAAATAATTAACACATTAACTAAAGTGAATCATGGATAAATTTATAAATAAAATATATTATACGTTTAAACATTTGTATAATAAAAAAAAATATATTAACTAAAATGAATACTCCAGATGAATAATTTAATAAATGTGAAGCCATTTCATTATGAATAAATTTTTGTAGTTACTACTCCAGAAAGAACTTTAAGTCATTATACAGGTATTCAACAGGGTGGCTGGATCTTTTGAACTATATGAAAAGGCAGATCTGTGTACCTCTCTCAGGCAGGGGAACAATATATAGACCCCCAGAGCTCTGACTGCTGCTGCCTTCACCAGAGAGTTCTCACTGTACGTCAGTCCCAGCAGGATCGTGATGCACAGCACCTGAGTCTTATCCTGCACAGATCCATATTAATGAATATCACAAACACATTCAATAACTCAACACTGCATTACGCAGGCACTTACAGGCAGCTGACTGAAGGCCTGTGGCAGGATGGAGGAGAGGGTGTCGCAAGCGCTGGTCTGAAGGGTGGGATGATGTTCGTTCTGTAAGGCACTGATCAGTGGACCACCCAAAACCTCCGACCAGAACTGAACCACCTGAAAGCACCAGCTTCACATCAACACCAGGATTTCTCAATTCAGTTTTGTATGTTAAAAAAGCAATATATTACAATCGTGATTTTTTTTAAGCCACTAAATGTGTTAATTAGTTACTTTTTAAGGAAAATAATGTGACAGTATGCGTTACATTTGTCTCACTACACTTTTGCAAACAAAACCATGATTCGTCGATCGTGGCACATTTTTGTGTTTGCTTAGTCGTGGTACGTTTTGTATTATGTGTTTGCTAGAGTGTGTTCTCTTCTTTGACTGAGTTAACATTATTTGGAAAGTGAAACCATACATGCATCCACATACATATCTGGGTGAGCGTGTGAAAAATGAAAGTGTTGATTGGCTTTTTCAGTCATTATGGCAGATTTTGATTTACAGGCCTTTATTCTGTTTATTTTTATTCAAAAAAAAAAACTTCTTTAAATTTCTTCTGAAGAAAAAAAGGCACCTACACCTTCGATGACATGTGGGTGAGAAAATTAACAGCACATAAAATCTTTAGGGTGAACTATCCCTTTAGAATTGTAATGTATAACTGTAATAGGGTTAAACGGCTTTCCAGCCATTGGGAAGAAGGGGAACTGTTAAACGTTTAACACATTTAATAACAAAATAATCAAAAACCCCTTCAAAAAGTGGCAGCCCTTCACAAATGACTGACGCCCACACAAACACAACAAGCAACAGGACCAATGCTTTCTCATCTTCCTCTGTTGTCATTACTTTTTTTATACCTTTACGCTCGTCCATGAGACTCGAGACCATTATGGCGCCAAGGTGACAATCATTAAAGGAACACTCATTTTTTTGGGGGAAAAAAAATCTCATTTTACAACTCCCCTTAGTTAAACAGTTGAGTCTTACGATTTTTGAATCTATTCAGTCGATCTCAGTCGTGAGCGCTATTAGCTTAGCTTAGCACAAATCATTGAATCAGATTAGACCATAGGCATGGGCATTGCTAGGCCTATTTTAGGGGGGCTGTAGCCTCAGTCCCCTTTAAATTTGATAAAAAAACGGCAGCAGGATTCGGCTCCTCCCCATCTTTTGTTTTTGATTTGATCAGCAAACCACAGCGAGGTGTGGTTATTGATAAATTGTTATAATATCTGCTTATTTGCAGTTCTTTGATATAAATAATCTTGTATCACCTGTACCCTAATGTCACGGAGGAGCAGTCGGGTTTTCTCAGCGTTCACCTCATCAGCACAGCTGCTTCCTCCAGTGAAAAATGTAACTCTTAATGAACATTTCGCTATTTTTATTTCAAAATGAACAAACAATATAAAACACATTACAGTTTGTGTGGCATTAACTATACCATACAGTCTTGCACAGAAAGGATTAAACACAGTGACAGAACCACTTAGAGTACTCGTTATAACTGTCACTGAGTCACTGACAGAGATAGAAACATCAAGTGTTGTCTATATTTAAAAAAAAATACTTTTTATTTATTATTAGGCTATCATTCAGATCATGAAATATGTGAATTCGCCTGTAAGTTTTAAACAAACATTTTTAAGTGTATTACTATTAAATTATTACTTATAAATGTAATATTAGGCTTTATATATATATATATATATATATATATATATATATATATATATATATATATATATATATATATATATATATATATATATATATATAATTTTTTTTTTTTTTTCACCTTATAAGGGGCTGAGCTCCCCTAAAATGAAAATCCTAAAATCGCCACTGACCATAGGTCTCAAAATGGATTCCTAGAGGGCCGCAGCTCTGCATAGTTTTGTTGTAACCCTAAGCAAACACAGCTGATCCAAATAATCGAGGTGTTCAAAAGAGTAATGAACACCTTCATTAGTTGGTTCAGCTGTGTTTGATCAACTTTTCCCAACACTTTGGCCCAGTCCCAATTCTACCCCTTAGCCCTTCCACTAATCCCTACCCCTCATGAAGGGGTAGGGGTGTCCCAATTCTTTTTAGCTTCAAGGTGTAGGGCTAAGGGGAAGGGGTAGATACCCCTTCGAACAAAGATTTTTCAGGATCACGTTCGAAACCAAGGGGTAAGAAAATTTCCCAGAATACACCAGGATCGCTGCACTTGGAAAGAAGAAGATCCACAAATGAGTATTTTTTGTCATTATTACGAATTTTTACAACAAACAAGCACATGTTTTAATTAGGGGTGTAACGATACACTAAAGGCACGATTCGGTTCGGTTCACGGTTTTGGAGCCACGGTTCGGTTCGGTTCAGTTCGGTTTCTGTTTGCTGTGGGGTTAGGGTTGATGTCATCTTAACAGCAATGCTAAGGAACAATAGATTCACTTAATAACAAGAACAACTAAACTTTTTCTTTATTAACTTTGCCATCACATTTTAGTACAGTCAGGATACCAGAGTAAACAACAAAAATGAAATAAATACCTCCAATATAGAGTAGTCAGAAAAAACAATTCTTTTTAGTGCAGCCATCTTAAGAAAGTAAACTCAAATTAAATAAATAACTGCAGTAAAGACTATAGTGAAAGATAAACAGGCTTGTCCTCTCTAAGAACATATGAAATATTTCAGTTAATTTCAGTTAAGATGAACACAGTTTCCATAATTATACTTCATTGATAAAGGTCAATGGCTCTGCATACAATGACTTTATCTTGCTGGAGTCTATAGCCGCCTCCCTCCACCCCAGGACGCGTTAATGTCGCAAAACGCACAAAAACGCACTAAATCGCACTTCAGCAGCGGTTATTTGAAAGGCCACATAAAGATCTGCACTTGAGCGTGTATATTTGAGGGCGTGCAAGAAGTTTTGCGCACGAACAGAGGAAATCGGCGCGCAAGCAAAGAGAATACACTGCAGTTTTGTCTGAAACTAATGTTACGGTTCTAGCTGGTTGTATTTTAGCCTCCCGTTCGCTCGCGCTCTCTCTCTCTCTCTCTCTCTCTCTCTCTCTCTCTCTCTCTCTCTCTCTCTCTCTCTCCGTGCCTGTCATTTCTGTATTTCCACCTTCACGACAGCTGATTGGTCAGGAGACCGATCTATCATCACTGGGCATCGTGGCGCGGGGATATAAAAAGCCCATCAGGAAAAGCGGAGAAGAGCGCATCTTCCTTTGATCTCGTTTTTCGTGTATTTTGTCAACATGATTATGATTTTCGTTGTTTTTGCTTAACTTTCATTTGGGCAAAATTATTTAGCATTACTTTTGTCAACTCTGAGATATTTTTGTGATTTTTGTACATTTTTATTTTGATTGATTTGTTTGTTAGTTTTTGGCTCAGCTATTGTTGGCTATTTCCCGTTACATTGAGCTATACCTCCTCGAGTTCACTCTTTTCTCAGAGTAAGGTGGATAGGTAAGATGTCTTACGACTTCCATTTTGCAAACACATAGAAAATGTATTGTTAAAGACATCAGGTAAGAGGTGAACGTCATATTTGTATTTATTTCATTCTACAGTTCAGTATAGGGAAGAATGCGGTGCACGGCGCTGAAAACTGCAATGTCAATATATTGCCTGCGCGCCTATTCTCTCCGTCCATGCACAAAACTCCTGCGTGCCCCCATATATACTCCGCTCAAGTGCTCCTTAGTGTGTTTATGTAACATGTATGTCTCCAACCTTCATTAGAAATATTTATGAATGTCTCCAATAGACCCAAGCGGCATTAATGCTCCCTGTAAAGTGAAACGGCTATAAAGTCCAGCAAGACAACGTCATCTATACATTTTAAAGTATTATAAAGCATTATCTATTATCTATAAAGTATAATTATGGAAACTGTGTTCATCTTAACTGAAAGCGGTCGTATTTGCCAGCCTCACACGCTGCATGCACCTGTCAGTCAGTTACTGATGCGTGATGCGTAAACACACTAAATCGCACTTCAGCTGCGTGTTTTTGAAAGCGCACTTGAGCAGAGTATATATGAGGGCACGCAAGAATCCCGTGCACCAACAGAGAAAATCGGCGCGCAAGCATCAGTCAGTGGCGGGGTGAATTTTGGTTTGGCGCCCTGCCATGGAAGAATGAATGTAGCGGAAACCATGCAGTAATCGAGTGATCGCGCACTCACATGACATGACATGCACTTGGAAAATACTAACTTTAGAATATAATATTTAGAACAAAACCTCATTACTAATACAATTTAATCAAATGTGATCAAATAAATATGTGCTTAAATTTGGTTTAACTAGTTAGAGACAAGTGAAGTCAACCTCAACAATGGGCAGCAGGGGGCGTGAGAGTATCGCGGTTCGCGATACGTATCGTGGTTGGTGTATCGCGATATTTCGGTTCGGTTTGAAGTATCGTTACACCCCTAGTTTTAATATATTCATAACCACATGCGTGTTTTACTGTCATGCTTTAAAAAAAAATAAAAAATAAACTAAATTTCGCTATCTATAATCCCTAATAATAACTCCTGTACAGCAGTCCCACAACATTCTGACACTCGAGGACACTCGAATACCCTGTCAGAAAAGTCTAGTGGCTGGGAATGAGCTTTTTACGGTGTCTGCTATAATGTTAATGTTGTTTTTGGTGTGTTTACATAGATGAATATGGCCACTGTGTGAATGCGCAGTATAGTTACGATCTTATTGCCACATTAGATCGTTGTGATAACATAATATATGCCTTCAGTGATTTCTTGAAGATAAATACCAAAAAATAACACAACTGGAATAACTACAGCAGTCGCGATAGTCTGATCTCATATTAAGCAAGAGATCGCGATGACATATGATGACGTGTTCAGGTGCTGTAGTGCTGTCCTATTTCTTAGGGGTAAATTTTGAAGCCCTTCCCCTTCACACTCGGTTTTAAGGGCCAAAGGGAAGGGGTAGGGGTACAAAAATAGAAATTGGGATTGGGCCTTTCTGACATACACATTTTTGTTTGTTTTTTTACCTGGTTCACTGGCACACGTTTGGCACTTTGTGGAGTGTTGGCATCTGCTCTGTACTGCTGGATAATCCCAGTTCCCAGTTCTTCTAGAAGCTTGAGAGAAATATGCACAAATGTTAAAATAAACCAAGAAAGCGATTGTTCATCCAAAATGAAAATTTCCTCCCACTCAGATGTTTCTAAACTTTTATGAGGTTCTTTTACAAAGCAAGACATTCTAAAGAACATTGTGAAAAAGCAGCCACTGACAATGTTTCAGTTACAAAAGACGTGAATTAGACTTATGTGCAATACTGCAATAACAAAAAAAAAAAAACAAAGAGGACAAAATCGTCACTTTCTTGTAAACTGGTTCCAAATATCAAACATTCATTCATTCATTCATTCATTTTCTTTTCAGCTTAGTCCCTTTATTAATCTGGGGTTGCCACAGCGGAATGAACCGCCAACTTATCCAGCCCATG
The DNA here is from genome assembly GCA_903798195.1 of Danio kyathit. NCBI lineage: Eukaryota > Metazoa > Chordata > Actinopteri > Cypriniformes > Danionidae > Danio > Danio kyathit. The sequence continues at coordinate 43,966,932 of LR812539.1, forward strand.
TTTTACGCAGCGGATGCCCTTCCAGCTGCAACCCATCACTGGGAAACACCCATACACTCTCATTCACACACATAAACTACAGACAATTTTAGCTTCCCCAATTCACCTGACCCAGCCGAGGCTCGAACCAGTGACCTTCTTGCTGTGAGGCGACAGCACTACCTACTGTGCCACCACGTTACCCAAATATCAAAAGAAAAATGTAATTTGCTGTGGTAGAAAAAGACACCGTGGGCCCTTTTTCTTATAAAAATTATTCTCTTGCACCTCAGAAGATGAAGAGAAAATGCAATGAATGTTATTTGGTGGTGTGAGAGGATCTTCTGGAACTCAACACAGATCTGGGAGGTAATAATATTGAACCACTTTGATGACAGACGTTGGCTGAGGGATTTTAGAATGACCAAAACATAGCTACTGACATCTGCAGTTGGGAAAAAAGGTATAGGCATTTCTTTGTGTTCAACAGAAGAAAGAAACCCAAACAGCTTTGGAACAAGTAGAGGATGAGTAAATGAGTACATTTTACCAGGGTTGCCATGACAGCATACTAACGTTATTGCAAGCAGCAGAAACAAGCATACTACATGGAAACGTCTTGTCAGTGGGTTTTTTGAGAAGATTTTGCTTCTTTGGTGAGCATGTGCGGTTCATACATAGATAAATAATTGTGTACATGAGCAGGATATCCACAGAGCGAAATATTGAGATATTTTAAACTTCAACAGTGGATTAACAGAGGATGTTGGCTTTAGCGCTTGACGGGGGGCATGTCTGAAGCTTCACACTGATGCAATCATCATGGTGATGACAGCCAATGTAGTAGAAGACATGATGTAGTAGTAGTAGTATATATTTTTTTTATAATTATTTTTTCAGGGTTTTTACCTTTATTGTATAGGAAAGTAGAAAGTATTGACAGGAAAGCATGGGGAGCGGAGAGAGGGGAAGGATCGGCAAAGGACCGTGAGATGGAAATCAAACTCAGGTCACCGTGCACACCGGAGTGCATGTGTCAAAGCACTAACCACTACACCACTGGCACCGATGCAGTAGTAGTTATCAACTGTGATAATAAGCATTTCCTCCATTTTGACAGAATGATCTTCTCTGGTACAGCATGAATGTGATTGGTTAGCTTGTCTGCACTTGTATTTGCATAAAGTGATCTGATTGGCTAACGCCTGTGCTGGTGCTTAAAAAGCTGAAAGATTTTCAACTTTTGCAGCGCGCAATTAAGCAAATGAGACTCTACGCACCCACAATTCAGTTTGGCAACGTTTGACGTCACTCCATTGGAAGCAAATGAGAAGAGTTAACACTGATGCCTATTGTGAATTGGAGTAACGCAGCTACTCTTCTGTTTTGGTGGGTAAAGCAACCAAGCGCACTTGCACAGTGCAGACATTGAAATTTCATAGCGTATCGCTTTCCGCATCTGGTCTGAAATCTGAATAACAATCACATAATGACTATGGTGCTCGACAATGATGGTCAAAACCTAAAAATGACTGCAAATTGACTAAAACTGACTAAAAATGGCTTTTTGACATTACTGGCCGGCAAATATTTGATGCATCTCTAGCTGATCATTTTTGCCAGATGGCAGGTTCTAATATACATGTACTGTATTATGCCACACCTAATGGATGGGATAAGTCCTTCAGGATGCTACAGCAAAGCACGCAGCATCCTGAAGGACTCATCCCATCCAGCATACCATCTATTTCAAATGTTGCCTTCGGGGAGGTGATACAGGACCATAAAAGCAAACAGACATAAAAAACAGACATAAAAGCAAACAGACTAAAAAAAATTGTACATATCCCAGGGCTGTTGCAATAATTGAGGGTGTTTCTGGCCAAAATCGTACTCACTTTTTAACCTTACTCACTTTTTAACTTGAAAGTTGCCTGGAAATGCACTTGCCACTTTATAAACATGGACATTTAATTGTATGCTTTTCTGGCCAACATTTTATTCACTTTTAAATTTAAAAGCTGCTAGAAAATGCACTTGCCACTTTATACGCACATTATATGCACTTCTAATATTGTATTGTTGCTCCTTTTAGAATTAATTATTGTTGCCATTTTACCTTTTTATCTCTTGTTATTATTGTTGTTGTTTTAGACCAGGGGTATCCACACTCGGTCCTGGAGGGCCGGTGTCCTGCAAAGTTTAGTTCAAACCCCAATCAGACACATCTGGTCCAGCTAATCAAGTTTATACTAGGCTTTCTAGAAACATCCTTGCAGGTGTGTTGAAGCAAGCTGGAGCTAAAATCTGCAGGACACCGGCCCTCCAGGACCAAGTTTGGACACCCCCGTTGTAGACAAATAGGACGGCACTGAAGGGAAGGGCAAACGTAAATTTCGTTGTATTTTGTACAATAACAATAAAGATTCTGATTCTGACCTAATAATAAATACTGCAATATTCAATTACAAAAAATAATCTACAGTTGTCATATCATGTTAACTTTAAAGTTAAGGAATAAGAACAAGCAATAATAATAGTGTTGTTTGCTTGGCAAGCACCAATAGAGAGCATGCAAAAGACATTAAAGATAAAGTACTTTAGCTCCATGAAGCTGCACAGATGGGTCTTGCTCTGTGAGACAGCGAGCACTGAGTTGCCCCAACTCCAACAGAGACGCCTGAGCCAATGAGAAGTATCCCTTCACTAGGTGAGCCAAAACCTGAAATAAACCACATACAAACAAATACAAAGATTTCAAGAAACACAAATAAACACAAATTAAGTTCACAAATAAACCACTAGTGCTGTGTGACACAACCTTAAAGCTATATTTCAACATTTAGTATTTATTGCGATAGCTTTATCAGTGCTGATAATGTTCTACATTATCTTCCTTGATTCAGTTGTTTTGAAGGTGGTCACAAATTATTTCTAAAACTGTAACCATACTAGGTTTTCTTCTAACCAACAGAGTGCAAACTTGTGCCTGTAACACATGCATCAAAATGAGTAAACGATTTATATTTCATTTAGATTAATTTTAAAGAAATAATTTTGATAAGTTAGCATTGTTACGAAGGTATTTAGGGGTAAATTGGTGAAAAACATAACTCATTACCATCAAAATCATGGCATAAACATATAGATAATAAGTAAACAAAAAGGATGATATACAATGTAGGGTTGGGCCGATAGACGATGCTATCGTCCATCCCAGATGACCAATAAATTCACGATGCTGAGCCAGCATCGTGATCCATTGCCCCGCCCCACATTTATATTGATATATAACTTATTATTTTCCATATCATCTTAATAGCAATAACGGTCTTTTCATGAGCTGTGTTATATTTTACTTATAGCTGTCGTTTGCACGGCTGACAGCATCATGAGGATTAAATACATCGTGAGGATTATACAGCACCTCTCGTGCTTAAAATGTGTAGATTCTGTGGCAATCGCTGTTACCTGCAAACCCCGTCCCACAGACTTTACAGTGAATGGCTTTAGTTATTTTCATAGCGGACTTGAAGCCACTGGAAGTCTTTTATCCACTCTTGGAAAAGTGTAAATGGTGGATTAACATTCAGCACATGATTACTAATAAGATGTGTCATTATTAGTAACGTTAGGGTTTCTAAAACTAAATCTGTCAGTGTTATTTTCATTCTCTCATCTTCAGCGCTTCACATTTCCGCGGTTGTAGCTCCTGTCATGTGAAGGCAGAAGGCATTGACTGAGTGATTGACAGCTGATATTAACCAATCCATTCGCGTTCAGTTCTAGAACAGTGGGCCAATAAGAAGAGCACAAAGGCGGGGCAAGCATTCTGGACTTTTTTTACTTCAGCAAGTTCACAATCACATAACAACTGTTTTAATCTGCTCCTGAGCGCTGCGTTTGGCGTCTATAGGTGCAAAGATGCATCCTGCATAAATGTCTCCTAAATCCGCGCACGCGGTGAGGATTTTGCAGTGAAAACAGGTCGCACGGTGACGATTTATGCACTCGCACAAATGCTTTCAAATATATATTTTAGGTCGCATAAAATTTCGGGCGCATACGCCGAAACAGTCGAGCCCTAGCATCTTTACTTGTTATTATTTCCTCATAATAATAGTAATAAAATAAGGAAGTTATCATTAATCACAATACAAATTACAGTGAACTCCAAATGAACTCGAGTCTTGTCTCTGCCACCAGCTGTGGGAAAAAGCCATTATGACACAGATCACTGCTTATTCATGCCAGAGTCCAGCGGAAAAAAAGTGATTGACAGGTGGTAATTTGTGTATAACTTAATTTATTTATGGTTTGGTTATGGGTAAAGCAAAGACCATGTGGGTCAGGTAGTGAAAACGATAGGCTACAATTTTTTAAATTTGTTATGAATTAATTGATATTTAACAACAACCACTCCCACCCCGCCTACGACGACGATACCATCGTCCATCGCCGATGTTCACATTAGACATTGTACGATGCCAAATTGGTCAACATCGCCCAACCCTAATACAATGTTTATTATTATTATTATTTTAAACATGTTGACAGGCTTAGGAGTACACAAGGGTTAAGATAGATCATTATCAAGAAACCTAGGTCTAGTTGGAAATTTTTTTTACGAGTACATGTAAGGTTTCTGCAGGTTTCACCAAGTCAAATTTAAGATTTTTAAGACTTTTTAAGACCATTAAAGATGAAATGAAATGTCAGACTTACTGGCCCCTTCAAAATTCTAATTAGTTATTTCTTAGCCACATATTTAAAATGATGTGACAAGCAACAAGCAAACCCTAGTCGTGTACATATAAATGTATGCACATCTGTCCAGGTCAGTGTCCTCACAACTGTAAGGTAGATAATTAAACAATATAAACCTTTTGGTGATTAGATGGGAGTTTGGCCAACTAGGTAGCTTTACATGCACATAGAAAAATTAAGACCAGTTTAAAATGATTGAGGAGCTACAACACAAATTTTCTCTCAATTTCAAACTTTTTAAGGCCTAAAATGTAGATTTTTGAAATTGAAGACTTTTTAAGACCCCACGGACACCCTGATATAACAAATGATATCTCTGCGTCCCTCCAGACCACTCACCTGCAGGGCTTCGAGTCGGACGGGTGAGGGTTCGAGCGGAGCTCCGTTTGACCCTCCAGCATCACTGTCAGAGTACGGCTCCTCACGAGGCTGAGTGACCAGACTCACACACAGCTGTAGGAGCCAGCACGGCCCCTCCGGACCCTCCGCTGCTGCAGGAGAAGAGGCCTCTTCATCTCTCCGTGCAGGCTGTCTCCAGCTGAGAGAAGACTCCTGCGGTGTGCTGATGCCGGAGCCCAGGCTTGACATGGAGCAAGGCTGCTGGAGGAGGAGCTGGATCTCTGGAAGAGGCGCTTGTGTTGAGACTAACGCACCGAAGAGGGTGAGACTGGACACACGGACATTCACATCTAACATCAGAGGAAAAGAAAGGAGGAGGGGAATGTTTAAAAAAACAGAAAGTGAGGGTACTTCAGTATGTACAGTTGAAGTCAGAATTATTAGGCCTCCTGAATTATTTTATTCTAGTCGAAATAAAACAAATAAGACTTTCTCTAGAAGAAAAAATATTATCAGACATACTGTGAACATTTCCTTGCTCTGTTAAACATCATTTTGGAAATATTTAAAAAAAAATAAAAAATAAATTAAAAGGGGGGCTAATAATTTTGACTTCAACTGTATATAAAGTAAATTCAATACTATGTACAACAATTCAGTAAAACGTATATAATAAATATATAAATATACACATACACACACACACACACACACACACACACACACACACACACACACACACACACACACACATATAAACCTGTACAGCATAAATGTGTACACCCCTCTTTTAAAAATGTTTTTTTTTTTTTATCAAGTTTTTATCAAGTTCACAATAAATTGTGGTGCATTTAAACAAGACAAGTTTTATTAAACAGTTTTATCCATTAAAATAACAGTTGTCACTTAATATCTTTAGGAAGAGAAATATAATAGTTTTAAATTCAAACTAGTTATTGTCAAAAAAAAACACACACACACACACACACACACACACACACACACACACACACACACACACACACACACACACACGTTTTTGTGAAAAGTGGGTACATTACATAGGCTTCCATTCATTTTATACAGATCAAACCGTATATTATATTGCCCTCACCCCACCCTACCCCTAAACCCAACCATCACAGGAGACAGTGTACAGCTTTACTCTCTGAAAAAACTCATCCTGTGTGATTTATAAGCTTTTGAGAAGTGAGGACGTCACCAATGTCCTCATATTTCACCTCCTTTTTGTAATACCTGTGTCATACCCATGTCATTATACAGATTTGTGTCCTGATATGTCACAAAAACACGTATAAAAGCATAGTATAAAATTGAAAAAGACACATTAACCGTTCACAGGAGGTTTATCAGTATGGGAAGAAACACTAGCTGTGCATATACCCTATAGCAGGCAGGTAATAAGTCTGTAGTAATTGGTGTGAATTGTTTTTTAAAGCACATATTGTTTCATTTGCATTTTTTTGTTAACACTTTAGTTTTAGATTAGTCTTCACTGTAAGAACTCAACTTGATTTGTTTCTTATTGAAGCTACAAAAGTCTTTCAGTGAGAAGCCATGTGACCGTTTCTTGTCTTTTATTGTTGGATTAATAACAATAAGCACAGGTAACATAAAGCACGCTGTCACTTTAAAATCTACATGAATCTGTTTAACAGTTACATGTTTGTTTTTATTTTCAACTCCTTATGTTCATTTGTTACATAGCAAGCAATTGTTTATTTGAATAATCACCAAGCGTCACGCTACATAATTTATCTGATTTGATCATGAAACTGGTCTTTGCATAGAAACAAATGTTCCAGTCTGCTAGAAGGGAAGCAGGTTATGACGCAATACTCGCTTTATGAGTATTTTATGAGTATGACTATACTCTCTCCTGGTGATTGTTTTTCAATTTGGTTGGAAGAAAAAAAAATTATTAAAATTGGATTAATTGCACAGCGATAAAATCAAGTACTAAATAGTTTGGATAGTTAAAAAAAAGACTATTCATTATTTACTCTCCCTCATGTTGCTCCAAACATTTAAAACTTTGGTTTATCTTTGAAAGGTATTTTTGTATGAAACATTACCGATTTCTGCCTCTTCTTTGAAGGTGCATGTAAGCTTAGAAGGCCTCAAAACATTCTTAAAAATATCTTCTTTTGTGTTCAACAGAAGTAAGAAACTAATTTGAGGTGAACTATCCCTTTAATGGGACGACTGGAGTGTCTTGCAACAGTACCTCTGTGTCGGACATATGGACGGATCTGTTTCCACAGTGGGCTCAGCAGGCCTGGTCTGAGACGATTATAGGGCACATTGGAGACTAGGTGGGCAAGGCACTGGAAGACAAAATAAAGCCACATTCACAAACTTTTCATATGCAAATAGCCTAGTAAACCAGTATACACTGACTAAACCACAGTTTGTACTTCCAGTGAAATATTTTTGTATGGGACTGGTATTTGTTCTAGCAAAGTAGCCAGAAGTGTAAAAATCAATTTGTGTGAAATGACTTTGGATTGGTCATTGCAAAGTAGTGAAAATGTCTAGTATTATTCTGATATATTTTTGTATACGAGTCAAATGTTATGTTAGTCTCAATTATATACTACCGCATTATTTATTATTCTAGATATTTATATTTTATGGTTTTAGGAAATTAGATTCTAGAATTAAAATTATTATTAAAAAAATGAAACATCACTTGGGAGATATTTCAAAGATTTACAACTTCATAGGAAAGCTACTAAATCTGTTTTTAACTGTAAATAGTCTGTTATACTGTTTATAAGATGTCAAAAGTTTCTTCATACATTTTAAATACAAGACAAATGTACCGATTAGGAAAGTCCAGATCGGATCACGTGATCAGAAATCGGGCCCGATCACACGATTTCAGACTTTGGAATCGGACGTTACCCCCTGATCAGGACTCGTGTGTGTGTGTGTGTGTGTGTGTGTGTGTGTGTGTGTGTGTATGTGTATGTATATATATATGTATATATATATATATATATATATATATATATATATATATATATATATATATATATATATATATATATATATATATATATATATATATATATATATATATATATATACACACATATATATATTTACACACACACACACACACACACACACACACACACACACACACACACACACACACACACACATACATACATACATACAGTTGAAACCAGAAGTTTACATACACTGTATAAAAAGGCACAAAAAAGTCAGATGTTAATGTGACTAAACTTTTTCTCTTGTAGGCAAGTTAGGATTATCAAATTTGTTTCTGTTATGCTCAATAGCAGAATAATGAGAGAAAAATTTCTCAAAAAATATCTATAACTTTTCTTGCAAGTCAAGTTTACATACAATACGATTATTATGCCTCTGAAAAAGCTCAGATGATGGGGTCAAGGTTTTGGAAGCTTCTGATTGGCTAATTGACAACATTTGAGTTAATTGGAGGCACAACTGTAGAATAGTATTTAAGGAAAACCTCAAACACACTGCTTCCTTGTGTGACAACATGGGAAAATCAACAAGCCAGAATAAACAAAAAAGCCAGATTACAATTTGCTAAATTACACTGGGAAAAGAATAATTTTTGGAGACATGTCCTGTGGGCTGATGGAACTAAGATTGAACTGTTTGGCCATAATGACCAGTGTTACATTTGGAAGACAAAGGGGAAAGCTTACAAGCCTAGGAACACCATCCCAACTGTGAAGTATGAGATGTTATGGGGCTGTTTTGCTGCAGCATCATGAAGAAAGAACATTATGTAGAAATACTGAAGCAACATCTCAAGACATCAGCCAGGAAATTAACTCTTGGCCACAAATGGGTCTTCCAAACAGACCATGACCCCAAGCATACTGCCAAATTAGTTAAAATGTGCTTTAAGGACAACAGAGTGAATGTTTTGGAGTGGCCATCACAAAGCCCTGAGCTCAATACTATAGAAAATTTGTGGACAGAGTTGAAAAAGCTTGTGCAAGCAAGACAGCCTACAAATCTGACTCCGTTATACCAATTCTGACAGGAGAAATGGGCCAAAATTCCTTCAAACTATTGTGAGAAGCTTGTGGAAGGATACCCAAAATATTTGACCAAAGTTATACAGTTTAAAAGCAAAGCTTAAAAAATACCAAGGAAATGTATGTAAACTTCTGACTGTCTAGAAATATAAAAAAAATTCTCAAAAACAAATCTCATTATTCTGGCATTTAGCAAATGTAAATCGTTTAGGTAATCCTAACGGACCTAAAATAGTAAACGTTTAGTATGATTTATCATCAGACATTTGTTCCTTTTTTTAAAGTGTATGTAAACTTCTGGTTTCAACTGTATATACACACATATATATATACATATTTACAGTTGAAGACAGAATTATTTGCCCGCCTTTTAATTTTTTTTCTTTTTTAAATATTTCCCAAATTGTGTTTAACAGAGCAAGGAAATTTTCACAGTATGTCTGATATTTTTTCTTCTGAAGAAAGTCTTATTTGTTTTATTTCGCCTTGAATAAAAGCAGTTTTTAATTTTACCATTTTAAGGTCAAAATTATTAGCCCCTTTAAGCTATTTTTTTTTAATAGTCTAAAGAACAAACCATTGTTATACAACAACTTGCCTAATTACCCTAACCTGCCTAGTTAACCTAATTAACCTAGTTAAGCCTTTAAGTGTCACTTTAAGCTGTATAGAAGCGTCTTGAAATATATCTAGTAATGTCTAGAAATGAGTTATTAAAACTATTATGTTTAGAAATGTGTTGAAGAAAAAAAACTTCTCTCCATTAAACAGAAATTGGGGGAAAAAAATTAACAGGGGGGAGTGGGGAAAATAATTCAGGAGGGCTAATAATTTTGACTTCAACTGTGTGTGTGTGTGCGTATATATATATATATATATATATATATATATATATATATATATATATATATATATATATATATATATATATATATATATATATATATATATATATATATATATATACACATACACACACACACACACACACACACACACACACACACACACATAAATACATATACACATATACATATATATATAGAAATATATATATATATATATGTGAAACAGTGTTTCTACATTAGAAATAAATGTAGACTTTATATGTTTTGGTTTTACAGAGTTAATAGTTATTATTAAACCCAGTGGTGTGAATGTGTGTACTTTACTACCTTTAAGACCTGAGTGAGGGTCTGGCAGGAGGACTCTGCTACGAGCGCTAGCAGCAGGCCACGGTGCAGCTCTCTGATGCTGGCAGCTAATGTTGCTGAAAAGGGGGTGAAGGCCTGACGGGGGGCGCCGGTGTCTTCAGCTGTAGACAGGAACTGACGAGAGCCTTCCAGTAGAGCAGACAGAACCTGCAGAGAACCCGCCCGCACCTACAGCAGAACATGGGGAACGTATGAAGACCAGTCCACCTTTTTTCCAACCTATTTGATGTATTGTGTGAATTATGGGAGTAGTTTTTATGTGCATTATAATATCAACTTCACTGGCTATTAGGGCTGGGTGATTAATCAAAAAGTTATTGAAATCGACATTCAATATAATTTTTCCAGGAAAATTCTCTCTGCAACTCTCACATGGTGGCCCACTGAAGCTAAGCAGGGTTGCGCCCGGTCAGTACCTGGAGGGGGAGACCACATGGGAAAGCTATGTTGCTGCCGGAAGTGGTGTTAGTGAGACCAGCAGGGGGTGCCCAACCTGCGGTCTGTGTGGGTCCTAATGCCCCAGTATTGCAACGGGGACTCTATACTGCTTAGTGAGCGCCGTCTTTCAGATGAGACATTAAACCGAGGTCCTGACTCTCTGTGGTCGTTAAACCCCGGCATCCAGGCCAAATCTGCCCACTGGCCTCTGTTTTTCATGGCCTCCTAACTCTCCCCATATCATAATTGGTTTCATCACTCTGTCTCCTCTCCACCAATCAGCTGGTGTGTGGTGTGCGGTCTGGCACAATATGGCTGCCGTCGCGTCATCCAGGTGGATGCTGCACACTGGTGGTGGTTGAGGAGACTCCCACCATTGTGTAAAGCGCTTAGAAAGCCCAGAAAAGCGCTATATAAATGCAAGGAATTATTATTATTATTATTATTATTATTATTATTAAGCCTTACTTTGCACTACATTGAAAATGATTTGCAGCTGACCAGGAGATGCCTTGAGAGGACATTATCCATTAGAATAAAATTATTAATTACATTCAAATATTTGTTTACACAAGATAAAAGAAATGCACTGTTTAAAATATTATTTACAGGATATATAAGAGTTATTCTATTTAGAAGATATACTGCTAATTTTCTACTTTTAATACAAAAGACACAGAAGAGAATTCATTTTATTTCCGAAAGTGCAAGTTATTTATTTTCATGTTTTATAAGGAAAAAGTGACTGTTGGTTTTAGGCAATGTGTTCTCTAATTTCAGTTGTTTAACGTTGATGTTCAATAAACAATCATAGATAGTAGACATGTGAGCATATCTACTGTACAAAACCTGTCAGTGAACTATGAGGGCAAAAACATAAAATAAATAAATAAAAAAATGTTCATTAATCGTAATCGAGTTAAAATGTTCAATTAATCGAGATTTTGATTTTAGGCCAAATCGCCCAGCCCTACTGGCTTACATTTCAGATGCATTTGACAACATCATTTCACATTTACAAAACAGAAAATCACAATAGAATAAACTTAAATTTACAGCGCTGTGTGATTCTAAATAGACAACTAAGAGATTGTCAAATTATATAAACAAAAACTGTATTTTGTATCATTTTAATTAATATTATTTTAATCTCACTTTAAATCAATGATTCAAGAACTGACTAATGTCCTGTTTCATTGCTGGTTGAATCAGCATTTTTAATGACAAATTTTTAAGCGTCAAAAATGGGTTTTTCAATGGTAACTGGTTGCCACCTGTTGGCGTAACAATGTAATTGACACAACGTTCGTTAATTTGCTTCATACAAACAGAACTGTAAAAAATACTGTCTGTGATTTACAGTCTTTTTGATTCATTTATGGTTCTGAATTGCATGATAGGAACTTGATATCTGCTCCGCCGTCTTTTGGTGTTTAAATGCAGTTTAAAAAATAAAGTTAAATTTTTTGTCACTTTTTTTATATATATTTGTGATCTAAAACCATAAACAAAAAAATGTAAACAATCAGTGAAAGACTAAAAAAAAATTATGGGTACAATAAGCTGTCATCAAATGAACTTATTAAACAAATAAATAACTTTTAGACAACCATGAATGACTCCAAAAAGTCTTTCTGCAGCAATATTACAGATGTATAAATTACTGTACTATTTGGAAAGTTTTATAGAAAATAATCTTGAGGATCAAAACAGTGACCTCAAAGGAGCTTAGTCAACAAATATGCTTGTGAGACTGATGTCACATTAAAACACCAATCATAATGTTATTTACATGAAAGATAAAAATGAAGTACAAACAATAAAGCAAACAGACCTTTCACTCAGCTTTTACTATGAATACACATTATTTATAGCACAATGTTATTACAGGCAGTGCAGAATTATTAGGCAAATGAGTATTTTGACCACATCATCCTCTTTATGCATGTTGTCTTACTCCAAGCTGTAAAGGCTCGAAAGCCTACTACCAATTAAGCATATTAGGTGATGTGCATCTCTGTAATGAGAAGGGGTGTGGTCTAATGACATCAATACCCTATATCAGGTGTGCATAATTATTAGGTAACTTCCTTTCCTTTGGCAAAATGGGTCAAAAGAAGGACTTGACAGGGTCCGAAAAGTCAAAAATAGTGAGATATCTTGCAGAGGGATGCAGCACTCTTAAAATTGCCAAGCTTCTGAAGCGTGATCATCGAACAATCAAGCGTTTCATTCAAAATAGTCAACAGGGTCGCAAGAAGCGTCTGGAAAAACCAAGGAGCAAAATAACTGCCCATGAACTGAGAAAAGTCAAGCATGCAGCTGCCAAGATGCCACTTGCCACCAGTTTTGCCATATTTCAGAGCTGCGACATCACTGGAGTGCCCAAAAGCGCAAGGTGTGCAATACTCAGAGACATGGCCAAGGTAAGAAAGGCTGAAAAACGACCACCACTGAACAAGACACACAAGCTGAAACGTCAAGACTGGGCCAAGAAATATCTCAAGACTGATGAAATGAGAGTGAGTCTTGATGGGCCCGTGGCTGGATCGGTAAAGGGCAGAGAGCTCCAGTCCGACTCAGACGCCAGCAAGGTGGAGGTGGAGTACTGGTTTGGGCTGGTATCATCAAAGATGAGCTTGTGGGGCCTTTTTGGGTTGAGGATGGAGTCAAGCTCAACTTCCAGTCCTACTGCCAGTTTCTGGAAGACACCTTCAAGCAGTGGTACAAGAAGAAGTCTGCATCCTTCAAGAAAAACATGATTTTCATGCAGGACAATGCTCCATCACATGCGTCCAAGTACTCCACAGCGTGGCTGGCAAGAAAGGGTCTAAAAGAAGAAAAACTAATGACATGGCCTCCTTGTTCACCTGACTGAACCCCATAGAGAACCTGTGGTCCATCATCAAATGTGAGATTTACAAGGAGGGAAAACAGTACACCTCTCTGAACAGTGTCTGGGAGGCTGTGGTTGCTGCTGCACGCAATGTTGATGGTGAACAGATCAAAACACTGACAGAATCCATGGATGGCAGGCTTTTGAGTGTCCTGCAAAGAAAGGTGGCTATATTGGTCACTGATTTGTTTTTGTTTTGTTTTTGAATGTCAGAAATGTATATTTGTGAATGTTGAGATGTTATATTGGTTTCACTGGTGAAAATAAATAATTGAAATGGGTATATATTTGTTTTTTGTTAAGTTGCCTAATAATTATGCACAGTAATAGTCACCTGCACACACAGATATCCTCCTAAAATAGCTAAAACTAAAACAAACTAAAAACTACTTCCAAAAATATTCAGCTTTGATATAGTTTTTTGGGTTCATTGAGAACATGGTTGTTGTTCAATAATAAAATTAATCCTCAAAAATACAACTTGCCTAATAATTCTGCACTCCCTGTATTTAAAATATTGTTATTAATAATACTATTTATATTCATATTTCAGTCATTCATTCATTTTCCTTCGACTTAGTCCCTCATTTATCAGGGGTCGCCACAGCAGAATGAACCGACAACTATTCTGGCATATGCTTTACGCAGTGGATGCCCTTCCAGCGACAACTCAGTACTGGGAAAACACCCATACACACATTTACACACACACTCATGTGTACAACACTATGGCCAATTTAGCCATTTAGGAAACCCACGCCAACACAAGGAGAACATGCAAACTCCACACAGAAATACCAACTGACCCAACTAAAACTTGAACCAGCGACCTTCTTGCTGGGAAGCAACAGTACTAACCACTGAGCCACCGATTTTTTGGTTTTAGTTTTTTTAGTTTTAGTATTTTTACAGGTGCGTTTTACCTTTGGCGACGGGTCTTTGAGGGCGATGGTGAGAAGAGTGAGAGGAGGAGGACCTCCAATCACAGGAGCGTCGGGAACAAACGAAGACCAGTAACCATAGAGGATTCGCTTCTCCACACACTTGACCACAGCCAGGAAACACTGAAGCGAACTCTGACGCACACGAGCTTGATACAACCTAGAGGAGACAGTGAAAACACACACTCACAGTTTCACATCCAGCTCCAGAAAGTCCACGCTAATGTCTAGAATAGCAAATGAAATTGCTGTCTAACAGAAACGTGTGCCTTTAAATAAAAAAAGACAACAAAGGAAACACTTAACATGCACAGGTTTATTACTTATTAGGTAACACTTTACAATAAGCTTGTACTAGTTAATGTTAATAGACGCATTTACTAACATAAACAATGCATTTATTACAGTATTTTTTCATGTTAGTTAAATAAAAATACAGTTGCTCACAGTGCATTATCTAGTGTTGACAAGCATGAATTTAATAATGCATTAGTAAATGTTGAACTTTGATTAATAAATGCTGCACAGGTACTGTTAATACTTAGATCACGTAAGTAAATACATTAACTAATGAAACTTTATTGTCAAGTGTGACCACTTATTATTAGTACGCTACTCATTCATACTATATATATATATATATATATATATATATATATATATATATATATATATATATATATATATATATATATATATATATAATTAATCGGAGTGTCAGAAATAAGCTCTTAGAGACGGAAAAAAATTTAAAGTATATAAAATAGCACAATTCTAATAGTATATACATCATATTTCTTAGTACTTTGAATTATGAAACATTAAACACAAGTAAATAAAAGAAATATGATAACATTAATAATTAATAATGATAAATAATTAATAAATAATTTATATTATTATTTTCATCAATAACAGCAAACCAAATACTTTTATGAATTATTTATATAATTACTTTACAATAACTACTACAGTTGTGTTAAAGACATTCAAATGTTAATATTTATAATAGGGGTGTAATGGATCACGGTTGATCCGTCATTCATACGGTTCACAACCCACGGTTCGGAACACAAGCGACCTGCGGGTTAATAATTTTTTTTTTACTTCTAGATTGATCCTAAATTTGTAACGATCGCAGAGAAATCACCTCTCACGTCATTCAATCAGATGTATGAAAGCATTTAGGTTTTCCTGTAAAATATATGAGGAAGGAAGAAGTTGTGGTGGGTTATTCGGGATGTGGTGGGTTTCATTAAAGGTGTTTTCTGTCACAATTTGTTTAGCCTCCATCAATGCAATCAGTGTAAGCTGCACGATAAATCATTAAAAGATCTGAATCTCATCACCCCTGAAACAAATTATAAATGATGGTAATTTGCATATGTTTATTAATCCTTCGAATCGCTGCATTCAAATCTGTGTTTGAAAAATACAAAAATCAAAAAAAAAAATCAGTCTTTAGTCTTTTGTGTTATAGTTTAGATAAAACCACTGATGTTTATAGTAAAGATTAAAATCACCATCATATGCTCAAAAATAGAAGTTGTAGGCAGCAATTACATTATTTAACCAATAGGTGGCGACGACCAGCCACCATGCCACTGAGTAATTCTTAAAAAAAGGATACATCTAGCAAGAAAACATGACTATGTTTTACTATTTATTTTTATTCAACTGATTTTTTTTTTTTCATTTTATTTTTAAAAAAATTAAGTTCTGTTTGTTAAAACCAAAGGTGTCTTGCTTTACTGTTTTTGTAATAAATGAAAAGCAAATAACATTTGTCACCTCCCTTTTTAGGCTGATCAGAAAAATGATCCGATCCATGACTCAAAAACCATAACATGATTCGAACCGTAAGATTTTTGATCCGTTACACCATTAATTTATAACAATGACAGTAATCATGTATATGATATTGTCAATTATTAAATACTAAATTCTAGGGCTGGGCAATAAAAATAGTATCGGTATTTATCATAGACTGTAAAAGATATGGACGTAGTGTCCGTGACGTCACTCATAGGTTTCTGAACACTGCAAAAGAAGCTACAAGTAGGTGCAGCCAACTGTCGCCATTTTGTTCCCGCGTCATCGCACCAATCGCGGGATGCCAAACAAGAGCAAAGAGGCGGAGAGTGAGCGGAGCTACAGACGCATGCTGGACTCTCGGCATTTTGCTTAGACAGACTTTTTACTTTAGAAGAAACGCTTAATACTTCATTACCTGTGACTCGTTTGTGTTCTGACCAAATGTGCTTGGTTGTACACTATATCAATAAAGTGTTTAGACTTTTAAAAAGACTGCTGTAACACACTGAGTCACTAAACATTGTTCTTATGATGTTTTTCTACAGGAGGAAGACGTAAATTACTTCCAAACACTTCAAAAATAGTCTGTGTTAGTAAATGCAAGGCTGTTTATAAAATCCAGGCATAACACTGTATGACAACGCTTCAGATGACTGTTTTATAGCCTACAGCTAATCAATCTGTCAGATTCTGGAGTGCATTACAGCTCTAAAGAACATTATAAATGATAAATTATCTTAAATAAAACAAATACATTTATAGACATGGTATACAAGTATATAATTTCACTCACCTGGAAAATGGAGGCAACTTGAACGGTTTGTAAGCACAATTAAGTGCACACAGCATGCTATAGTATCTGATAATTGCAGTAAATAATTCCAAAAGGCAAATGACTGTGTAAGGAAACATTAAACAAAACAAAAATACGATTATATAAATGTATAAAATGTATAAAATACGTATATGCCGAGTTCAGCGGCTAATCAGCCGGAATCAGCTGAGGTGAAGAGACCGCATGCAGCTAGACCTAGCTGTCACTCAAGCGGCCATGCCCTTAATTATGCAGACTTAATATAACTTAATAAAAACGAAAGGGATGAGTTATAAAAAAATTCACCCCTCTCACAGTTGTCATGAAGGGTAATCATGGCTATATGCACCAAAACCATCTATTGTACCAGGCTGTAAACATGTTTTTATCAGCTGTAAAAATGGCCAATTTACCAATGCAGTCAGAAAGCACTTGGATTTCCTGGAGCCAGCCCCCCAAGGCGAGTCGATGAATTGCAGTTTTAGTTACTTCCGTATTGGCTTCCCGAGGGAGAGCGGGAGGTTGCCGCTTGGTATTTATTGACCCTACACCATTGTCAATAACTATAAAAAAAAATAGTTTGGCATGAAGTTTTGGTATGAAGCGCTATTGTTTTATTAAAATGTGCCTTGGGAGGAATGCCAATAAGCTTTGGGTGCAAGTTTGCTATTTCCAATTGAGGCACGCAACTTGTGCACGCAAATAGTACGCAACACGCACATGGTGTGCAAGCAGCGTGCATGTGATTCATGCAAGTAGAACTAACCAATCTGCTTCACACTTTGTATGGAATTTACACATTTCAGTAATAACGGTAGACTATTTACCTCATACATGCATGGTAAAGGAATCCACGTGCTCTCGTTTTTCAATTGTTAGTTTTGGGTTTCGTCATCGCCACCTCAGATCAGAATAACACGCGCTAAAATGACTGCCGTGACTGGCAGCAGGGAGGAGTAGGGCTGTTCGATTAATTGAAATCGAATCGCAATTTGAAATGTTGCGATTAGCTAATCACAAGAGGCTGTGATATGAAATATATATATTATTGAATTTCCCCCACCCAGAGCAAATGAGTGACTGCCGTCTGTGTGTGAGTCTTACTAGCCAATTGAGTGAGCACACTTTTGTTCTGCCCAATCAAAATTGCGCAACCGAACTATGCAGAATGCCCACAATAAAAACAAGCAAACAGGAAAGCGCGGACAAGTGGGATGACGACATTTGCTGCTTCAGAAGCATTAATCAGAAGCACAGACACCGAACAAAAACACTTAATTTGTAAGAATTGTTGCCACAGCACAAGGAAATAACAACATTCACCACTTAAAAAAGCACTACCGGCAGCTATAAGAGGAGTGTCTTGCTAAAAAGTCAACTGAAAGTATAGACGAATTACCAACCTACGTCACACATGACGTCACACGGGTCCCCGGTTGCAAAAAAAGACAGACTGCAATAGCAAACACGTTGTGTTGTGCGGTACGATGCCAAAATCGACTGCCAACTGCAGATGTCTTTGGCTAAAAGGGAGCTGAATGAAGTGACGACCTAATTAAAATGCTGGACTCTGCAGTTCTCATATCAGGTAAGTTCACGCTATGCTGAATCATACACATAACTCGTTTTTGATCGCAGCAATGATTTCAGCAAAAACAGTTATGGTTAATTAAACTGCTGACACTGAATGCTAAGAATGAAACGTGAAAGTGTAAGTTAGTTAAGTTGGTTTTATATTCACACATTAATTCAGTGACACACTCCCTATATTGTTTACCACGGCACTTTGAGTATTCGGTCTGAAATAACCTGCAAGTGTGACTTGAAAACAACATTAACACTGTTTATTTGACTGTGAACAATGTTGTACTTTGACAGTCATTGGCTGCTAATATGATTTCGCTATTTAGAGTTTGCAAATATTACTTTTATGAAATTATATTATTAAGGAGAAAGTTAGAATGTGCGAATATAAAACCAAATTTACCTCTAGTTCACATACCCTGCAGTACAGGTGTAGTTCACTGTCAGAATGCAGTTTTGCTTGTTGATGATTACCCAGGCCTTGTATAGCTCCATCTTTTTTTCCTTGTCTTTGGCTAGGCAGAACCTCGAATTTTATTTTATTTTTTTCAACTGATACTACTACAACGTCTACTACTGATACTACTACAACATCTACAACTGATACTACTACAACAATGTCTACTACTGATACTACTACAACATCTTCTACAACTTATACTACTACAACAACGTCTACTACTGATACTACTACAGCAATCGCTGCTACTACAACATCTATATCGACAACATCTACTACTTCTGATACAACTACAACAACGTATCCTACTACTACTGGTACTATTACAGTAATCACTACTACTATAATATCTACATCAACAACATCTACTACTTCTGATACTACTACACCAACTACTACTACTACTACTACTACTACAACACCTTTACAACTTCTGGTACCACTATTCCAACGACATCTACTACTACAGAAACTACTACTTCAACAATCCCAACTACAAATACAATTGTTACTTCCACAGTGACTACTACTACTACTACTACTTCTACTACAACAACTACAGCAACCTGAATAATGACAAGGGTAGAAATACTTGTAATAATGATAATGAGGAGATAACGGGAGGACAGATCAGAATAGCAATAATAAAAGTAATGGTAACAAAAGTAAAAGTAATACTATTAATGATAATATTGAGGAGATGAGGGGAGGTTGGGAAATCAGGAAGAGGACAAAAAATTATAATAATAAATAATAATAATAATAATAATAATAATAATAATAATAATAATAAGTAGATGACAAAGGGAGAATAAATAAATAAATTTAATAAAACAGGAAGGGAAAAGGGAAAGTGGAGAAAAAAAAAATTACTATATTAATAATAATATACAAATAATAAACACCAAAAATAAAAAATAATATTAAAAAGGAGAATTTAACTACCAATATGATGAACTATTAATAATAATATAATAATAATAATAGTGATAAGAATAGTAGTAATAATATTAATAATAATAAAAGATCAAGATGTGGGCAGGGAAACAGGATAACCACAATGCTCTCGCGCCGACAACAACAACAGCACCAACAATAGTAATAAAAAGTAACCAAAAAAACAAACAAAAAAAAACTTTAACAATAATTTAAGGGGGTGAATGTTATGTCATCAGTTTTTACCTTGTAGTATACAGTGTTTGTCAGTTGATTTTTGATGCATTAAAAAAGTATGACATGGAGCATGGACCAGTCCAGTGCAATGCCCAGGCTGCCATGCCCACGTCACACTTACCCTGTGAGTGTAGTATATGTAAGTATGTGCAAGTAGGTTATTATTTATTTTATTTTATTTTTTTTTTTTCCTCTTTTTTTATTTTTCTCCTTTCTCTTAATGCTTGTTATCTTTTTAATCAGTTGTTAGCCAGGAAATTATCAATACTATTACTATTATCAGCGCGAGTACACCTGTCACCACGCCATCCCACCCACCTCCCGATCCCTTTCTCTCCCACCTCTTGAGGGAGGAGAAGAAGAAAAATAATAATAATAATAAAATAAAATAATAATAATGATAATAAATAATAATAATAAAATGAATAAATAGATTTGAGAGAAACAGAAAAGGAAAACAAATAGTACAAAAGAGGGTGAAGTATGTAAAGACCGAATTTTAATGTGTGAAAGAATTTATGAAATTTATTTTAAATATTTTTTTTTCCCTCTTCCCCCCCTTCTCTCACTTTCCCCTTTTTTATCTATTTTATTTTAAATTAGATGTAATATGAGAGACAGTTTTTACCTCTACCTGACCCCCTCTCCCCCCTCCTCTCCTGTCTGTGTACTGATGAAGGTATTGTTGGGGAGTGGCTTCAGGCAAAGAGGATCTTCAATGGAGATGTATTCTGATAGTAAGTTTTTCCAGGATGAGATGTGAATGGTATTTCTTGATTTCCATTTCATGAGGATAGTTTTCTTGGCAATAGTTAGGGCCACCAGCAGTAACTGACCATTTGTATTGTTTATATTGATTGTGGATATGTCACCTAATATGCAGAGGGAAGGAGACAGTGGGATGTGACATCCCATTAAGTTAGAGAGTGAGTCAGTAACCTTTACCCAAAATTATTTAATTGAAGTGCAATGCCATAAGGCGTGAAGATAAGTGTCTGGGGTGTTTTGTGTGCAATGTGAACATATTTCTGACGTGAAACCCATTTTAAATAATTTCTGCCCAGTTAAATGAGATCTGTGAAGAACTTTATACTGTACAAGTTGTAGGTTAGTATTTTTAGTCATGGAGAATGTGTTTTTGCAAATTTGAGTCCAGAATGCAGCACTGGGAGTAATGGATAAGTCTGTTTCCCATTTAGCGGTTGGTACAACTAATGCGTTGTCTGATTTTGATATCATTTTGTATATTTGTGAGAGCAATTTTTTGGAGGAAGATATACTGATAAACTCTGAGATTTGAGGGGAAAGGTCTAGATTGATTGATTGGTTAAGTAATTTTGATTTAATTGACGATTTGATTTGTAAATATTCCAAAAAGCAATTACTCCCAATGCTGTATGTCTGGGCTATATGGGAAAATGGTGCCAGGTTATTATTATTAAAGATATGCTGAAGTTGTGTGATTCCCTTATCTGCCCATGTGTGAAAGTTAAGTGGCTTTTTGTTAGTTAGGAAATCAGGGTTATTCCAGATTGGGGTGTATTTAGATGGTGTGAGTGGGGAATTTGCGATCTGATGAAATTTCCACCAGGCTGTCAGAGTTGCTTCTATTGTTGGCATTTTAAAACAGTGATGTTTTTTGATTGTTTGACTGTGAAAAGGTAATTCTGAAATGTTTATGTCTTTGCAAATTGATTGTTCTATATCTTGCCATGTGTATTCTGATGAGTTGGGTTTAATCCATTTGTGTATGTTTTGAAGCTGATTTGCCAGAAAATAGTTGTAAAAATGGGGTGCTTCTAATCCTCCTTGCGGTTTTGGTTTCTGTAGGGTTGTCAATTTAATTCTTGGGGTCTTGTTTTTCCAGTAAAATTTTGTGATAAATGAATCTAGAGATTTGAACCAGGTACGGGTGGGCTGTGTTGGGATCATTGAAAATAAATAGTTTATTTTTGGGAGTATGGACATTTTAATTACTGATATTCTGCCCATGATGGATAGTGGTAGGTTCATCCAACGTTGAAGATCGTCATCTATTTTTTTAAGAAGTGGAGTATAGTTGAGGGCAAACAACTCTGGCAGCATGGCGGAGACATTGATACCCAAATATGTGATGTAGTTGGTGCACATAGGAATTTGTGGGGTTTGGGATGCCACATCCACAATGGCAGAGTGTAATGGAAGTATAGCAGATTTATTCCAATTAATTGAGTATTCAGAAATATTTGAAAAGGTATCAATAAGTTTTATTGTTTCTTGTAATGATGTTTGGGGATTTTGTAAGTATAATAATATATCATCAGCGTAAAGACTTATTTTATGGTGTATGCTTAATGTTTGAATTCCTTTGATGTAGTTGTTTTGACGGATAGCTGCTGCAAACGGTTCAATGAATATGGTAAATAGAGAGGGAGAGAGTGGGCATCCTTGTCTAGTTCCCCGGTGGAGAGTGAAGCTGCGTGATGTTAGTCCATTAGTAATGACTGTAGCTGAGGGTGATGTGTAGAGAATTTTGATCCAGTTAGTAAATGACTCCCCAAAACCAAACCTCTCTAATGTGGAAAACAGGAATTTCCAGTTCACTTTGTCGAAGGCTTTTTCTGCGTCGAGGGTGACTATGATGGATTTGTTTTTATTTATTGATGAGTGGTGTATTAGGTTTACGAGTCTGCGTGTATTGTTGGATGCTTGTCTACCTTTAATAAAGCCGGTTTGGTCTGGATGGATTATAGATGGCATGATTTTTAACCTCGATTTTTAACGCTACATAGTTTTTAATCTGGTAATCATGGAACATTATTTATTGCACATGACCGCACAGAACACAATTGTAGCCATCCAAAGACTTGTAGGCCTTTAACTTCTCTCTTGTAAAATCACTTGGGAGTTTCAATGAGATTGTATATTTGGGGCTGGATGCTTGACCATTTCATCTTATCCAATATCCATTGGGAGGGTGCTATCGCAAATGGACCTGTCAGACGAACACCGCTCAGTTTAACGTTAATTTGCAGAATAACTGTGCTTATCACTGGTTGACAAGCTGTTATAATATGCTATAAGCTGTTATAATACGCTATAATATGTATCCAATATATCTTATTTCTAGGACAACAACAAACTCTGTACCACATCGGATGTCATTCCCTCACTGTAAATGCTAGCGCTCACGGTTTTTTTGCTGCCACCTCCCTGCGCGCATTCTGAATGTTTACAAACATAGTAATTCATCTACTGCCAGTGACACTCTATCTAGCAGCAAGCAACAGCAAAGTACAATTTCAGAGTTGTTTCAGCCATGTTAGTTTGCTGAGTGTTCTGTATTTATAATTATTACTTTTGTTTTTAAAATAAGCTACACTCTCTGCCTAACTCGAGTTCAACTTTTTTACAGATAGGGAAGGTCATTTTATTTCTATTTACTGTTTGCTGCAGAGAAAAATTTGTGTTTTATTTCTGAATATATTAAAAAACTAATTTGAAAAAATGTTTAATTAAGTTAGTATCCTCTCAGTTCCTTTTTTAAACTAATTCTCACTGCATTTTAGCAGTAAGAAGATACAGATTATACAAAATATTGAGCTGCAGCTTGACTACAAAATTAAATCACAAATCAAATCAAAAGTGCAATATCTGTAAAAAAAAAATGCAATTAGATATTTTCCACAAATCCCACAACCCTAGTTAGGAGATTGTAAATAAAAAAAGATGTAAGGATGTTGTTATGTTTATTTTATTATAAGATAAAGTGGTTAAATAAAAGAAAAATCCTAATATTCCTAAATGGCTTGTTAAAAAATAATCAATAGTTATCGATACCGAATGATACACATTCATTCATTTTCCCTTCGGCTTAGTCCCTTTATTAATCTGGGGTCGCCACAGCGGAATGAACCGCCAACTTATCTAGCATTTGTTTTACGCAGCGGATGCCCTTCCAGCCACAACCCATCTCTGGGAAATACAGAATGATATAAAACATTATATTATGATAATTCTTTTTGCTGTATCGCCCAGCCCTACTAAATTCATAAAAATGCTCTGCATAAATTATCAATTTTTATGATTATTGTTAATAATATTAATAATAATTGTATTGTTGTAGTAGAAACAATAACTTAAATAAAACAAAAAAAAAATCTAATCCGAATAAGTGTTACTGGACACTTAAAAACAAATCATTTATATTCTTTATTTTAAAACACCCTGTACATAAAACAAGTGTTTCGTGTGTTTTTCATTTGCTGCCTTTTAATGTTTTATTTGACCTTATAATGAAGTTCTTCTGACATTAATGGTCAAACCTGAGTTTAGACTGCATTCCTCCCTCCGGATCAGAGAACTCCGAGTCCGAGCTGCATTTCTTCCAGGATGGGTAAAGCTGCGGAGTCGCTGCTGATGGTGAAGTTAACCTGGAGAACTGAGAGCCATGAGACCAACCGCTCTGATCTCCTCCACCAGCAGCAGACACTTCATCAGCTTCTCCATCTTCTCCATCACGCTTGCCTTCACCTCCAGCTTTCTTCCCTTTCCCTCGAGACTTTCGCTTCTTCTGTTGAGACTGAAGGAGAAATAGGAGTTTTAACTTCCTCTGATAAATCAAGGCAGTAAGTGTATGATTTATCAGTTACCTTTCTATATGTACTTTAGACATATACAAGTATGGTCAAAATTACTGGCACTGTGGTGTCTGGATGGTTTAAGGACATTAATTGAAAAAGACAAGACTTTACTTTCAGATATTAAGATATTCCCATGTGTGATACACCATTGTGTATCCACAATAGTAATGTTTGTTTTGTTATTAATGTATCTATCTATTTATTTATTTATATACTGTTAAAAGCCATTTATTATCACTACTAATGACACAACAAAATAACATCAGCAGTTGAGAAAGTGTCTTTCTCTGCGCCTGGGGAAAGACACTGACGTCTCAATGTGATTTTGTTTCTCCTGATAATTCAGGTACGTTTCATAAAAAGTGAATATTATAATTAATGTAAAAAGCATACGAGTACACATTTCCTATGTGTTTTAAAGTGAATAGCTTATTTACAGAGTGATTCAGATGAAAGTATCGGTGAAATGACAGTTGGTCTGAGTTACGTTTGTTATAACGGTCTCCTCAGTAAATAATTACATTTATCTCAGTATGTGATAATTGAACAGAAAATGACTTGCTATTTGTTGATATTTGTTGAAGTAATGTATAAAGTTTAAGAGTAACATTGGTCATTAGTCAAAGGGCATAGAATCACCAAGAGGCGACAGTCTAGTGCGATTTGGGAAACAGCCACTAGATGGGCGGCCGTTTGGAATGAAAATTCAAAATCAGGATCAGAATCAGAAAGAGCTTTATTGCCAGGTATGTTCACACTTACGAGAAATTTGTTTTCCTGACAGAGCTTCTACAGTGCAACAGAATTAGAGACAGGATTAAAAAAAAAACAGATAATATATTTTAAAAAGTAGTGATTGCAAATATACAAATTGACAAGTGTATGTACAGGTATACAGTATTACTATATACAACATTATATGTGCAGCTGTTATGTGCAAATTGGCATGTAAAGTGTGTTGTGAAATAAGTGTAGATGTGTATAAAAGTGAATAGCAAGTAGTGATGTTGGTTCCACAATTATTATCATCATCAAGTGTTCATGAGATGGATTGCCTGAGGGAAGAAACTGTTTCTGTGTCGGGCTGTTCTGGTGCGCAGTGCTCTGTAGCGCCGACCAGAAGGTAAAAGTTCAAAGAGGCAGTGTGCTGGGTGTGAGAGGTCCAGGGTGATTTTGGCAGTCCTTCTGTTCGCTCTAGATATGTACAGTTCTTGGAGAGTAGGGAGGGTTGTACCAATGATGCGCTCAGCAGTTTGAACTATTCAACAGCATTAGGAGATCGGATTTGGTAGCTGAGCTAAACCAGACAGTTATTGATGTGCAGATGACTGATTCAATGATGGTGGTGTAGAACTGTTTCAGCAGCTCCTTTGGGAGGTTGAACTTCCTCAGCTGACGAAGAAAGTACAGCCTCTGTTGAGCTTTTTTGACAATGGAGTCAATGTGAGTGTCCCACTTCAGGTCCTGAGAGATGGTGGTGCACAGGAACCTGAATGACTCCACTGCTGCCACAATGCTGTCCATGATGCTCAGTGGAGGGAGAGCAGGGGGGTTTCTCCTGAAGTCCACTATCATCTCCACTGTTTTGAGCGTGTTGAGCTCCAGGTTGTTGCGACTCCACCAGACAGCCAGCTCCTTAACCTCCTGTCTGTAAGCAGACTCGTCACCATCCTGAATGAGGCTGATAAATGTGGTGTCATCTGCAAATTTCAGGAGCTTGACAGAGGAGTCTTTTGAAGTGCAGTCATATGTGTACAGGGAGAAGAGCAGTGGGGAGAGGGCACACCCCTGGGGGGCGCCAGTGCTGATTGTGCAGGTACTGGATGAGAATTTTCCCAGCTTCACCAGCTGCTGCCTGTCCATTAAGAAGCAACGGAATAGCATTCCAATAAAACAACAGCATATTATAAGTCTGTAAAATAAACTACCAAAAGTGCTGATGATTGTGATTGTAAGTGTTGTATTGTCGTCTTTCAGGTTGTATCTCAGCTTTAATGCGCTTTATGAATAAATAAATAAAAAACAAAGCAGCTGCTTGCCATCGCGACATTAATAGGATCCAATGGATAAAAATGATTTATACATTTTATATAAATTTATAAAACAGGTAAAAACAAAAGGTACCTCAAAGCTCTCTAAACTTTTGTCAACATGGACTGACCCCCCTGAATGTAATGTATTTTCTTTTGTATTATTTAAGGTTTATTTATGTTATTCTTATTATTATTTTGTACTGATTTGTTTATTATATGCTGCTTGGATATAATGTTATATATGTTTAACAATGGAAGTTGAAAATGCCTGTTTGTTATTTGAAGGTTATATTAAAAAAAAATAAAATAATTAAAAATAAAATCCAATGGACAGCCGACCGCTTTCACTCCAAAATGGCGGAATCCGGGGCTGTTGCTGGTCGCTGGTGTTGCAATGGAACATTTTATTGAGTGTCGCCTCTTGGTCAGTCTAAGCTCTTTGCATTGGTGTCAAGTGTAACTGTTACAATTTAAATAATACATTAAATTAATAAATAAGATGGTTGACAAAGAATTTAAAGTGTTATTTGTGTCCTACTGATAAATATATAGAAGGTATAATGAGTATATGTGTTAATGATAAGAGAGTACAGAGTGTATAAGTATTTGAAGACTTCATTGTTGTAAAAAGAGAAAAACAATAAAAACAAAGGGAACAAAACTGTGCGTTTGATTAAATGAAAACATGATTCAGGAGGATATTTTTGCATAACATGAGTTGTGAGGATAATTTTGCTATAATATGAATGTTAATAAAGAGATGGTACTAAGCTGTGCCTGGGGAAAGACACTGAAGTTTCAATGCGATTCTGTTTCTCCTGATAATTCAGGCACTTTTAATCTGTCTACAAGTATTACAGCTGGGACCCGTAACGTATGCTTGCAAAAACAGCTATAAGCAATGAGAAAAAACATAAGAGATGCTTTCGACTGAAGTGGGTCAGTTTTCTGCTCACAAGAAAAGGAAGAAATGGTCCAGATGAAACTTCTAACCAACTATTACAACCAAAAGCCTAAGAGCATTATCTTCAGAGGAAGATATTCTTTTCCAGCTGGGAGCTATGGCCTTGGAGGACTAGACCCCTGGAAGACTGCCCAAATGCTGATGTAATAGAAGAAATGCTTTCCTATGGTTTTTTAATCAAGTGTATCACCCTAGAGAGTAATTACTAAGCTCTAGAGAACAAAAAGGGATTTCTTCTCTGTATTAACGTTTTTTTTTAGATATATTCAAGTATATCAAACCTTGATTATTGCTTTGCTATGCATTTATTTATGCATTAAGGATTTCTTTTCTGTATTATTCTGTATATTTTTTGAGATGTACTCAAGTATAATAAACTTTTGATTTACTCAAGTACTGTATATCGAAACATTGATAGCTTAAAACATTAAAGGTACACCTGTATTCAAGGATTTAAATACTATATAAAAGGCTGGGACAGACAGACTAGCAGCATGCTTAGATTTCTGTATACTGTAAGTCTTATGCTGCGTTCACACCAGACACGGATGAAGTGTCAAGTGCGAGTGATTTACATGTTAAGTCAATGCAAAGACGCAAATAGACATCCTGCTGCGCGAATTAAGCGATTCGAGTGAATGAAGCCGCGCAAGTTGAGCCTTCTCAATGGAGAATAAAGTAAAGGATTTTTGTTTTGTTTTTGTATTTGTTTTATTAATTCTTTTCACTGGATTTATTTTATCATTAAGAGTATTTTTTTTTTTATTAATTTTCTTCCTGGATTGAACATTGGCTTCATTCGTAGAACCCATCAACATACCTTGTGGTAAGGTATGAATTGAATTATTCCTTGAAAGACAATACAAAAGATGGTCCTATAAACTCTAACTAATCTAGTGAAGAGAGGTTCCTGGTTTCTTTATTTAATTTAGAGTATTAAATGAAGTCATCCTGCACAGCACCCTTGGTATAAATGATTAAGAAGCATGGAAGTCCTACCATAAATACGTGGCTGGGGATTACAATGGAAATGTAGAAAATGGAGCAAATTACAGCATTTGTAAATCGGAAAAATGGACAAATTACTTCATACTGGGATAAATGGACCAATTATGCAACATCTCACTGACTTCCATGTTTTAGTTACAGTTCTGATGCAATCACTCCCTACATTAGAGCTAATTTGTTTTGTAGCTGATCTTTTTTTCTTTCTTTCTCTTTATTCTTATGTACACACCATGTTTACATTCGCACATATAGGAAAGCATATATGGCTGAAAAAGAAAGGGGATGTACTGTATGTGTGCTTGCTTATATCTATGAGAGTTTTCAGACTGATGATCTCTGATATGTATCTGATGTGTAATAATACTATTCGAGAAAAAAATTAAATAAAAGAATAAAAAACAAAACAAAAAAACATATTTGTGTTCATATTTTGAGCAAAAAGCAAAGTGATAAGTGTTT
Organism: Danio kyathit; assembly: GCA_903798195.1. NCBI lineage: Eukaryota > Metazoa > Chordata > Actinopteri > Cypriniformes > Danionidae > Danio > Danio kyathit. The sequence continues at coordinate 43,996,505 of LR812539.1, forward strand.
TCACTCAAAATGTGAACATGAAAAACCTGAAGACACTTGAGTTTGTTTTGGGATACGAGTAGAGTTTTTTTTTTTCTTGAGGTGACATCTGATCAGAGTTAAGACTTTGTGACTCAAACACCCACTAACTTCTGTTATTCTCCAGCTGTGATTCTTATAGATTTTTTGGCCACTCAACATTTTTCCTAACAGACAGACAGACGCCTTTTTCCAGGCTGATCATAACACCGAGTGGAATTATTGACGGTAGAAAGTAGAATTTTCAGTGTTTTTGATTTACTCATAACCTCTTAAGGCCCAAGGTGCTTTTTTACATGCATTTTTTATTTCTCTTTGCTATTTGGGCTTATTGTAACCTAATTAGAATAAAAATCTAAGTATCATCTTTTGATATGATGTACTTTTAGACAAAAATTATGTCCATATATGTGGACTTGTGGTCCGAATTAAATAAAACACTTTTTCCTGAATGTTTTTTAATGCATATATAACATAGAATTTTTTTTTGAATTTGCTTTGACTATCAGAGAGTAAAAACAAAAAAAAAATCCCATTTTGGGCAGTTAAAAATAGGGTTTGGGACATTTCATATGCTGCAAAACAGTTGCAGGGTGACACTGTATGTCTGTAACAAAATATAAAACATTTAAAGTATTTTAAATAGCCAATTAAGAGCTAAAATGTGCTGTCCACATATGTGGACACTCAAGCCCTAGCATCATCTCATACAAAACCAGATTTGATATCTTGGTGATAAGAGCTGTTAATTTGGCTGAAACCAATACAAGCTAAATTCAAATCCTAAAGACAGAAAAAAGCACTGTATTGTCTGCTCAGCCCACAAGAGGGCGTTAGTGAGCACAATAAGTAAATAAAAAACCTGATCAAGTCTTTTTAATTGAAATGAAATGACACTTCCTTTTTAAAAAGTGCATAGACATTTAAACAACTGTTCTTAAATAAAATACAATTTATTTGAAACATCTTGCTCATAAAATTCAAAAGTGCTTTAGTAATTTTCCTATTTAAAGTTTGACTCTTCTGTAGTTACATCATGTCCTAAGACCGACAAAAAAATGAAATGTTGCCCTTTTCAAGGTTGATATGGCTAGGAAATATGTCATCAAGCTTAAATAAGAAAATTATTTGAATTCTTTGGTCTTTTTTGAGCGAGAAGCTAATAGTCTAATCCGATTCACTGATTTATGCTAAACTAAGCTAAAAGTGCTCCTACTAGACCCAGAGATTGGCTGGATGTATTTGAAATGGTAAATCTCAACTGTTTAACTCTATGTGACTTGTAAAATGTGCCTATTTCCAAAACAAAGTGCATTGTTCCTTTAATTTAAATTCGTGCCAATAATTGTACCACACACTGTTAACAACGATATTTGTTTTTTACAGTACAGATTTTCAGACTGATGTCAGATAATAGTAACACCATCCTATGACCTACCGGAGCAGTCTTTTTCTGTGCAGGCGAGTCTTGCGCAGGTTCAGGTTTTGCAGCAGGAATGGTCTCGTACTGAGGGAGAGGAGCAGGGTACAGCACCTGGGGCATTTCCACACTTATTCCTGGCAAACCGTAAAACATGAATCTCTGCCAAGAACAATGAGACAGTTATCAGTACCTCTGTTCACACAAACACCTTTAGTTGATTAATCCAAACAGTTTGGATGAACGCTAAATAAAATGACCAGGTTAATGTCCATGTTCAGCTACAAATCAAATTTCACCTGAATGAAATTACCACAGAAACATGCTTAATATTAGACTATATTCAGAATATACTCAAAAATGTTTAATGTTAAACGTAGATTGTTATTCTTTAGGTGAACAATTAATCAGTGCAAGTTAATTCACTGAAAAAAATGTGTTTTGGTAATCTTCAAACAAATTCTGAGCATTTGCTTCTGTGTTCAAAGTGGTGGTTCTTCTGTTGATGTTAGTTTTACATTTCACCCACAACATTCTTAACTATGCTTCACTTACCGTTAGTTTGCTCTGAGGAAATGAAAAACAAAGCCCCGCCCCTACTCAATGTTCAATTTCAGTTGGAAGTACATCAACATACTAAAAAAAAGTCTTAGCAACTTCTGGTTCACACAGACTTTAAAGGGCCCTATCATACACCCGGCACAATAAGGCGCAAGACGTGTTTGCCCCGACGTGTTGCTATTTTCAGACCAAGGCAACCCTAATTTCAAGGGTGTTCCGGTCTAGAAAAGAGGCGTGTTAAGGCACCTTGTTGGCACGTTGCTATTTTGAGGAACTAAAATAGACTGTGCAATAGACCAGCTGAAAGCAGGTCTAAAGTCCAGGGCAGAGAGTGTTAGTTGTGCGTCTTGCTTACACATTGCTTAAAACACGCAGGACGTACAGCAATACGCAAATATCTTTACAAATGAAAAAGTATTAAAGGAAAAAAATATTACAAAAATTATTACTTTTTACATAAATATAAAAACCATTGCCTCCATGCCTTCTTCATCTCGAGGGGCTTTTTTCAGTTTATTCACAACAACTTGCTTTTGTTGGTATTTAATGGTATTATTATTAGTAGTAGTATTTATTATATGCATATTTATATTTGTTTTATTAAAAACAAGCTTAGATTTGTCCACCTGTCAGGTTTTGGACCATATAGGGCATAGGACGTGCCTTTGGTTTTTTGACCACACTTCGTTATTATTGTTTATTTATTTGTTTGCTGGAAATTAGAACTGAATTTAGAAATAGTTTTGAAACAACTAACATTTTAAACAATACCATTTAACAAACAAAATTAATTATGTAGGCTAATGGATGTCATCTGTGGAGTGAGTTTCCAGTTTCCTTACTCCACAAAAGAGAGAAAGTGAAAGAGAAAGTAAAGGTCGATTGGAAAAGGCTAGTTCTTTATCCTCAGCTGCAGATGGTCTGTTTAACTGTTTTCTCGCCAGTGAAGCGTTCAGTTTTTCCACTTACAAAGTCCGCCATGCAAATAGCAAATACGCCATGGCGTGACGCAACTGACTCTTAAAGGGAATGGGAGATGAGACTCTAATAGGTTTATTCTCAAAACACACCCATAACTCATTAGGAGAATAAGCTCAACCCTGTTAGACCATGCGCCGCAGAGTGTGTTTTTCTGTTCTTAAAATAGCAAAAGTGGATTTGGACACACCCTTAATGCTTTGCGCCTAGATCGTTAAAATAGAGCCCTAAGTCTGCATGAACCGTAAGTTGCAGAAGACTTTTATTTTAGTAAGATGTATTTTCAACTAAAATGAAATACTAAGGGGCAGGGTTTCATTTTTGCACTGGGGATTTTATTAAGCATATCTCGCTCAAGCCATCAAAACGATATCAGAGAAGGACTGCAATTGCAGAGCAGAAACAAATGGACATATTTTGCTTAAAAAAAAAATCCCCAAAACAGTACGTTTTAAAATTGTTCAGATTGTTCAGAGCAAAATAAACATTAGAAATTCTGATTTCATGAAGACTTTTATGTAAGACTACAAAACCACGAGTTTCTTTCTAAGTTTATGATGTAAATTGTAGCAAATCTTCCTGCTTATGCACACTTATGACATGTTCAGACTTCACAGTATCAGCCTGATCCACTTGACGGAGGGTGTTTTGGGAATTCATTAACAACAGCGGACTGATGAAATTATATAAGTTATGAAATGAAGCTATGGCAAAAATATTTCCTTGAGAAACTAAAGTCAAGCAAAAAAGTTGCTGTGATACTAGTAGCTATTGTTGTTTACACTGTTGTTTCGGATGCAAGTCACTAATTTCAACTGACATTAATCACATCACTAAGAAGGGCTGATTTGTTGGGAAGCAAGATATAATGTGACATGTTTTTTGTCCTCAACACAAATTTAATGGTCTCAAAAAAATTACATAATCTGACAGTTTTTACTGTTGTTAAAGTCAAAAACACCGTGTAGTCTAAATGTCATATAAAGGGTTAGTTCATCCCAAAATAAAAATCTGTAATCATTTATTCCCTCTCACATTGTTCCACAATTCTATAAGATTTTTGTTTATTTCGGAGCTCAAATAAAGACATACTTTGTGTGTTCAGAAAATGAACAAAAGACTTATGGGTTAGGAATAAGATGAGGAGGAGTATGTTGTTATACTGCTACATTGCAATATAAAAACGAGACAATACTAAAGAGGTAAATTATGATTCTTGTTTTTTCCCCTAAAAGTCAGGTATAATTGGCCCAAATATGTCAATTCAGTCATCATGTACACCCCTGAAGCTGTAAAAAAAAAAAAAAAAAAAAAAAACTTTCTGTACCTGAATGAGGCAATTGTGGATTAGACCATGACTGTATGTGGAAGAACAACAGCTCATTTAGTGTGTTATTAATAATTATATCATCTCTACAACAATGCATATTGCAGAATTTTCCAGTTTCAGTTTTCAATGCAATCAAGTGTTTACATGCCTTGGCAAATGTGTTAGAACATGTTCAAACCTTTCCTTACAATTGGAATGAAGTGCAATTTAGTGTCAAGCTCCCAGTATAATTACAAAAAAAAAAGGCAACATGATACTTATGTTCATTTCCCTGCCTATGTTTCTTTAAGACCAACATTATTTTTTTTTTGGAAAGAGAAGACCTTAGTGCAGCCAATGATGTGCTTTGGTTAAGTCACATGACATGCTGTGTTTTTCTGTAGCACGATTTCTGACAGACTGGCCTTTATTGTGAGTAGTTGCTGAATGCTAATGTAAATGTCAATAAAAACAAAGGATCAAATTATGTCAGATCCAAAAAAAATCTGAAACTTCACCTCCAGTAAGTTATGATGACACATTCACAACTCAAATTTTTTTTAAATCAAATTAGTTTTTTGTAAATCGATCAAATGTATGTGTGCAATAGTGGAACGTGCAATATTGCAATGGGTTAGCAAGCTAGCAAGGTCAGCTGTGAACTTTTAAGCCGTAACGATAACAACATGAAAGCTAGTAATATAACGTTGATTAGTCATGTGTTAATGGCACTTGCATTATGGATAAAAAAATATTTTATGGACAAAATAATATTTTAATGGCTTATACTACTTTTGAATAGATATGAATACAGAGAACAATGTATTAGCGAGCACCACCATGTTTTATGGTAAGTGAAAGAAGAAAAGGACAGAACTGGCTCTTCCTGTAGATGAAAGTGAGGATGAGATGGGTTTTAGTGACCATGAGAATGATGCAGATTGGACATTTGATAGAGACAGTTCAGGTAAGTTAGCTCAGAGGCAGATAAGACAGGCGTAGTATAGTATATAGTATAATATATAAATATTGTTAGGTAGTAGCTACATTATTCTGATGCATCTGGATATACTAGACTTGTTATTTATTTGTTATAATATTTACTGGAGAAAATATTTATATTTACTGTATGTTGTATACATGATAATACAATATTAGGTTTGTTTTTAATAGTATTCAAGAAAAAAAAGAATGAAATCAATGAAAGCTGTTGGAATATGAGTTGTTGGAAAGTATGTATAAGGTGTCATTTATAAGTTCTGTGTTAAAGCTTATAATACTGCAACACCAATTAAGTCATTTCAAACAACAAAATTATTAATTATAAGGAAAGTTTTACATTTGAAATGTCTAAGTTTGATCCACTGTTGGACGTTGTTGCCATGTGGCAACATATCATAAAATATCTTAAAAAAATAAACTTTTCCAAAAACTTTTACAGCACTTTAAGTTAAGCCATTTTAAGACAAGAAAAACAGTCAAATATTTTTTATAGATTTATCATAATGCACCGGTAGAGGGTTAAGGTTGAAATTAGGTTCCATGCGTAATTTCTAAATCTATAGATATAAAAATCTAGGCTTACTTTGAGTACAGCCAATAATGCGCCCAGATCCTGGTTCGGAACGGCCTTCCATTTTCCTCCATTAAGAAAATACTGCATCCCCTTTAGGGCACTCTGTAATAACTGAAACAAAAGAAGCAGTGAAACGACAGTGAACAAGAAAATGGTGAATAAACAGGAGCTCATAAGAAATACGCGCTTCAGGCTAAATTTTTGAAAACTGCTAAAACGTACTTTAACATACCTCTGACAAAATCTGGCAAGGAAATTCCTAACTTTCCATCAGCTTAGTCCCTTTATTCATCAGGGGTTGCCAAAGCAGAAAGTGAACAATAAGGAAAGTAAAGTAAAGCAGAATGAACCGCCAACTTATCCAGCATATGTTTTACACAGCGGATGCCCTTCCAGCTGCAACCCAGTACTGGGAAACATCCATACACTCTCACATTTACACACTCATACACTACAGCCAATTTAGTTTATTTAATTCACCTATAGCGGATGTCTTTGGACTGTGGGGGAAACCCCTCGCAAACATGGGGAGAACATGCAAACTCAGAAATGCCAACTGACCCAGACGGGACTCGAACCAGCGGTCATTTTGCTGTGAGGTGACAGTGCTAACCACTGAGCCACCATGTCACCCTGTTTTGTGCTTAAAAATAAATAAAATTATAGATATGTATTAGGCTTGGGCGGTATCCAAATTTTAATACCGTCAAACCTCCTCCCTATTTTACCTCGGTATACGGTATTACAGCAGCGGGAATGCAGACCTCTAGTTCGTATTTACCACGTGTCCCTTCTCGTTCGGTCGAAACCCGAAATACTGCCAAACTGCAGAGGTTGTGTTTTTTTTCGAGACCAGGTCATTTGGTGCGCAACCTGCCATCTTACCTCACCTCTCTCTCTCTCTCTCTCCTCCACACTGTCCCGTGATGACAATCATGAATACACATTTTTAGGCATTAAATAAATAATTTTTAATATTTAATACTTGTCTTCTATATAAGTGCATTGTTTTTTATCACGGTATAACGGTATTGAAACTGATACCATTGCTATTTTTAGATCCCGCAGTATACCATATTACCGGCCAAGCCTAATATGTATTGATAAAAAAAACACAACTTTGACTACAGTCTTGTTTGTAAAATGAACACTATGAAGCAGTAAGACTCAACAGCTTTTGTTTGTTTTCACACTGATGATATTTACAGGGACACAATATTGACGAATAAAGCATTATTTTTGTGCAGTTCTTTGCACAACACTAAATAAATACTTCAAAACTTGAAGGTGTCTAAGATCTGTAATTGAATATGTTTGCCTCACCTATCTATCTCCATTTGGGCAACTTTTCTGGTGTGGAAAGTTTTATTCATTAGCTCACTAATTCAATGTAAACGATGTGGTCTTTTCTCTGACGTTCGCTTTTGAAAATGCCGTTGGTTAATTTTAGGGAAGGGTTTAGATCAGTGGTTCCCTATGTGATCCGTGTGACAAGCTTTCTCAAACACTTCATATTCGCAAAACATGCAGACAGCACTAGGCCTGTCATGATATCTATTTTTTTGTTGTACAATATTGCACCAAAATATATTGCGATAAATGATATTATAGTCATTTTAAAACCATTTCATGTCACTCATTATATAATGCCAGAATGACAATATAATATCATCACAATGCAAGCACACACTTCCAAAGAATACGTCATATTTTATGCTTAAGAATATTTCATTTAATTGTAGTCCTTTTTACCATTTAATAATTAGATATTGGAATCAGAATGAAAAAATGTATATCCTAAATAAATAATAATAAATCTTAAAAAAAAAAAAACTGCAAGGTGAAAAGTAACAGGCTGCGATATCTGTGATTTTACATTTTGTGAAAATGTAGCTGAGGCATACATTTCCAATGACCCTGGGCTGACAATTACATTCACAGTATTCCTCCTATAAGCCAAATATAAAATTTCCTGATTTTGCTTTCACTGACTAAAAATCTTAATTACCATGACATCTAATACAGGCTGAAAAAACAGGCTGCTAATATTCATTCATTCATTCATTCATTTTCTTTTCGGCTTTGTCCCTTTATTAATCTGGGGTCACCACAGCGGAATGAAATGCCATCTTATCCAGCACGTGTTTTACGCGGCGGATGCCCTTCCAGCTGCAACCCATCACTGGGAAACACCTATACACACTCATTCACACACAAACACTATGGACCAGTGGTGTAGTCCTAAAGAAAAAAGTGGTGTACTATTACCCACCCAACCCAAATATTAAAAGTAGGCAAAGAAACGACGATATATATATATATATATATATATATATATATATATATATATATATATATATATATATTTTTTTTTTTGTTTTTTTACATAAGTTACCTGTAATTATTGAAAGAAATAACAAATACTATGGAAGTTAATGATTACAGGTTACCAGCTTTCTTCAAAATATCTTCTTTTGTGGATGACAATTTTACTTTTTTTGAATGAACAATCCATTAAAAAAGGAAAAATATTTCAACAAATTTGTTCATTTTAAAGCGAGATGCTAATAGCCTAATCCTATTCAATGATTTATGCTTAGCTAGTAGTGCCCCCAGCAGACCCGGAGATTGGCTGAGTATGTTAAGCTGTGGTAAAACCTGGGTATAAGCCAACTGTTTAACTCTAAAGGGATTTGTAAAATGAGCCTATAATTAATATACAATTAATAAACAATATATATATATATATTTTTTTTTTTTTATAAATATATATATATATTTTTTAGAATAAAAAGTTTTGTTCTTCAAAAACTCAAATACTTGCCTATACTCAAGTATTTTTTCCATGTTTTAAATAGCACTGCCACTTTTATAATCTAAAATGGCATAAATATAAACATATTAAAAAATTTACAGGCTAATTTACATATTTCACTATCATAATATAAGTCATAATAGGAAATAATTTTTAACAAGATACAACACATAATGTTTCACTCTGATATGCAGTTAAAATGAGTACATTCACTGAGTGGTTCTGTCACTGTGTTTAATCCTGTGCATGAATGTATGATATATATAATGCCACATGCACTGTAATGTGTTTTATAATCATAGTTAATTGATAAATGTTCGTTAAGAGTTGCATTTTCTCTGGAGGAAACAGCTGTGATGATGAGGGAAGCGCCAAGGAAACAGTAGATGGGGAAACCCGATTGGTACATGTGATACAAATGTTTCTATAGCAAAGAACTGTGAATATGCAGATATTATAACAATCTATAGATAAACACACCTTCTGCTCTCACTCTGCAAAGCTGTGGTTTGCTGATTAAACGAAAAACGAGTTGAAAACGGAGGAGCAGAAGTCTGCCGCCGTTTTCATATCAAATTTAAAGGGGACTAAGGTGATCATTTAGTAGTGTACAGTTCATGAGGAAATCGCAAAACATTTCGAGGGACTGAATAGAAATATAGGGGGCTAAAGCAATGCCCATGCTTTTTTAAAAATAATTTTACCTCAGTGCTTCAGCGAGACATCATTTAGTTGACTAGTCGTCGTTATCGAAAAACTCCCGAAATTTTCTCACAGCTGCTGCGGTCGTCAGGGGGCGGGGAATGCCGCAAATTAAACAAAAATCCACTGATTGCAACAAATAAGATGCAAGTAACAAAAAAACATTTGGTATACAGTTAAAGGGGACGCGAATACACGTAAATTAGGGAAGTCTAATCAGAAAAACAAGTGAGTATACCGAGGGTATACACAATTATTGATCCTCAGAAGTCGTAATACCCAAACAGCTCATGGAAAAAAGTAGGCATACTGAGTATACGTGCGTATAGCCCCGACTACACCACTGCTATGGACAATTTTAGCTTACCCAATTCACCTGTACCGCATGTCTTTGGACTGTGGGGGAAACCGAAGCACCCAGAGGAAACCTACACGAACGAGGGGAGAACATGCAAACTCCACACAGAAATGCCAACTGACCCAGCTGAGGCTCGAACCAGCGACCTTCTTGCTGTAAGGCAAGTCAGCGAGTCGCCTGCTGCTAATGTATTAATAATAAAAAAGCAAATAATATGCACAAATAAAACCTAATATTAAAATGGCTTAATCTTGAATATAATTTTAATAGCCACTATGAGAACAATAATGGATAATTTACCTCACCCATGCTCGATCGCTCGATAGTAGTTTTACAAGTGTTATATTTAGCTTTGCTGTCATCTACTCTTTAACCATCTTGAAGTAGTGATTTTGAAGTCAAAGTTCTTAAAAGTTTATATTATCCTGACATGTTTGGTTTAGTTAACAAGTACAGTCAGGTGACTACATTTGATTTAAAGGGAGAGTTCACACAAAACTAAAAAGATTTACTCAACTTTCACTGGTCACAAACGTATTTCTGTTGAACAGAAAATAATTTTTTGAAAAATGTCAAAAACCTGTAAACCATTGACTTCAATAGTATTCATTTTTCCTACTATGGAAGTCAATGGTTACAGGTTTTGCACATTAATCTTAAATATCATCTTTTATGTTTAACCAAAAAAGGAAACTCATAAAGGTCTGGAACCACTTGAGGGTGAGAAAAGTGGAAAACTGGAGCTGAAAAATAGACTAATAGTTGTGAAACATCCCAAAACAATTAGAACAACAAACAAAAGTTCCTTCTATTCCAATGGGGAAAAAAATCATGACTTTCAATGTCTGAAACAGAACTTTTATATTAGAAACTCAATGACCCTGTTGGAACCCTGCATTTACTGCTGTTCTGCTCAATTCTGTGGGTGAAATCCAATCATTTCAGCAGGAAGGGTTTAAAGGGTGAAAAATGTCCCCACTCAGATTCACCACATTTAAGCTAACCATATGAACCTGCCATGCTGACCAACAGAAAGAGGTTTGATCAATAAATCTGGCATGCCCTAAACTCATGTAAACGCAACAGAAGAATCTGTTAAAGATGCAGTACTGACCGTACAGAAGACAATGTCATCCACATCTGGAGGTTTGGTGGACTGTAGTGTCCGCAGAAGGATTCCGTAGCACACACTTTTATATGGCTCTTCTAAATATGGCTGAGAAGGAACACTAAGAAAAACAAACAAACAAACAAACAAACAAACATTTAATTAATTGTGAAGATCTGTTCACACCAACAACTGCAACTTTAATATAAAGCATAACTACAACAAGTGAAGTTTTAATAATCTGATTCTAGAAACATGATCACTGAAATCCCTTTAAAAAAAAAAAACTATTTTTTCTTATTAACATTAAAAAACGTTGCATCCACGCAAAAACTACTGGTCTTAAAATGCTCAAGCTTTTAAAGTGGAAGGTTTTAAGTTTATAAAACTAAATTTGTGTTTGACTACTGCATGTAGCACTGCTGAACTTGTGCATTTCTTTGGTGAAAAACAGGACTGTGAGGGTTTTATTTCATCTATAAAAACAACAATGTTCTGTTAAGCGTCTCATTTTCCACAAACCCACATATAGGAACACGGTTTCAGTAACCAAAACGAGTTACAGAATTAAACGATTTTCCACATTCTAAGACATTTGTTCGATGTAATGCAGTTTAAATGTAGACTAAAATGTGTCCATGTCTGTGTTAAAAACTGTACAAAGGATCTTGAGGATATTTAGCTCTACTTCACCTTGTCAGGCAGGTATATATACGATCGACAGACAGACAGACAGTTTATTTTTTCTTTGCCATGATGACAGTAAATAATATTTGACTAGATATTTTTCAAGACACTTCTATACAGCTTAAAGTGACATTTAAAGGCTTAACTAGGTTAATTAGGTTTACTAGGCAGGTTAGGGTAATTAGGCAAGTTATTCTATAATGGTGGTTTGTTCTGTAGACTATCGAAAAAATATATATAACTTAAAGGGGCTAATAATTTTGACCTGAAAATGGTTTTATATAAATTAATAACTGCTTTTATTCAATATATATATATATATATATATATATATATATATATATATATATATATATATATATATATATATATATATATATATATATATATATATATATATATATATATAGACACACACACACACACACACACACACACACACACACACACACACACACACACACACACACACACACACACACACACACACACACACACACACACACACACACACACACACACACACACACACACACACACACACACACGTTATGTTATTGCCAATGTACTTTATCAAATATATTGATTTTATACTCAGTATTTCAACTTTATAAATGGTAACCCAATAAAAAGCTTTGTTTCTGATTGATTTTGCAATATTTGATTAAAAGTAACAGCCCATAAACCCTCCCTCATTAAAAAAGTGAAAGAAAGTGAAAAATAAGAATGTTTCCTATTATCTTCTTATGATCTGTAATATGTAAACTGTTTTTGTGCACTGACTCCTCCAGGGTGGAAAACATGTTAAGCATGTTTTTGTTGTGTGGTCTTATCCAGAATTTAACTCAACACAATTTATATAAACACACATGAAATAGCAGCCAGTTACAATAACTGACCTGAGACACAGATTAGCAATGCAATGCACAGCTGAACGCCGCAACTCTATGTCTGGCTGCTTGGGGTCACCATACTTAACCAGAACCCCACTTGGTCCAAGGAGATCTGGAAGATACTGGAAAGGATTCAAAATGAATTTTATTATAGTATAAATCAAAACATTAACAAAAAAGAGAGAATTGCCAGATTTGTAATTCTTACCCTTTGACATTTGGATCCATTGCCATACACCAGTGAGGAAAGAGCCAGCAGCACCTCCGAATGAGTCCATGAACTGCATGTCCGCAGAGCCCGCGAGCAGTATGATACCAAAACATCAAGCGTACGTTCGTCCACTATTACCTGTTAGTAGTAACACAGATTTTTTTTTCAGAGGATAATAGAAGCCTTGATAAGGATCGTGTAAACAATAATAATTAATAATTTTTATTAATAATAATTTGTGCAGTATCACTTTTAGTTTGTGATGTACTTTGATGTGCCACATAATTTGAACTAAAATATGAAAAAAAGCCATAAGAGTAGCCCCTCCCCCTTTAAAAAAAACAGCCAATAGCATTTAGTTTTTATTACAACTCCGCCAGTTTTGCATTTTTTTTTATGTTTTTCTAAATTTAAAACACTAAATAAATAAATCACTGCACATTAGGATGGAACTGACACTGACAAACAAGAGAAATATTGTGTCAAGAATGGTCCGGTTAGAAAGCTGTTCAATGGATATTTACCAGATACTGTACCATGGTATTGGGGCATGACTGGGTGGGGAAAAATTAATTTCTTTATAATATTAATGCAGCCTGAATATATGTATTAAAGGAGGAATGTAATATAATAATTCAGTAATTCTTGTTATTAAGCAATAGCATTTTGTTAGTGTTTCTCATTTTTTCAAACATTTATCATTGAGGTGCTATATGTGTGGTTTAACCTATGATTATTCATTCATCATTCATTTTCCTTCAGCTTAGTCCCATTATTCATCATGGGTCGCCACAGCGAAATGAACTACCAACTTATCCTGCATATGTTTTAAACAGCGGATGCCCTTCCAACTGCAACCCAGAACTGGGAAACATCCATACACACTCATTCACACACATACACTACGGCCGATTTTGTTTATTCAGTTCACCTATAGTGCATGTCTTTGGACTTGTGGGGGAAACGGGAGAACCCGGAGGACTACCACACCAACACGGGGAGAACATGCAAACTCCACACAGAAATGCCAACTGCCAGCCGGGACTCGAACTAGCGACCTTTTTGCTGTGAGGCAACAGTGCTAACCACTGAGCCACCGTGTCGCCACATATGATTATGGTTGGCAAGATTTAGTTAACTACATTATAATGTGCAAATATGTAAATACAATTTTTACAGATGTTATTTTACTCAAGAACATAAATGTACATCTACTTATAAAAAAAATACATATGTTTTATAAACATTCAGCATTATAAGTACCTTAGATTTCTGAAAGGTTTGACATGTTTATTGACAATAAAAAAAACTTTCACTAAAAAGAAAAATCTTCCTTCAGTTTTAAAATAAAACAGAATTATCTGCATCTACTGATATGAAAAATCAAGATTATTATCATTAAAGTTTTGTCCATTTCACCCAGCCCTATTGCAAATACCTGTAGCTGGTTTAGAAGTTGATGAATCATTTGGCAGAGTTTGATGATGAGATGCTCTTGACTTAGAGGAACCAGACGGCTTGCTTGCACCAGAATCTCACACACATCCTATGAAAAACATGTACATGCACATGAATGCATACCAATACTTGTTGTAAAGTTATAATGACGTTGTAAATGTAAATTCTCTTTTTTTACAAGTGGCATATTAAATTGGTCAAAGTGAAAATAAATAAACTTAGAATTTTGTGAATAATTTCCAATATATGCCGTTTAATTTCCAGTATAGTTTATTAATTTAGATTCCAACTAAAGTATCCCTAAACACATTATTCAACAAAAACACTATCAATAATATGCGGCACTATTAAAGGAATAGTTTACCCAAAAACAAAAATCTGTCATCGTTTATGCATCCTCCACTTGTATCAAACCTTTTTAAGTTTTTTAAACTGACTTTTTTTCTGATTAACACAAAGGAAAATGTGTTTGTTCGTTTTCCTTCGGCTTAGTTCCTGATTTATCATGTGGTCACCACAGCGGAATGAACCGCCAACTACTCTGGCATAAGTGTTACACAGCTGATGCCCTTCCAGGCACAACAACAAAAATATTCTGAAGAATACTGGAAAAGAACAGCCATTGACTTCCACAGTATTTTTGCTGTTGTTGTTGTTGTTGGTTACATTTTTCTCCAACATTCTTCAGTAAATCTTTTATTGTGTTCAACAGAAAAAAGAAATGGGCAACACGGTGGTGCAGTGGGTAGCGATGCCGCCTCACAGCAAGGTCACTGGTTCAGTTGGCATTTCTGTGTGAAGTTTGTATGTTCTCCCTGCACTGTAAAAAATCCAACTTACAAATTGTTAACTCAGTTTAAAATTGTAAGTTAGGTGGACATATTTTTGAACTCAGAGTTGAATTTACTCATCAAAAACGTTTTAACTGCATGTTTGGACTGCAGAATTGTTTGTTCAATGAAAGTAAAAAAAACTCAGTTGAGGAGATTTTTGATTTCTTCATTTGAGCCAAAAAGTTGAGTTAACTTAAAAATTTTAAAGCAACCGGCTGCAAAGAAATTTTGAGTTTATTAAGCTTCAGTGGTTGAAGTTGTCCCAAGTTATTCCATAAAGTATACTTGACTTAAAACAGCCTTTTCAGTCAACTTAAATAAAACATTTACCACAACTTCAACCACTGAAGCTTAATAAACTCTAAATTTCATTGCAGCCGGTCGCTTTAAAATGCTACGTTAACTCAACTTTTTATTTTTTACAGTGTGTTGGTGTGGGTTTCCTTCGGGTGTTCCGGTTTCCCCCACAGTCCAAAGATATGCGGTATAGGTGAATTGAATAAACTAAATTGTCCGTATAGTATGTGTGAGAATGAGTGTATGGATATTTCCCAGTACTGGGTTGCAGCTGGAAGAGCATCCGCTGTGTAAAACATATGCTGGATAAGTTGGCGGTTCATTGATTCCGCTCTGGCGGTGACCCTGTTGAATAAAGGGACTAAGCCAAAGGAAAATTAATGAATGAATCCAGACTCAACATCGCGTATGTTCGCGATGTGACTATTGTGAATGATCACATTGTGATATCGATGCTGAAACAATATATTGTGCAGGCCTAATTACAACATTTTCATTTTGGGCTAAACTATCCCTTACTGAGAAGAACCAATAATAATAGCACCTAAATTAAAACAAAAAGTAATGACCGCTGGGAATTCAGTGTTGAAATAATTAAAATACCAATGAAATAGAAAACTGTATATATAGTTATTTATTTACATTACTATAGTTGTAGTAATACCACAGCAACAATAGAATTACCACACGAGACTTTACTCTAGTACGGTTCAAAAACACTGTAATGTTTACTACAGCAGTGTTTCCCAACCCTGTTCCCGGAGGCACATCAACAGTACATATGTTGGATGTCTCCCTTATCTGACCCATTAACTTCAGGTTTTGGAATGTGTTCTAATGTTCTGATGAGTTATTAAGGTGTGTTTGATTAGGAAGAGGTTGAAATGTGTACTGTTGTTGTGCCTTCAGAAACAGGGTTGGGAAATACTTTACTATAGTATTTTTTAATGTGGGTGTTGTCCAAGTAACTGGTGGGCTTTGGGGAAATAATAGTTTATCAGAGTATTATCGGCATTAAGAAAAACAATATAAATGTGCTCATACCTCTGGGTGAATACTGTCATGGTTGCTGTTGCTGTAGTTTTCTGAGATGAGCTCGTCGAACAGTAAATTGAGCTCAGTTTTCAGACTGGCGCTGTCAGACGGGCTGAGAGATCTGAGTTTATTAAAGCAGCGGCTGATCTGATTCTGCGCCTGCGCCGATCCATCGAGCTCATGCTGCGGCTTTGACAGAGTGACAAACCTTGAGGTGTCTGCTGAGGCGGACTTAAATCCTTGCGTCTTTCCATCTGGAGAAAAACTCGAGTTCGAACCCAGAAACGTTAACTTACCGGCCATCTTTACGGGGTCAAAATAGCGGCTTTACTATGGTAACAAGGAACCACATCCGATGTCAACCGGAAATGACATTTTATAAATTAAAAGTTCTTTGTTGCATTCTTTTTTCTCTCATGTGTCTAAGAAAGGGATAGTTCTTACAAAAATGATAATTTTCATTTGTGAAAATGTTCTCAATGGTGAAAATTTCTGTCAAAATGTTCAACAAAAAAATCTCTGTTATATTACATGGCCTACCATTTTGTTTCAATACGCCCAACAGTTGAATATTTAAGGATATTTCAAGAATGGCAACCTATCACAGTACCATACTTGAATGGGGTTTATGTTTAGTCTTTTAATTTTCAGTCAGCCAGTCTCAGCGCTTCCGGTAAACTGAATTTCCAAAAAATCACCACATTTAAGGTCTGATTTCTTTAATAATCAGTGAAACAATAAGAAAACTAAGTTTTAAAGTATATCTTGGTTTTAGTCTAGCCGTTTTAAGCGAGCCTCAAACCGGCGATTTGGAAAGAAAAACCACATGCGAGGTGAATGCTCTAATGAAGACTCTACAATATTTACTAGTAATTAGTAAATGGTGACAGAATTCTTAGTTTTGAATTAACTATCCTTTTAAGAGTGAGTATATGGTGAATTTAGCGTGAAATCTCCTTTAATATATTTCATTTATTAAAGTACAATTATTATTATTAATTAAAAAGTGCCCTTTTTTCCACTTGAGCCCCTGCCCCTTAAAAGGTCTCTGCACGTCCCTGCATAAACATTTCACCAGACGTTTATCATTGGCTGAAAAACACTAGCTGTCCAAATACCCCATTCACTGAGCTCATCATTCTTTCACAAATGTTTGTAAAGCATCTGCATGCTTAGTGCTTGATTTTATACACCCGTGGCCATAGAGGTAACTGTAACGGCTCAATTTAATGATGTGAAGGGATGTCCCTAAACTTTATAACACCAGTAAAGCCAAAATATAATAGAAACATATTTTTTACAGGACGTTATTGTTCATTAGTGTAAGTGAGGATAACAAGATAAAGCAAACTGTGACATTGTAGCCAAAAATTCTTCATATAGTGGTCTATAAAACAAAGAGGAAGTGAAGAAGCTGCTGCAGTGAGTCTGAAAAAATACTGAAGTTCAGGTGTGGATGAATTTGGTTGACAACAGAGATTACAGGCTGACAGAGTACTGATAGCTGTGTAAATATTGTCATGCTATAAGTTTTCTGACTTATTTTTGCTCTATCGTAAGACACACAATGTAAAAAATGCTGGGTTCCACACTATCAATTTGTATTGGGACAACATGAAGGAATTAAGTTAACTTATTAGTTATTACAAATTTAAGAGGATTGAACAAAAAACAATCAAGATGTCCCCAAAAACCTCAAGAATTGTGTTATTTCAGATCATTTTGAATAAGTAGTTTGAAAAAACATCAAACTAAATTTTTTGAGTGCGCTGTACTCATATATCGTGGTATTAAAAAGTTCTGTTTTTATTAACAACAACCTGTTAGTGATTACCACTATTTTTTTTTATTCCAGTATCTTGTAGTCACAAATATATTCATCAGCTTAGCTTACAATATTTTGATATATTCAAACAAAACTGGTAAAAAAAAAATTGTTTGTATATCCAACAGCTGTATGAGATCACATCTGAGATTTTTTTAAATGGTAATCTTCACACAGCCTCGCAGTAAAATGCAACATTTACTCAAATATACAGAAAGGGAAAATATACAACATTTACAAGAACCCTATTTGTTTTTTAAGCTACAGGCCTCTTTGAGTCACATTTAATACAGGCACAGTTTGAACTGAAAGCGAACTATGTACAAAGTTCGCACAAACATGATCACAAAAGACAAGCTAGTGTCCCGGTTAACGATACCTCAAGTTTACCCTTGAGGTAAAATTAAATAATAAAATTAAGAGTGTAAACATTAACGTCACATTCATCAAATGCTGTGCATTGACTCGCTTTTGGAACATGGCACAGATCAGTAAACTGCAAATAATAGACAGCAGGATGCAGGACACTTTGGGCTCCATTATTCAGAGTTGCAAACTACATGAAGCGATTGGTTGTGCTGAATTTTCCAGATATCGAATTCAAAATGACTCAGGTGAAGAATAATGAATGAACTGGTCTCAGATCTGTGAAAATTGCAACTTAAATGGCTCCAGTTTAGTGTGGACTATTATCAGTAGAGTGCGATAAATGAAAGGTGTAAACATTGCGATACTCGAAGATCTATAAATTGAGAACTTTCAATGACAAAAGGTGAATCACTCAAGGCATTGTTTGTGAAAATTGGCAATGATGATCTCCATGCAATGGCATCTGTCCCATAAAGCTCTCTTTGTGTCTATCCTTTTTGGTAAAATAGATTGCCATGCACTTTTTGATATTTGCTTCAGTCAACATTCTCAGGTCCCAAAAAAAAACAAGCGTTCCTGACAAAGAAGAAAGTTCATTTTCAAAAACCCTATCTGAACATGTTGCACAGCAAAGAAAAAGGAGAAAAGCCAAACACTCTGGCTGACACTGAGGAGTATAAAAATCTGTGAGCTTCCAGGAATCCCAAATCACACCATATGATACAGCAGTTTTTCCTCTGACAGGTCAGTTATGGCAGCAGTTGTCAAAATAAGAGTCCTTCTTTTGCCCGAGGTCCACCCCCTTCTCCTCTGTGAGAGTACAAAAATAAAAAAATATATATAAACCATCAAGATAAACTATATTATATTATTTGATCAATTTCATTACACTTCAACAGTATTGATCATAGACAAAGGGTAGCTAATGTGTTTTCCATTATTACTGTGGAAATCTGTGTCTCTGTTAATATAAAATACATCTGTTAGAAATATAAATATATTATTAAGGCATCCAAGCATTGGGCATCCAAGTCATTCCCAAGCCTGCATATCTGTGTAAATGTCTTGAAACTGAAATTGTGTCCTCGACTCAGAATTATGTATTCCATATAAATACTATCAATACTGATAGTTCAATATGTGTCAATATACATACATACAGACTTACATACACGCCTCAAATAACAGGCAAATAACAATCTAAAACAACTTTATGAATTAGCATATTTATTTCTTTTTAGAAATTAGAAGTAAGAAATTATAACCAAGTGTAACTTTTAGCCCTTAAAAATAAATAAATAAATAAATAAAATTCGTGGATAACAACTATTATATTTTAGCACTGAGAATACTACTGTAACTAAAAATTTTGCACATCCTGCTGATCAAAAAAAGAATATATAAATCACCCTTACATTTACCTTGTATATTCATTTTAGTGCTAAATACAAGGATTATTTTGGATTAAATCACATCCAAAATAAAAGTTAATAATAACCAAGTATATTTGTGTATATAATACACAATACACAATTATGAAAACATAAATATTTCACAATACACACATATCTATATAATATGTGATTAATCGTTTGACAGAAGTCATTTATTTCCTTGTGCGTAAGCT
The DNA here is from genome assembly GCA_903798195.1 of Danio kyathit. Taxonomy (NCBI): domain Eukaryota; kingdom Metazoa; phylum Chordata; class Actinopteri; order Cypriniformes; family Danionidae; genus Danio; species Danio kyathit. The sequence continues at coordinate 44,016,585 of LR812539.1, forward strand.
TTTCTCCCCCATCACAGCTCACCAGCGCCTATTTTTCCTAAGGCAACTTAAGAAGAACCAGCTGTCATCAGCCGTCTTGGTGAACTTCTACCGCTGCACAATAGAAAGCATCCTGATGAACTGTGTCACAGTCTGGCATGGAAGCTGCTCTGTTGCAGAGCGTAAGGCACTGCAGCGGGTGGTGAAAACTGCCCAACGCATCACAGGGACCACACTGCCAGCCATAGAGGATATCCAGAGGAAACACTGTCTGCGCCGAGCACGCAGTATTCTTAAAGATTCCTCTCACCCTGCTCACAGACTGTTTTCTCTCCTGCCTTCTGGCAGGCGCTTCAGGCTCCCCCGGACAAAACCAGTAGACTAAGGAACAGCTTCTTCCCCAGAGCTGTCTCCCTTTTGAACTCTGCCCCCCACTGACTCATAACTTACACTCCTCATAATCATTGGACTATTTAAAAATTGCACATATTCATTGCACTGATTCATTTATTTGAACTGTACATACCCACTGCACATTTGTAATTATGTACATACCAACTGTACATATACATTTGTAATTGTTTATCTATCTGCACACTTCTAATTATTAATAGCAACCTGTACATATATCCATCTATTGTAAATCTCTGTTCATAGCTAATACAACCTGTATATAATGTTCATAGTCCATCCATCTGTAAATATCACCATAGTTTTTCTATAACTGCACTTTATAACTTATACCTGTATCCTGCACTTGCTGCTATTGCACTCCTGGTTAGACCTAAACTGCATTTCGTTTCCTTGTACTTGTACATGTGTAATGACAATAAAGTTGAATCTAATCTAAATCTAATCTAAAAACCCCTTGGTAAAAAGTTTTTTTTTTTTTTTACTAAATTACACATTTATGTCTGGCGTTTTGCGCACAATCACATTGTAACTTTTTTTAGTCACAACGTGTTAAACGTCTGGAATAAACACTACCAAAAAAAACTGTCCAGTAGAGCATTTAAGCACAGCTAAATTTAAATTTGCAAAGATAGTGAGTCAATTTGAGCCACTCATTGCATATTCACAGCTTGTGAATACATCATAGCACAGTGACATCATTTAGCAACAAACTGGCCAGCATTTAGCAACTTCCCCTGCAAAAATTGGCAACACTGGTCGCATGTGGTGTGGACAAACCCAAATTGCTTATCATATCATGTCTGGTTAGTACACTACACATTGAAATGCTTGTATTGTTTGCGTATCAGCAAATATCTTAGCATGAAAGCCATGTGCCTTAAACATAACCATAAAAGTTTTACCTTGCATGAACTCTAAAGAACAGCTACTAAAATCTTCAGCCACCTTCTGAAACACCTCATCTGGGTGGAAAATACAAAAACAAATCAAGAAGTGAAACTCGTGTGCATGTTACAGATGAGTGGTGTTTCAGTATCACTTACCAACATTTTTTCCTGTTTTGCTGGACGTCTCAAAATGTAGTGCACCTATTTCTGCAGAGAAACGTTTCAATGCTGATTTATTCATATTTATTTATTATTAGATTTATTTAAAATCAAACTTACCATCTGCAAAGTCTTGAACGTCATGGTAGTCTACTTGCCGCGCGCTTCGGTCCGCCTCAATCAAGTCACTCTTGGTACCACACAGATATATTTTGCAGTGCTGAGAATAAAATAATGCGTCAATGAATTTGTCCTGAAGGATTTGTGCTTCTTCGAGATTGTAAGAGTAAATTTTACCTCTTCACAGTTCTGCAACTCCTTCACCCAGAACCTGGCCCTTCCAAAACTGCTGCTGTCAGTCAGGTCTATGTGTACATGTCGAAGACAGACACAAATAAACAATTGTTTTGCCCTTGTGAGGGACATAATATTATTTCACAATATTACAGTTTTTGTTTTATTTAATATGTTACCTCATTTAATATATTTTATTGTTTAGAAACGCAGCTGAAAGTGAAATATAACATTTCTGATCAGTAAATGTATAAAATCCCATTTATAGTGCATGAGAAAAAATGCAGTTTGCATTATAATACAATTGTACTTAGCAAACTGTTCAAAATATATGTTCTGTACAAAATTATCACAATTATTTACAAATACAAAAACAAAGGCTTTTTAAAAATAATTGTACTTCTTTAAATTTTTTTTTACAGTATTAAGTATATTAGAATAGTATAAACCAGAGATACCCAAACTAAGGTCCACAGACCAAAGTTGGCCCATGGTAACCTTTGATTTGGCCCACTGTCCCATCTGAGAAGACAGGGAGAAGATTAGGTATTTATTTATTTAGATTAGGTCTGCACAATATTGGAAAAATCTGACATTACGATATTTAATTTTTCTGCCATATATATTGTGATATAATGAATCTGTACAATTTCACCAGATGATTGAATAGCACTACTTGTAAAGAATTTATAATCACATTTTATTTTAAGGCTCACTTCCCGCTACTGGTCAACCATTAACTACAACTTCTGCTTCAATAAACTTCTAATTTGTTCCTGATTAATTAAGGTAGCTCAGGTATTGGTTAGGTTTTGAAAATGTTAAAATTACACTTAAAAATACAAATAACTTAATACAATTATTCTTTATTAAACTTCCAATTGGTAAAATTTCTTGTGCCTGAATACTTAAATCTCTCTCAGGCCTTAAAAAAATGCAAATGATACAATTTGACTTCATTATGATTAAACTCTGCAATAATTCCACAAATGTCATGTTCTGAACTCTTGCTCAAATATAATCCCAACTCAACATTGCATATCTATGCGATGTGACTATTGCGGATGCACACATTGCGATATCTATGCTGAAACAATATATTGTGCAGTCCTAATATAGATTTAACAAATATTGTCATTTCTGATTTAACATTTTGTTTGTTTTGTTTTGAAATTAAATGTTTTAATTAAATGTAATTAAATCAGATTTGTTGTTATGTAAATACTGTCACTTGACAGATAGAGGACAATGCACAAAACATCATTAACTTGACTAGTGTATACAGCATTTACATGAGTTATAACATGAATTATTTGTTTGTATTGTAATAAATTCATAAAATTATTAAAATACAGTTTGCTATATTTACCTTCAGCCTACAACCCTCAATAAAGTTTGGTTTTTGGCCTTTCATAAGAAAATGTTTGGGCACATCTGGTATAAACATTAAAACAATATCTAGTCAACAGAATTAATAAATGCCACAAGTTGAATTGAATTGAATACAATGAAAGGATTTATTTAAAAAAATGTATTATAAAATGTGCATTATTAAAGTATATGCTATATATTAAAAAATATGAGTTTATTCTGTACCAAATACGTTACTGAATTCAGCATAAGTGATAATCTTTCAAAAACAAAATAATATCAATAATTACAGGCCACAATTTTATTTATACATAAAAAAATTTGACACCCTCAAAAAAGTATTATTATTATTATTAATAATAACACACTCAAACTCCAAACTTTTGTATGATATTATTTCTTTATATATGTTTACTAAATTCAAAAAGAGACCACCTAGCATGTCTTGTAGCTACCATTAAACGTCCGTAGCAAGTGAGCAAGTGTGAGCCATTCAATTGCTCAGTGTCACCTGACTGCTGTTATGCAGTATGATGCACTTTGGATACCTTTCCAAAAAAAAAAAACCGACCTACCATAGCAGACAATGGCAGCACGAGCTCCTCTGTAGTAAATTCTGCTCATGGCTTCATAACGTTCAGACCCAGCGGTGTCCTGTATTGAAAGAAAATGCATTAATAGTACTCATGAGTAGGCCCACACGGAATCTGCGCGCACAGAAATCCGCAGATTTTTGGCCCATCATTAAGTCTATTTATTTATTTGTGTAAATGTGTGTAAACTTATATTTATTCTGTTTTTTCATTCATTTCAGTAATATTTTTGACTAATGTGAAAATGTTAATTTGATTTATTTACAATACAGTGTGTAATGTAACATTTTCTGTCTTTTATTAGATTTACTATATGAGAGATTTGCTTTGTTTACCAAATAAACGGATCTAGATGGATTTGCATAGTAAACATTAAATAAAAGATAAAAAGCTATTATTGTTTATTTCACATATTAAGTTTTTAGTTACGACACTCCCAAAATCATTCCGCATAAATCCGCAGATTTTTTACAAAATTCTCCACAGAAATAGCAAAAAATGTCTGCACATTTTGTCTGGCCCAACTCATGAGTGGTCAAAATGAATACATAAAAATCCAATTAAAAAAAGCAACTACACTCACCCATATTCCCAGCGTAATCACCTTCTCACCAACATTGAGGGCTTTTGCAACAAATGCAGCCCCTATAGTCTAAAGGAGACACAACAACATAATAAATTAATACATCAAGCAACGTCATATCTCATCTGTTCGAATCTCATCTCATATCATCGCCAAAACAGCCACTGTCATCAGTAGAAGGTGGCTTTACCTGTGGAGCTGGTTTTTGCTGCACATGAGATTCTTGAACCCAATCAAAAGTGCATCATACACAAAAATATTTTTAATGAAAACAGACAACTTGCATTAAGAGACTCCTAAATACTTGCATTTTGGTAGGGTCCCACAAGAAAGCGGCGATGTACGTATCTCTCCACCAGACTGGTTTTACCAACACTCTCTTTGCCAAGCATGACAACCTTAGCGTCCACTCGCATGGCAGTCATAATGATATTTGTTTGTGCAAAAAGACACTACAGAACAACACTACAAGAAAAAAGAGAGACATTACAAACAAGTTAACTTTGTACAGCTATTATTAGTGTTTAGGCTATAAAAACGTTACAACAGTACATTCTGAATCTGTTTTTATATTCATTTGCCACGTATAAATATATCTATTTTGATTTACTGACATACCAAAACACTACTAAATACATATACTAAAATAAAAGCATTTGATGTTTCACATGTGTGTTATTCTGAGTTACATTTACAGTTAACCAGTTCAAAGGTGCTAAAGTGAAACTTCATCATTACAAAAGTGAAGAGCAATTCCATGCAAATGTCAACCTTGACATGAAAAAAAAAAAAAGTTTTCACCAAAATAGAGAAACCGTTTCTGCATTTTTTGTGTAAGAAAATATTTTACAGTACTTTAAAAATACTCATAAATGTCTCTGTCAGTGTTTCAAACTATTATATTTAATTTGCCAAAATCACACAAGTGGCACTTTCACAGCTGTCACATCCTCAACGACACTTTTTCCTCATGAATGCAAAAATGTCAAATAAAATAAAATCAATAATTTTTGTTCTATAGTGAGCCAGCCGACATATATTTGTTTAATCAGCATAGTTTCTTTTGGGTTGTGCAGTTTAATCGACAAGAATGTCAACAAAGTGTGTTGTATACTGTAAACTCACAAACTTTTTTGTCACATCCGTAACGAATGTTTATTTTCCTCATTTAAAGTACAAAAAATGTTTACAGATTGATACTTTTCTGATCCCATAACTTTGTGCTTAGTTGTTTTGAAAAATATAAACAGATGTGTCAATATAACGTTAACGTATACTCTCTATGTGAATTTATGTTTTGAGTTTTTACTGCAAATGTCACATCCATAACGCTGGAATTGCTCTGAAGTTACAGAGATGACATACGTTTTAGTAGAAATGACATTAAATTTTAGTGTATTTTAAAAGCTCGTTACATTTGGTAACAGACTTAATCCATAACTTATGAACAATAAATGAAATTACATACAGATAGTTCCATGTGAAATAAAAAACAACTTCTAACTGCATTTCATATAATTGTAAATTAGAATAGCTTTATTTTAATAACAAACGACATTCAATGAAGTGTTCAGTTGGCTCTAAAGTATATGTAAGTGTTGTGCTAACAGATATTTGTCAATACAACTACAGCAGATCAACAGAGCTAGCGTTGGCTAAATAACGCAATCTCAGTCTATCAAACAAAATATTATCCGCATGAAACACACGACTAGAGGTTAAAATTAGCTGTCGTATTTTTCACTTACCTATATCTGTTGATGGAACTTTCCAGAGTGACTTTCCTGACAGACCAATGTTGTAACTGGGTGGCTAATGTTCCAGTTAGCAAACCACTCTCATGTGGCACAGAAGCTACTAAAATTGGAGACTACTTGATGTATAAATACATAAGCGGTTAATCACAAGACACTTCGAACTGAGGACGAAAACATACAAATAAAACATAAAAATAAAATAATTATTGATTTGATGTATGTATTCTCGCCCTAAAACGACAGATGAGCAACTTAGCTTTTAACATCACAATGTACAGCAGAGCTGGAGAATTTTCGAGCCATGTTTTCCCGTTAACATGGAAAAAAGGCTACAGGTCTGACAGATGTTGGCTGTATTCGGTGAATAAGGAACTGTAGTGTGTATTGCTAGCTGGAATAAACTAGTGTGTTTTTTGTTTATATAGAGGAGGATGTGACTTCACTATGAGCTGTGGTTGTGTCTCAAATAGCGATGTTTGAATCGTCAAAGAATCAAACCTTTGAGTCGAAGCTTTTAAATGAATCGGTTGAACTGGGTCGTTTACAGAGGTGAATCATTTCAGACGTACCGAGCCAATGAGCCATAGCTACTACAAAAACGTTCATAAATATAATATGTAAATATGTTAACTCACATTTTAAAATAAAAAATGGGAGCAGTGGGTAGCACATTCGCCTCACAGCAAGAAGGTGTCTTGTTCGAGCCTCGGCTGGATCAGTTGGCATTTCTGTGTGGAGTTTGCATGTTCTCCCCGTGTTCGCGTGGGTTTCCTCCTGGTGCTCCTTTTCCCCCCACAAGTCCAAAGACATGTGGTATAGGTGAATTGGGGTAGGCTAAATTAGTAGTGTATGAGTGTGTATGGATGTTTCCCAGTGATGGGTTGCAGCTGGAAGGGCATCTGCTGCGTAGAACATGTGCTGGATAATTTGGCGGTTCATTCCCTTGTGGCGACCCCCAGATTAATAAAGGGACTAAGCCAAATAGCAAATGAATGAATGAAGTTAAATTAATTATAATATTGCACAGTGCAAATTATATTAGGTATGAAATATGTTAGCCTATTAGGTAACAAACTCAGGTTTAACCTATGATTTAATTACAACCCAGTTAATAAAATGTATTATTTTATGCCAAAGGTATACTTCAATTGTACAAATTCTTACTTATACATATTTATTTATTTCAATTAAACATACTTCAGTGGACTCATTTGCATTCGAGCCAAAGCTGGCCCATGCTAGCATTTGATTTGACCCACTATCCCATTTGAGAAGAGAGGGAGAATGATGGGTAGGTGGTTGGGGCAAATATCTCTGACAGAGATCGTCATTTCGAATTTAGTGTAACCTTTTGGTTATTTTGTAATTTGTTTTGTAAATGAATCTGATTTTTAAAAAAATGTAAATATTGTGACTCAACGGATAGAGGGCAATGCACAAGACATTGGTGAGCAAATCAAATCAATGATGTGTGCAGCTTAGTGTATTCAGCATTGAACTCCATTGTGTTGTTAATGGGATTATGTTTTTACTGTATTAAGTTCATTATAAATAATGTAAAATATACTGCATTTGTTAATTTTTAGTTATTTTTAAATATTAGGAAATAAATTACTCATGGAATATTTAATGTAAAACAGTTTGGTATATTTACCTTCGGCCCACAGCCCTCAACCAAGTTTAGTTTTTGGCTATTCATAAGAAAAAGTTTAGGCACCCCTGGCCTAGTGGTTAAATGTGCCTACCTGAGTTTGATTTGTCTTTTTACTGATTTCTCCCCTTTCTCTTTCCCCTCTCAGTGCTTTCCTGTCTGTAATCTCCACTGTTCTCTCTTAATAAGGGTTAAAAACACCTAAAAAAAAAAGGTTAAATATAAAAATTATGAAAATTATCATAATTTACTCACCTCTCACTTGTTATAAATCGGTTTGAGTAGCGCATATATATATATATATAGAATCAGAATAGAATCAGAATTATTAGCCCCCCTTTGAATTTTTTTTCTTTTTTAAATATTTCTCAAATGATGTTTAACAGTGCAAGGAAATTTTCACAGTATGTCTAATAATATTTTTTCTTTTGGAGAAAGTCTCATTTGTTTATTTTGGCTAGAATAAAAGATAAAAGCAGTTTTTAATTTTTTAAACACCATTTTAAGGACAAAATTATAAGCCCCTTTAAGCTAATTTTTTTTGATAGCCTACAGAACAAAGCATCATTATACAATAACTTGCCTAATTACCCTAACCTGCCTAGTAAACCTAATTAACCTAGTTACGCCTTTAAATGTCACTTTAAGCTGTATATAAGTGTCTTGAAAAATATTTAGTCAAATATTATTTACCGTCATCATGGCAAAGATCAAATAAATCCGTTATTAGAAATGAGTTATTAAAACTATTATGTTTATAAATGTGTTGAAAAAAAAATATTTTCTCCGTTAAACAGAAATAGGGGGAAAAAATAAACAGGGGGTCTAAAAATTCAGGGGGGCTAATAATTCTGACTTCAGCTGTATATATATATATATATATATATATATATATATATATATATATATATATATATATATATATATATATATATATATATATATATATATACATATAAACACACACACACACACAAAATACAAAATATATATTTTCAAATTAATGGTTATTGACTTCCATAGTATTTTTTTCTTTCTACTAGATGTTAATACTGGTTTCTTTAAAATATCAGATATTCATACATTTATTTTCCCTCGACTTAGTCCATTTATTCATCAGGGGTCACCACAGCAGAATGAACCGCCAACTTATCCAATTAAACCAGCGACCCTCTTGCTGTGAGGCAACAGTGCTAACTACTGAGCTACTGTGTCCCCAAATATCAGATATTCATACATTCATTTTCTCTTCGGCTTAGTCCCTTTATTTATCAGGGGTCGCCACAGCGGAATAAACCAGCAACTTATCCAGCCTATGTTTTACACAGCGGATGCCCTTTCTGCTGCAACCCAGTACTGGGAAACATCCATACACACTCGTTCACACACATACACTACAGCCAATTTAGTTTATTCAATTTACCTATAGCGGATGTCTTTGGACTGTGGGGGAAACCGCAGCACTTGGAGGAAACCAGGAAACACGGGAAGAACATGCAAACTCCACACAGAAATGCCAACTGACCCAGTCGGGACTTGAACCAGCGACCCTCTTGCTGTGAGGCGACAGTGCTAACTACTGACCATGTCCCCAAATAGCAGATATTCATTCATTCATTTTCTTTTCGGCTTAGTCCCTTTATTAATCTGGGGTCGCCACAGCGGAATGAACTGCCAACTTATCCAGCATATGTTTTGACGCAGCGGATGTCCTTCCAGCTGCAAGCCATCACTGGAAAACACACACACTCACTCACACACACACATACACTACAGACAATTTAGCTTACCCAATTCAACCCAGCCAAGGCTCGAACCAGAGGCCTTCTTGCTGTGAGGCGAACGTGCTACTCACTGCGCCACCGTGCAGCCCCAAATAGCAGATATACATATAAATATTTTACAGAAAAAAATAACAGAGGTTTTGGAACTACTTGAGTGCTTGAAAAAGAAACAGACACTAATGATAAATCTATGCAGATATATCAGATGTTGCATCTACATACATATTTTTGGCTTTTGCTCTCTGTGGTATTTTTTTAGAGTTGATTGAAACGAACTGTTCAACAGAATCGATTCGCGGAAATGATTCAGACCACCTATCGCCACAGGCACGTGCTGCATTTGGTCCGAGTGCATTGTAAAAACCGCTGCCGATTGGCTGCTCAAGTCACATGAAGCGTCTCAAGTTGGCAAAATATTTGCATGACTCAATAATTGGTGTTTATCTCTGTCACTCAAGTTTTCTTCATCCTGATTGGCTGCGCAGCTTCGGCACCGCCCATGTTTCGGCCAAAATGTCGTCTAGGTAGGGCTGCTCGCTCGCTTGATACGTTTTGCACACAACCCTTTAGAGGAGGAGAGAAAAATGGCGTCTCCTAAAACAGTGCCTAAAGATGCACAGGTAAATAATGCTTCAGAAAATGGGTTTATTATCGCGGTGCGCATATTAATTGTGATTTTGAACACGGGGATTAAATTGGCATGATTGAATGGCGACTGCGCATTTTATTTGCTTGACTTTTTCTTTATTGAGACTTCACAGACGTTAGCGCGCTAACTGGTTCATTTGAATGAAGATTGATATTTGATTTGGAGTCATGTTTACCAATATTTTAAGATTTTGCATTTATAATTCTATACTTTAAAAAGTGGAATAAAATTGACATTTGTGCCTCGCTGTAAGTATGCAATTTTAATGCTAGTAAGTTTACAGTTACAAAATACAAATATCATTGCTTTTTAATTGGAAATTTTAGTGATCTTTACATATTATTATTATTATTATTATTATTGTTATTATTATTGTTATTATTAATTATTATTATATATTTAAATATGTATTGGTTTTAATTTATCCTAAAGGTTATGATGCAGATTCTTAAAGACATGGGCATCACGGAGTACGAACCCAGAGTGGTCAATCAAATGCTGGAGTTTACATACAGTAAGTAACCCTTCAGTGTTTATTTTTATTTTATTTATACTTTATTTATATTATATTTTTTGAGAAAATGAAAAGAAATTCCATACATTAAAGCTCATAAATTGATGAAGAACGTGTTACATGTGTGTGTATATACATATTATTTTTACAGTACAAATAGCTAAACATTCCTAAATCAAAACGATACATCTAAGTGACCTTGCTTTTAGAGAAATTTTAATTTAAAAAAAGTTTTTTTTTTTTTTTTTTTACATTTTTAAATCAAAGGTGCTTTGGTTTGCTGAATTCTTGTGAAAACAATGTAACTATTATAATGATTGAATAATTTATTAACATTTACACTGGAAAAAAACTGTTCAGTGTGATCAGAAGGTACAGTAAATTACCACATTTTAGTTCAAGTATTCTTTTGTCAAACTGATATAGTATTGAATATTTTGGAGGTTTGGAAGTTAAGCTTTGGCTGATGTTTTAATGTAGTGAACAACATATAGATTTGTATTTTAATTGATTGGTCTTACAGATTTAGATTACAGAACAAATCTACAGAAACTCTGAATTACTTTTATGTGCTAGTAAATTTACCTATTTACAACTTAACATTGCTTAATTTTTTTTCAGGATATGTAACCACTATTATTGAGGATGCCAAAATCTATTCTGCCCATGCCAAGAAGTCCAGTGTGGATGCAGATGATATCAGGTTAGCGATTCAGTGTCGAGTGGATCAGTCCTTCACGTCTCCTCCGCCACGAGATGTAAGATTCTCTTGATGACGTTTTTCATTCATGAATTGTGACTTCAGTTCATTAATAGTAGTGTATAATTGTTACAGTTTCTGTTGGACATTGCGAGGCAGAAGAACCAAACACCTTTGCCACTGATCAAGCCGTACACGGGTCCTCGTCTTCCTCCAGACCGATACTGTCTCACTGCACCAAACTACAGACTGAAGTCCCTCCAGAAAAAGGTATTATTTTAAGCAGCATGTTGTGATAATATACATTACGTCATTCCAATGAAAAATTTGGGTTTGGTGACACATGAATTCTCGATAACATGTTGTAGTAATATTTTACTGCTGTCACACAGAAATCACTTTTAAATTTGTGTTTAAAAAATGTGTTTTAATTTTTTGGGTGAACTAAGCTTTTACAATGTGTGGTCAGGCGTATCTCATGTTGATGTGTATGTTTAGGTGTCTTCATCCGCGGGCAGGATAACAGTCCCACGCTTGAGTGTTGGGGCAGTCTCCAGCAGGCCAAGTACTCCAACACTTGGTCAGTTATTTTTATTTTATTTATTTTTTTATTTTTTAACTAAATGATACACACATTACTATACACTTTAAATTGCTATACAGGACCCTTTAGATGGGGATGATTTCCAATGTACATTTCTTGAACTCCCTTATAAGAAAAGTGTTAATTTGCTTTGCTTTTTTCTTTTGTAAATAATAGGGGGGAAATTATATGTTGTTGTATAAATGTATTAGTATGTGTATATATGTAGATTTTTTTTTTTCCAACACATTTCTAAATATAGTAGTTTTAATAACAGATTTTTTTTTATCTTGGCTACGATGACGGAGAATAAAAGAATAAATATTGCACAGGCGAGTGAAGAATTTTTCCCTCAACTCTATTTTCGGGATTGAATGCAATTATGATGTAAAATTCGAAAAAATGCAGCCCCTGAAAGTCATCGTAGAATTCTAAGTCCAGATGTCAAGTCTAAATTCAAGTCTTCTGAAGGACAAAATGACTTTATACGATGATAGATTTACAATTCACATACTGTAGTAAATGCAGACATTTTAATATGTGAGGGAGTAAATGGAGAAAGAACTTTAAACATTTGTATTAACTACTGTTTTAAAGTTTGTGAATAATCATTTTGACACAATGACTGTTTTGAGAGCTTATGAACTAGAGCAGTGCTTCTCTTAGTGCAAATATTATTTAGGAGTCCATATCACATCAAGTTTTAGTGGGATGATTTTTCAAATTAGTTTTAGATTGTTTCTTATATAAAGTGCATTATAAGAAGAAGTGTGCAAAAGTAAAATCCTTAAATGCACAACAATCCACTGATTATCCCTTAAAATGACCATGTCTTGGAGAGTAATTTCTTATATTTTGGCCTAAAATATCATATTGTTAGTTCAGTATCATAATTTGTATCAAATTTGTGATCTGAGTGTTTTGTTACACTCTTGAATAAGTACAAAATCTCAGTCAAGTTAAAAGATTGTCATTGTGCTTTTCACAGGTACACCATCAGTGCAGACGGTGGGGACAAAAGTGGGAACACCAGTGTCACTGACCGGCCAGCGCTTCACCGTTCAGATTCCCTCCTCGCAGGCTGCCTCCGTCAAGTCAGGTATCAGCTTCTACATTAAAACAATTCCCTGGACAAATTTGAATAATTTTATAGAATAATTTCAATTGTTTTAATATAAAACAATGCATGTCTTACGATTTTTATTTATTTGAAAATAAGAAAACAAAGTTTTGAAGGAAAATATTGGTGTCAAAGTATTACAATTTCACATTTACACAATTTAGTGATTTATTAAAAAAAAATCTGAGTGTGTCCTGAAAGGGTTATTTTGTGGTTTAGAATTTAATGTTGTTAAAAAAGTAAATGTCTTAATGTTCAGTATCAAACAGCATTTGATGCCTCTGAATATGAAATCTATTAAGAACTAAGTGAATGTTTTGTGTATGGATGATGGTGACAAAAACTGCTACCCTTGATGCTGAACAGAAAATTATACCAAATTGAAAATCCAAGTAAGCATAATACAACAAGAGATCATGCGCTATAACGTTTTTTGTGCATTTTGTTTTATTGTGCATTTACAGAACAGCAGTTTGTCTCTGACACTGTCAAACATGTATGTCGATAAATAAACAATAAAACTACCAACCACATTTTTCCTAAAACATTCCCTTTTAGCATTTTTAAACCTTTTTTTAGGCGAAAAGGTTTAAAATTCTATGAACCATTCTCTGAAGTTACTTAAAGTATGATTTGAGGTAATCAATGATTTGATTACAGGGTGTCCGCGGGGTCTTAAAGTATTAAGTTGATCAATTTAGAGATTTAAGGCCCTTAAAAAGTCTTAAATGCTGTTACAAGGTATTACATTTTGCATCATTTTTGATTATACAGTTGTATAATTATAGTTGTATGCTAAAGTTTGAATTTTTGGGATGCTGTGTAGTTTATGAAATCGATAAAATCCTGCTATATTTGATGTCACACTGCTTTGTTTACTGCAGTATCCAAGGCAGCACCATTATTTCTGCTGTTCCATAGGCGAAACCTTCTGGATTAACATTTTTATATGAATAATGTTTTAGTTTAGTTTAGGATTAGTTTCTTACAATCAGTATTTAGTGAATATATTTAAAATGTCACCAATTTGACCTAAAGTGGTGATGAGGTCCTAAAATGTATCGAAAGAGTCTTAAAAAGGTCTTAAAGGGTATTGAATTTTAACCTCTGATTCCTGTATATACCCTGAATTCCTGTATATACCCTATATAGATACTACAGATTTAATGATCAGCTGTACATTAATTGTTTTTTATTTTATTGTTAATTAATTTTCTGATTGTTATTCATAGTGCTTCATGGGATTTTGTCTTTTTGTTCATTATTCCTGTACTGCTTTGATTCAGACATTTCGTATTGTACACAGTTTAACCAAATGGAAGTTTGTAATTCAAAGTATGTCATTTATTTAGGTGATGTTCTTGATAAATGTGTCAGTGCTCAGTGAGAAGATAACGTTAAACATTTCATGAAATTAAAATTCACAATGTTTGTTTTGTTGGCGCACGTTGTTAGTGTTGAACAATTAATCCATGCAAATAAAAATTTTTAAAAGTCACCTTTAATCAAAATTGAACCATTTGCATCTGTTTTGGAACATCCATTTGACAGATTGGGTGAGATATGCTTAGCTACGCCCCTCAAATCATTAGTTTGCTGTGAGTGAAATAGAAAGGAGGAGTGCAAAACCCTTATCCCTCCTTAATGTTCAGTTTAAAAGTGCAAGAACTTACGATTTAAGCTTTTGATTGTCAAAACAAATAAAAAAATATGGTCTGTTTTAGGAACATACAATTATGTTGTTAACAGCTTTTAAATTGGTTTCATTCACAGCTACTCCTACCACTCCCACAGTCCAAAATGTCCTCATCAACCCGTCTCTCATCGGCTCCAAAAACATCCTCATTACTACCAATATGGTGTCTCAGAATTCATCCAGTGAGTCCACATCTCTGAAGAGGAAGCATGAAGATGAGGATGACTATGATGCTTTATGACCTGCTGCACTGTTTTTTTCGAGTCATGGAGGCAAAGGTGATTCTGTAAATAAGATTTTCATAACTCTGAACTTGCTTTCCAGTAGTTTAGTCTTGTTTAGATCATCAGATTGTAACCGTCAACTGCCAGTTACTATTCATTTTTAAGTATTAAAAAAATTAAATGCATGAAATGTGTTTGGGTGTATTTGTTTGACTTGGTTGACTGGTGTAAAAAAGCTTGAATGCCCTGAGCGGTTCAAAGACGATTTAATTATACCGTTAATTACATAAATTTGGCTAAAATAAAATGTAGTTGCATTGGTGAGACTTTACAGTAAGATTGTATTAATGTATATTAATGTCATCAAGTTGAGTTTTATTTTCATTTCGCTACAAGTGTGGACATAAAGTGGAATGAAGTGGAAAGCGTCTCGAAGGACCATGGTGCTAAATAAATGTTTATATATTAATTTTTAAAGCTATACATGACTAACATACTGCAGCTGGAATTTAACTACATGTATAATGTAAATACTTATCTATTTACATAATCTGACAAACTATACAAGTAATTTACATAAAACAGAAACAATGTTATGCAATATTTTGTGCAAAAGAGTTTTTTTAAGGTTGAAAAAGCAAGTAGTTCAACATGATTAGTGATTCATTCACAAGTAAGCATTGTTTACCTCATTAATCCTTGTAAGATGGAGTTTGAATAAAGTGTCTGGTGCATTCAGTCAAGCCCACTAATCACAATAAGAAAAGTACTTTTAAATTAATTCTGTAATACTGTAAAAAAAAAAAAAAGTATTTTAAATTAAATGAACAACTGGTTTTGTGTTTATTGTTTGACACTTGTAGAAAAATAGTTTAAACAAAATGTTTGTACAAAATTTTAAATGTGTTTTTTTAAGGATTTAACAAACTTAATATAGGTAGAAAATACTAAAATTGTGTTAGTATTACTTAAAAGTATGTTAATAATAGTAACTTAAAATACTGTGTGGATTATTAGAATAAATAAGTACATTTTACTTCAAACTGGTTGGATGAATTTAACTACAAGTTGAAAATTTATAAAATTGAGTTGGTTACTTGAAAGTGTAGTTGAGAACATGCAAAGTCTAATAGGACAAACTAATATGAGTTTGAAATACTCAAAAGGCTGATGCAAATAGTTGCCTCAATTTTTTTTTAAAGTAAAACATACACAGTATTTGACGCAGTGGTGCAGTAGGTAGTGCTGTCACCTCACAGCAAGAAGGTCGCTGGTTCAAGCCTTGGCTGGGTCAGTTGGCGTTTCTGTGTGGAGTTTGCATGTTCTCTCTGCGTTCGCGTGGGTTTCCTCTGGGTGCTCCGGTTTTCCCTACAGTCCAAAGACATGCGGTACAGGTGAATTGGGTAGGCTGAAATTGTCCGTAGTGAATGAGTGTGTGTGGATGTTTCTCAGAGATGGGTTGCGGCTGGAAGGGCATCCGCGGCGTAAAAACGTGCTGGATAAGTTGGCGGTTCATTCCGCTGTGGTGACCCCGGATTAATAAAGGGACTAAGCTGAAAAGAAAATTAATGAATG
Source organism: Danio kyathit (assembly GCA_903798195.1). Classification (NCBI taxonomy): domain Eukaryota; kingdom Metazoa; phylum Chordata; class Actinopteri; order Cypriniformes; family Danionidae; genus Danio; species Danio kyathit. The sequence goes on from LR812539.1 coordinate 44,033,118, forward strand.
CACAGTATTCTTTACAGTGCACCTGTGTGAAGCTCACTTCAATAAATAGCCAATTTCTAGAGATATGGAGTGACTGTAAAAGTCTTCCATAGAGAGCTAAAAGAATGTAAATGTAAGAAATGTATTTACTTACATGAACAAACAAAGAACAATACACTAATTACAGTATTTATTCAACTTTGTCAACATTAGTTAATGGAAAAAGTTCATTGTTTAATTAGCGGTGCATAAACAAATGTTAACAAGCATTCATTTGAATTTTAATAATACATTAGTAAATGTTGAATTATGATCAATAAACGCTGTACGCTTATTGTTATTTGTTGATGTTAGTAAATGCAGTAACTAGCATTAACTAATGAAACCTGATTTTAAAGTGACTACTGCGTTTACTTTAAAATGGACTGAAATGCCAGCAGAGGGAGCTGGTTAGACGGGACAAGGTTTGTGGTGTTTTACTCTAGGAGTACTGTCGAAACTGCTATATGATTTTTTAATAAGCAGTTAATACACTCATCTGGTGTCCTTGACTCGGATTCACTGATGCTAGCTGTAATATAATATTCATCGTGTATTTACATGCAAATTGTAATTTAAAATAAAATATATACAATACTAAATATTTAAAAAATGAAATGGTTCCGGATTAACAATGAGGAATTTCGAAAGTATTCATGAGATTATTTTAAAATTACTACTCCAGTTTGAATGCATTGCACAGTAAAAAGGAGAGCCCTTTCTACATATAAGCCAGTCAAAGGTCCAACGTTAAGATCATTATTGTTTTTGGGATATAACAAAAACATTAATATTGTGATATATTATTTCAATTTACAAAGAACTGTTTTCTATCTGTATTTTAGAAATACATTTATGCCTGTGAGCCAAAGCTGAGTTTTGAGCGTCATTACTTAAGTAGCATGTGATGTTCAGAAATCTTAATGAAGATGATGCACAAACGTTTATTTTTCATACATATTTTTTTCATCATTCATTCCGTTTATGAAGTAACAGTAAACATTCCATTGCGTTTAATTGATCAATTATTTATGTTTTCTGTTCTTCAATGAATCATAGAAGGTAAACTTTGTTTCTACAAAAACGTAAAGCAGAAAGGATGTGTTCAACATTTAACTTAATGAAAACCATTAATAATGACTGAGCATGAACATTAATTAATAATCAGCTTATTAGATAATAAAAAATGAGTAATAGTGCTAAAAAATATTTAATTCACTGAAATAAATAGAAATTTAAAATATATTCAAATAGACCATACTTATTTTCAATTAAAATAATACCTACTGTTTTACTGCATTTCTAACAAAAAACAAAATACCTTTACCAGGGGTGGATTTAGTGATTTTGAAGTCCTGAAATGCACCCTTTCTACTTTTATTTAATTTTTATTTATATTCCTGTTTTTTTTATATTACTCAATCTTCTTTAAAATTAATGCAATCTCTACATTTTAAATGATTAATTTTCTTAAAATGAATTTACAACTAAAAAATAAATAAAATAAAAAAATATTATATATATATAATATTATAAATTTGACTGCTGGACTGCTCCATGATGAATAATTTATTTTGTATTATTATTATTATTATTATTATTATTATTAGATAACATTATATTATTATAATAATATTATATTTGATTGTATACTAAATAATATTTAATTATGTTAAAATTGTATTTGTTTAACTCTCACCATACAAAATACGGTAGAAAACGATGTTATATTTAGTTTACAGGTATAATTTATACTTCTAGATATTTATCGGGGGCCCCCAGATTTCCTGCAGCTCTAAGCGGCCACTTACCTCGCTTATTGGTTAAATCCACCCCTGCATACTACCTCTCTAAATATTATTAAAACACTATATCATATGTCATATTTACATGCTTTTGCACTTTATACTGTTTTGCATCTGCACAACTCTGGTTTGCACTCCTTGCCATGTGCCCTTAAGTGTAATTGTAATGTTTACAAATCTTTATTTTTACTTATATCTTTAGATTATATTATATGTGTAACGTTAATTGTATTTATCGTGTTTTCTTTTAAAAATTCTACTTTATGTATTAATTTTATTTGTTTCTGAGTCTGAGAGTAACACAATTTCGATTCTCTGTCCTGTACATGTGGTAGAATTGACAATAAAGCTGACTTTGACTAAATGCACCCTCTGTGATGAGAAGATACTTCTTTCATTAACATCAACAAAATGTTTCCAGAATGTTCACTGGTACAGTTATTGATTCTTTCTCATTCGGTTTCTTTCCAACATGACAGTCTACTGATTACATAAAACCGTGAAACATCGTGTGAAAGAACCACCGCGCAACTCTTTGCTGTTTACTTCACTACAGCCACTCGCGCAATTACTACATATTCCAGCAACTCTTACATAAACTGCAAGAGCAGCTCTCTGGTTGGCTGAGGAGAGTGTCAGTCAAACTCCCTTCATCCAATAGTCTCGTTACTCGCTCTCAAACTATGGCGGCCATGTTGTATCCGCGGGGGATTGGAGGAGGCTACTCGGAACCGAGTCCGTGTTCAGTCGGGAGTGGACGGTGAGGCTCTCGGGCTTCAGCTACTCGGGGTTTAATACCATCAAACATCGACCGACACTCCTTGCCATGAGCCGTCCGTCCTCTGCGGGTGGAGCGGCCGGAGGACTCGGTGCTGGAAAAGCAGGAGGAAGTAAGCATGGAGGTTCTGGAGGAACTACCGCCTCTGCTGCCGCCGCCGCTGCTGCTGCCGCGGCCGCCGCCGCAGCAGCTGCAGCCGCCGCCGCCGCGGGGGTGTCCGGCTCCGTCGCGGGCTCCGGTACCGTTCCCGCGGCCGCTGTAACGCTTCCAGTCGCGGCTCTTCCGGGACAGTCCCCCGAGCTGACAGCGCTGTTTGAGTGCCCGGTTTGTTTCGACTATGTGCTGCCGCCGATCCTGCAGTGCCAGGCTGGGCATCTGGTGTGTAACCAGTGTCGGCAAAAGCTCAGCTGCTGCCCGACCTGTCGCGGCCCTCTCACGCCGAGCATAAGGAACTTGGCAATGGAAAAAGTTGCATCTACTCTGCCGTTTCCGTGTAAGGTAAGAAGCGCGCGTTCACGACTGTCATAATAACCAATGCAAAGTCGCCTGCAGTATTGTTTCATTCAGCACTGCATGATGGCACACATGAGTTAAGGAAGTGTATTAAAACTCGAGATGCCACAGGTGTATTGGCTACGTCATATCATATCAGTGTTTTTGTTTATGCTGCCGTAGTGTGTTTTTTCAGTGGTTGAATATGAAGTTCTGTCACTCAGGGTGTTATATTGAGTGTTTAGTAGGATGAAATCACCGAAATTGAGAGACTTTAGTAATTTAGAGGCGTCAATATTGCCTCAACCAATGGCATCGGTTAGGGGGCAGGGCTATGAGTTTGTCCAACCAATGGCTGGCTGGGGAGGCGTTGCGTATTGGGGAGACCTGTTTGAGAACAATAATTGTTTTGTAATTTAGATGGGTGATGCTGAGGGTACATCTCTAAAATTGAGACTGACGTCGATTAATCATGGAAACTATTCCTATTTTATGATACTTTTGTATTATAGTTGTTTATATGTTATTAATTATACAATAACAAAACTTTTGATCCACTTAAAGTGTTGTGTATTGTTGATTTTTAGTCCATTTAGTGCAATCTGAATTTGGGGAGACCTGTTTGAGAACAATAATTGTTTTGTAATTTAGATAAGTGATAAGCTGAGGGTACATCTCTAAAAATTGAGACTGACATTGATTAATCATGAAAACGAATCCTATTTAATGATACTTTTGTATTAAAGTTGTTTTTAATTATACAATAACAAAACTTTTGATCCACTTGAGTTGTATATTGTAGATTTTAGTCAGTTTAATATAAAGCCAGCTGAATTGACTGTCAAAAGTTAAATTTAAGACAGCAACTACATTTTCCCTCTGTTGACTTTGTTTTTAGTTCTATAAAATATCGTATTAGTAAATACTATTTATTAGAAATGGCTACGCAATTTTTTTTTCACATTTTTAAACCTTTCAAATCTTTTTGTCCAATTATTTAATTTTGTGAATCAAACCGTTTCTGTTTTAGATTTTGTTGTTACTTTCTTACCACATGTTGTGTGACAGTTGATGTGTAATAATAATCAAGCTTGATTAAATAAAAATACAGAAAGCTTGATTCATTTCTTAAATTAAAACCTATTTGTGCAATAATGCAAGAGAAAATAATAAAGAATTCTTGTTTGTCACACTAACATCTCTATATTTTCAAGTAATGCCTGTCTTTTGTGATGATTTAGGCTAGTGGTTAAATTGCAAATCACGCAGTATCACAAGAAGTGGCATTTTTAGTGTTTTTTTTTTTCACCAAATCTCTGCAGTCATTTTGTATGGAACTGACAGGGACAGTTCCCCCAAAAATTAAGATTTTGCCATCATTTTCTCAGTTCTGTTGAACACAAAAGAAGATATTTTGAAGAATGTTGTAAATCAATGACTTTCATAATATTTTAATTTTCTTCTATAAATTTTAATGGTAACTGTTTTACAACATTCTCCAACAGTGTTCAGCAGAAGAAAAAACTCAAACAGGTTTGAAACAATTCAAGGGTCAGTAAATGATGGCAGAATTTTCATTTTTGGTTGCGCTATCCCTTGATTTAACCTCATTCATTCACAATTCCCCGTCTAATTCTGAATCTAGAGAGCTGACAGAAAACAAACATGACTTCTAAAATCTCATATTTTAGCAGCCCACTTACTGAAACCATGATTGATTGGTTCAGATGTTAGAAAGCTTGTTTAATAAACCCAACATAACTTTTTGTTGAATCTGAGTTCACTCTAGATTAGCTCTCAGCAGTTTCGAAAGTTTTCTTTTTATTGTGATTGACCTGAAACTCTTTAATTGCATCATCAGTGCATTAAAGTTGTATCCTCTGTTATCGCTGGCCTGTGAAAGTTGATCACTACTCTTGTTCCCTGGGCTAATGTTTCCTCCTTACAGGGGCTGTAATCAGGACGTGGCGACTGGTACTTGATGTAGAGCAGTTTCTAAAGTGATACCAGCCGTCAGCGAAGGAAAGTAGCCTTCAACGTTTGTGGTGAAAGTAAAGCTGGATCTACTGGTTGTTCTGCAAAGGTCTTTGTCCATTAGTTTTTCAGTGGTCAGCTATAGCAGTATTAAAATGTATGTTTTTTTTGTGGATGGATGTGAAATTTCTGTAGCTGTGCCATGTGCTAAAGTGCTAAGTATTTTGTATTCACTTTTGACAATTAGGGTTTATTCCAATGGTCTTGTTCTGACAGTTAGGGGTAGGGCTGCACAATATATCGTTTCAGCATCTATATCGCAATGTGCGCATAAGCAATAGTCACATTGTATGCAATGTTGAGTTGATATTATAGCTCAACATGAGCCACAGTTGCAAAGTGTAACCATAATAGAGTAAAAATGTATCAATTGCCTGTGATTATGTGAGGATTTTAGGAGAGTTTAAAGCATTCAGAGACAAGAAATGTTTGTTGTTTCTTGTAACTTTAATGAAGGTTAAATTCATAGTTCATAAGTTATTAATATGATCAAGACTATACAGTGCTGTTTTACATTTCATTATTCTATTTCTTTAGCTGAATACTATTAAGACTCCCACGAAAAGCACTGTTTATTTCACTTATATCTTTGATCTGTTATATTTATAAATGATTGAATTTTGTTAATTAAAGGTGCTGTATGTAAGTTTTTTTACTCTTCTAAAGCATAAAAATACCATAATTTGTGTGCAGATATTTAAGAAACATCCCAAGTGAACATGCTTGTTTAACTGAAAAACAATGCTGAAGTCAGATATTCTGCTTTGAAAATGTTTTTTCCGTGCTGGAACGCTGTCTTTGTTTAGGTAATTTTCACATGCACGATGCCAGTTTAGCCAATTATAATTCAGCACCCCGGGTTGCCTTGTTGGAAAACAGCGCATTTCATTCATTCATTCAGAAAGGCTCTGAAAGCGTGCGTCCGTGACCGAAAAGGACAGTATGGGAGACAAGATTCAGTTCCACATGAGGTTATTAATTAGCAAATTACATAAATATTACGAACGTAAACATTAGGTGAGCAGGTTACATTGTAACCGCGTGTCCTAACAACATGCTGTGACGAGAGAGGCAGTGATCAGCTATTTGACTGTTTGTACCAGACGAAACACGACAGAAATTTGAATACAGCCTTTCAGAAGCACAGAATATGCACTCACTCATGAAACGGTAAGGTTTAGAATCTGTTTAATACATGTTAACCCTCCTTAACATCATTAAATGTAAAATGGCATTCAAACTCGTATTGTTAGCATTTAGCTCTGAATAAAGCACACGAGATTTACCTGAGGTGATCACTGTCATAGGTTTCACAAGTTCAGCTGTGAAGAAATAGAAGCCTTTTCTAATCATTCAATTCGAGGTGTTGGTTAGGACAAAAACTCCCTTTAATATGGAAAATATTCCCTCTATCGCGTGTCGTTGCTTTTATTTAGAACACAGTTTAAATCACTCGCTCCTTGTATTCAAACTGGCAACCCACGCTCACGTTTGTTTTGATCCAGGAGTGCAACTCCTAGTTTAACCACTGGGTGTCAAACTTACATACTGCACCTTTAAAATGTTTTTGTTAATTTAAATTTCATGCAAATAATAATCAAACTAAATGAATGACGCAACCCAGTGGCGCAGTAGGTAGTGCTGTTGCCTCACAGCAAGAACGTCGCTGGGTCGTAGGTTCGAACCTCGGCTGGGCTGGGTCAGTTGGCGTTTCTGTGTGGAGTTTGCATGTTCTCCCTGGGTTCGCGTGGGTTTCCTCCGGGTGCTCCGGTTTCCCCCACAGTCCAAAGACATGCAGTACAGGTGAATTGGGTAAGCTAAATTGTCCCATAGTGTATGAGTGTGAATGTGTGTGTGGAAGTTCCCAGAGATGGGTTGCGGCTGGAAGGGCATCCGCTGCGTAAAATCGTGCTGGATAAGTTGGCGGTTCATTCCGCTGTGGCGACCCCGCAAGGGACAAAGCCGAAAAGAAAAATGAACGAATGAATGAAATGAATGACTTATTTCCAAATAGAGCTATTAAAGTCATCTGGTAAAATGGTATTTATATCGCAATATATATTGCAAAAAAACAAAATATCGTAATGTCAGTTTTTTCCAATATCGTGCAGCCCTAGTTAGGGGATATGAAAATAAGTTGCTCATTTATTGGATGCTGGTCCTTCTGTGTAAATGCTAAGTACATTTAGGATCTTTTAATTCAATAAATTGTATTTTTTTTATCGCTGAGGACATAATGATCTAGAACCTACTGTGGTCAGGAAAAATCCCATGAATTTCTCATGAAAAATTTCTCACGTTTTTCTCTTTATAAAGTTTACAGACTAAAACACAAAAGAAAATATTTTAAGGAATTGTTGGAAATCGAGCAGTTTTGGTTACCATTGACAAAAAAAAAAAAAAAAAAACACTAAGGTACCATTTACAATAGTGTGTTTTCCGTTTATAGTGGCATTTTAGATTGAAAACGCTTCATGTTCACATTTTGAGTTTCAGAAAAATATCTCTTCACACTTTACAGTCTAACGTTGTATCCTAACTACATGCAATGTGAACAACGGCATTCAAAAAAAGGTATCTTTTCCATGTTTAAAGGAAAGTTTTTGCCCTAACAATCTGCAACAGTGACATGCAAAATTTCTATTTTAGAAATGCTTTCTTTCTGTGGCGTTGTGGCAGAACAACAGCATATTGCTATGACAAAAAATCACCTCAGGTACAGATTATGTGCGTTATTCAGTGTTAAATGCTTCCAATGTGAGTTTAAGTACCGTTTTACGGGACGTTTATTGCCATACTACTGAAAGCAGCAGCAGATAGTTCATCCTCAGATCTTGAAAATAAAATAACTTCCAGAAGGTTTGAGATTGAAAGTCAGAACTGTGATTCAGTGCAAACCAACAACATCAGTCACTCAGTAGCCTATTAATAATGTTAAAGAGGTTGAATGTGTATTACGTGAGTGAGGGGTGCCTTCCGTAACTTGCGTGGTCCTACGTACCTTGCGTTGTTCGTGTATAGGGTGCCTCGGTACTGGTGTCACCAAAAATAGTTGATGTCATGTTCATTCAGGCTGCACAATATATCGTTTCAGCATCGATATCGCAATGTGTGTGTGTGTCTCCATAATAGTCACATTGCAGGATATGCAATGTTAGGTTGGGATTATAGTCAATCAATAATTGAGAATACAGGAGATTTATGGAGTCATTGCAACGTATAACCATAATAGATTGAAACTTTGTCATTTGCATGTGTTTAAAAGACATTTCAAGAAAGTGTAAAGCATTCGGGCACAACGTAAAACATTTGTAACTTCAATGAAGAAAGATTTTAATGATTTATTAAAACAATAAAGACTATACAGTGTTATTTGACATTACATTATTCAATTTCTGTATCTGAATACTGTTTGACTCTTCAGCAAACCAGAACTGTTTATTTTACTTTTTTCTTTGCTCTATTGTAATTATTCTTGCAATTTTATTATTATCATTATTATTTTTATACATGATTCACACCTTACAAAATCTACCCACTCAATCTAAATTAATGATTGTTTTTTTTACACAAATATTAAGCTATTTAAGCCATCTGGTGAAATTGTTTTAATGTTGCAAAATATATCGCAAAACAACTAAATATTGCAATGTCGGATTTTTTCAATATCGTGCAGCCCTAATGTCCATGTATCAGGCAATAAATTGATATATTGATGAAGAGGGATATAAACATGCCAAGACTAAAATCTGCATGGTTACATCTTTGATTTAATTCTGAGCCACTTCCAGGTGTGTTTGTATCAAATAAGTTTCTGATATCTGCATGTGAGTTGCATCTAAAGAAAAATGAAAATAAGTTCCATAAGTTAAAAATGTATTGACTTTTTACACTGCTCAAATGTGTAATCTTTGACCGATATCTGATAACTCTTTAGATTTGTAGGCCAATGATGACGATATAAAGGCAAATAAGCAAATATATATGTTTATATATAACAAATATTTATAATTTTTATTTACATTTTCTGCAAAACTGAAAACAAAAGGCAAACACAAATACAATAAACATTTTTTTTATTTTAAAACAGTTTGAACTGATCTATTAACGTTATTCTTTTCTGTAGCCACAGCTTTCTTTTATATAAATACAATCTATATTGCCTAATTAATAAATAATGCATAAATAAACCAACAAAATTGGTTAAGCAAACAACATTAAGCAAATGCAAAATACTAAATAATAATAAAAAACATGCCGTGGATAAATAATTAGTTTTTTCTGAGACAGCATGACTTTGTATGAGTTTAACCGAAAGGCCAACTAATAATGTTGTGGTGTACAGTAAAAATTCATAATCCTCCATAAAAGTACATGATTTATTAGCTTAAAGATATCAATCTAAATTTGGAATCTGACTGATTACGATAATAATAAAAATGGCATTTATCGGCTCATACGGTGCTGGTCATCCATAATTTACACACTCAAATTAATATTCAGAAAAAATCATTTAAAGACATTATTTTTGGTATACCCTCTGAGTTTTACTGTTTCTCCAACTCTATCTATTTAAAAATAATTCACACATTTTCGAGATATTACATTTAACAGGTTTACACAGTATTTTTATACCTCCCGTTTGTGTGAACAGATTATTGTCTAACAGGCATTAGAGTCATTGTAGGCCTGTGATAACCAGACATTCCTATCTTGAGGCCAGAGCTCACAGATCTGTTACATAACGTGATCATTTAAAAGAAATCCCTGACAGCATGGTGACAGCTCTTTATTACATCCAGTTTGCTTTATCAATTCAGTAGAAGTCATTTTACATTACTTACAGTTTGATTAAAAGTTAACGAAGACCAACATCCCCCAGATAATTGTGCACGGACGATAATCAGGAAATCAGTTGAAAAATATCTCATTATTGTGATTGTTTGGTCACTTTAATAATTTTTATCCTGGTATCTACTATTTAGTTTGTTCTTTGTGGTCGTTTTATTTTTCTTTGCTCTCTTTTGCTTTCTCTTTCTTTCATTTGGTTTCTTTCTTTTTTTCATTTGGTTTTTCTTTTTTCACGTTCAGACTTTTGCTGTTTGTCTCTGTCACTCTTTTTTTTTTCTTTGGTTGTTCGTTCACTTTTATTTCTTCCTTGGTTCACTTTTCGTCTGTTCTTTCATTTGTTAGTTCAGTTTTTTTGACATTTTCTATGAATCTTTCACTTCTGTTTGGTCTTTGGTTTGCCCTCTCTTTTTTCTGTTAGGCTTTTGTTTTTTTGTTTTTTTACTCTCTATTTCGCTTTCTATTTCAGTCCGTTTAGATTTTTTAATCTTTTTGCTTTCATTTTTGTTTGTCTGTTCTTTCATTCTCTCTTATATTTCTTCTTTTCATTTATTTGCTCGTTTTTTTTCATTTTTGTGTTTGTTCTTTCTTTCTTTGCTCTTTTACTTGTTCTTTCTTTCCACTTTTCTTTTGATTTTTCATTCATATCTTTCTTTTTTGCCTTGCATTACTACCTTCTAATTTTTGTTTGTGCTTTTAATTTCTCTCTTTCTATTCTTCCTTTCATTTGTTCAGTTTTTTTCCTCTTTTGCTTTTACATCTATCACTTATTGTTTGTTTCAGTTAGTTTTTTCATTTTTTTCTTGTTTTGTATCTTTCTTTTATCTCTCTTTTTTTCACTCACTCATTCTTTTTTCCTTTGCTCTTCTTTTTTTTCTTTCCTTCACTTTCTTTCCTCCTTTCACTCTTTCCTTCCTACACTCTTTCTTTTCTTCCTTCACTTTCTTTCTTTCTTTTTCTTTCTTTCCTTCTTTCTTTCTTTCTTTTTTTCTTTCTTTCTTTCTTTCTTTCTTTCTTTCTTTCTTTCTTTCACTCTTCCTTCTTTCACTCTTCCTTTTTTCTCTTTCCTTCTTTCTTTCTTTCTTTCTTTCTTTCTTTCTTTCTTTCTTTCACTCTTCCTTCTTTCACTCTTCCTTTTTTCACTTTCTTTCTTTCTTTCTTTCTTTCTTTCTTTCTTTCTTTCTTTCTTTCTTTCTTTCTTTCTTTCTTTCTTTCTTTCTTTCTTTCTTTCTTTCTTTCTTTCTTTCACTCTTCCTTCTTTCACTCTTCCTTTTTTCTCTTTCTTTCTTTCTTTCTTTCTTTCTTTCTTTCTTTCTTTCTTTCTTTCTTTCTTTCTTTCTTTCTTTCTTTCTTTCTTTCTTTCTGTCTTTCACTCTTCCTTTTTTCATTCTCTTTCTTTCTTTCTTTCTTTCTTTCTTTCTTTCTTTCTTTCCTTCTTTGACTCTTTCTTTCTTTCTTTCCTTCTTTCACTCTTTCTTCTTTCACTCTCTTTCCTTCATTCACTCTCTTTCTTTCTTTCTTTGCTTCTCAAATGCACACCAGATCCCTGTTCTCTCTCTTTGACACACACACACACACACAACAGGTGTTCAACAAATATCCGTGAGCTAAACCTGAAACAGGATCCGCTTCTCCCGCACATTCCTACCCATGATTTATTTGGGTTTATAAGAAAGGAGTGGAAAAGGAAATGGGAATCTTGGCTGTTCTCCGACGTCTCCGCAGCTCGTGTAGGACGTCCGTTTGCAGTCTGGCAGAAAAGAGAGCAGTTCCTCCTTCGCTGTCGCTGAGCCTCTGTCAGACTGGCACACGTAACCAGATTAGACATGGAGACACTTAGTCCCCCTCTGGCTTGGCCATTTGTTTGGCTACACGGGTCTATTTTCAGCCTGTTCTGCGGCTTTAAGACACAAGCTGCTGTCACTATGAATAGAGGCGGGTGCATGCGAGGGAATTAAAGGCTGTGATGATGCCCATGATGCTGTGTTTGGAGAAGTGAGCACCCCGGTGTGGTGAACATTGGCGTCACTGAACAATACTGCGTATGTATGGTATTATTGATTGCAAATCTGCATGTAATGCTGGGCAGAGCATCTGTGGACACGACGTTCAGAGCAATCTCTGCTCTTTTTTTTTGTTCTTGAAAATGTGTGGTTTTTATTTATACTTGTTTACAGCATTCCTTCTCAAATAACTCCAGGCAAAAAGCTTGATCGTTAATATGTTTATATAAAGTCATAGATAAATGGCTGACTATTTATATGTTTGTTTGTTTGTTTGCATATTGATATTCTTGGCATTGTCAAATTAGTTTGATCAACAAAAATGGTATTTGCCAGTCTTTGCTTTTAAATTCAAATAAAATCAATGTGTACAGTAGCAAATGATCAGTAATAAACAAATAAATAGTTTATTATTTAAAACTTTAATATACAAAACAATTTAATGTGCTATTGTTAATAATGTGTCAGTTTGGTTTGTAAGGTTTGTAAAAATGTAAATGATTAAACATAAATAATAAACAATTATTTGATGAAATCTAAAATTACAGTATATGCATATATTGTTTAATATTTAATTGAAAGTAATGCAATAATCATTTGTTACTTTTGTGTATTGTTGTTAATAATAATAATAATAATATTAATAACAATATGTATGTATGTATGAAAGTATATGCAAGTTCACAAATATTTGAACAAATTATGAATACTTTAAGGTGAAGTGGGTGATTGTCTTCGGAAACATTTTTTGTTGTGCTGGTTGAAAGTCTCTTCCAATAGTAATGATTAAAGTAAATGATCTAAATGCATTTATATGTATGTTTATATTCTGGGTAAGGCATAAAACTGAAAAAATTTCATCCAATTAAATAGTGTCGGGCCGATAATTCCCATAATTCTGATAAGTAGGCCTAGCCAAAACTGTCTGTCAGCAAATGTAGATTTGTACAACTGCGCACCTCTGTTCACTAGAGCTGTACGATTCTGGCTAAAATGAGAATCGCGAATTTTTATTTTTATTTGTTTATTTTTTTTTTTTGCCTAAAATAAAGATCACGATTTTCTCACGATTCTGTAGATGTAAAATAAATTTTAATACGAGTCCGCTATAATTATTGTTATTTCAGAATACAGCTATTCATAATTCTGATGTTGAATTATTATGTTTGAGACACATGCTTGCAATCTGGCATTAACAACATTGTTAGATCGTTTTTTTTCTACTGGTAAAATCAGACGTTTGTCATTATCAGATTTCTTCTTGCATTAATATAGGCTAGAGTATACTGTAAAACATTTATTCTCATGCACAACACTCTGTATTCGCTATGAAAGAAAAACATATTTAATGCTTGTCGTAATCACAGGCTAACTCTAAAAATGCGATATGATTATTTAAATGATGTGCATGCTTTCAGTTTCATTTTCACTGTGCGGTTCATACTTCCCGCATGACTCCCAAACAATCGCTCTGTGCCACAAACTGAATGCTATTTACAACTTTATTACCTGTTATTCACAGCCTATGCAAGTTTTGTTCACTAATGTAGGCATCATTCACAGGTGCGCGCCTGCCCTCTCTGTAGTAACAGCTCACGGTCAGCTCACGTCATGTGTGTTTTCGTGGTCGCGAATACATCTATACATGCAGACAGAAACGACATTTTTGCGTGAATTATACCTTATAAATACAGTATGCGACTCTTTCAACACCATATGGAGGTAGGGATGCAACGATTATAAATTTTGGTTGTACGATTATAGTCTGAGAAATAATCACGGTTTCACGGTTATCACGATTATTATGCATTCATTAATTTCAAAACACTGCTAGTTTAGAAAATCACATGAAAACTCATATTTTGAAGTGTTATTTATTGCTGCTCAGTAAGCAATTAATACAGCACAAAATAATATTAAAAACAAACAATAGCCCATTTCTCTCTTTGTGCTTAAAAATATGTAAACTTTTTGACATTTAAACATACATAATTTTTACACTGTAAATAAATGACAGAACAATGAATAAATAAATAAAAAATGGTATTTGTATAATGCAGGGCTTGAAATGAACTTTTTTACTTGGTAGCACTGTTGCTTCAAACTTCCAAAATTTTAGGAGCACCATAAAAAATTTAGGAGCACCCACCAAAAATAAATGATCACCACTGCAAATTGTATATTACAGATTTATTGCATTTGAAAACAACATCACTCAGAACTAACAAAAACCAGAAACAACTATCTAATTCTGTTATGACTTATTGATATTTGTGCAATAATTCCAAAATGAATATAACATATTAATGATGTCGACATGGGCGTTGCTAGGCCTATTTTAGGTGGGCTGTAGCCCCCCTATATTTCTACTCAGCCCCCCTAAAACTTTTGCGATTAGCTCAAACTGTACACTAAATTATCGCCTCAGTCCCATGTAAATTTGATAAAAAAAAACGGCGGCAGAATTTGGCTCCTCCCCGTCTTTTGTTTTTCATTTGATCGGCAAACCACACCAAGGTGTGTGTGTTTATTGATAAATTGTTATAATATCTGCTTATCTGCAGTTCTTTGATATAGATTGTCAACCGTATCTCAATGTCACGGAGGAGCAGTCGGGTTTTCACGGCGTTCACCTCATCAGCACAGCTGTTTCCTTCAGCGAAAAATGTAACTCTTAAACTCGTAACTCTCAAAATGAACTACCAATATTGAACATTTTACAGTTCATGTGGCGTTAACTATACCATACAGTCTTGCACAGAAAGGATTAAACACAGTGACAGAACCACTTGGAGCAGGGGTGTCCAAACTCGGTACTGGAGGGCCGGTGTCCTGCATAGTTTAGCTCCAACTTCCTTCAACACACCTGCCTGGAGCTTTTTAGTATACCTAGAAAGAGCCTTGATTAGCTTGTTCAGGTGTGTCTAATTGGGGTTGGAACTAAAATACCCTGGACACCGGCCCTCCAGGACCGAGTTTGAGCAGCCCTGACTTATAGAATGTACTCGTTTTAACTGTCACTGAGTCACTGACAGAGATAAAAACATAAAGTATTGTCTAGTATTAAAAAAATACTTTTTATTTATTATTATCATTCAGATCGACAAAAATGTGAATTAGCCTGTAAGTTTAAAAATATATATTTATATGTATGTCATTTAATTAGAAAAGTGGCAGTTTATTTATGTAATACACGGAAACAAAAAATGCACTTAAATATAGAAAGTGGTTTTTACTACAGTAAACAAGGGGGTTGGCCTTTTTGGCTTATTCAGAACTTAAATGGTTATGATTATATATATAAAAATGTTTTACCCTATAAGGAGCTGAGCCCCCCCTAAAATGAAAATCCTAAAATCGCCCCTGGATGTCGATGACAACAATAATATACTAACAATGAATAACATTATCATGCTGCCCTAAATGTGCTTGAATGTGAGTTATCTGCTATAAAAAGTTCTACTGTTACATTATGAAAAAAAATCTAGGGTTTGCATCAAACAAAAATGAAGCATTGCAGTAAGAAATATAGATTTTGCACTATTGTTTTTATATGCATGTCAATTTAATAACCAGAAAGATCGGACAAAAGAAAGAAAGAAAAGTCTTACTTCTACTACTCTTTTAAAAGTTTTGGTTTGGGTTTGTGTCATTTTAAATGATCAGTCTTGTTATGCGCTGATTTACATTTTTCTGTGTTTGTGGAAAAAAAGCTGGCGAGCCGACCCAATATATGAGCGGCGCAGAGCATATGGTTCTCGCGATGACAACCTGCATCCGTTCTTTGTCATGACTCATGAGCCGAAGTTTCAGTATGAACTTAGTAAAGTCGAGCTTTTTTTGACAAAGAGATCTATATACTGTTAGATTTTATATTTAGCGGACATTTGTGCTGAACACGCAGTGAATACAACGCATCAAGATGCGGGCCATTAAACAGCTGATCCACCGAGTCTTTCAGCCCTCTCTCCGAAATCACTCGATTGATCTCGGCTCAACATTCACCGCATGATCGCTCTCATTGGCGCCAATATTTGCCACTTTAAGTGGCCTTGCAAACCTGTGTACTTTTCATTGCTTCTTCCTTACTTCAGCCGTTTACAGTTCCCGCGGTCACAAAAGCCCCTATCTCAACTAGTGCGCGTGAAAAGCGTGAGCGCGTTGCGTCGCGTCCCTCCATTGGAAATAATGAACTTACACGAGCTTGCCTTAGTTAATAGCCTCAGTCATGCAGTGTGCGTGGTTATTAGTCTCGGTGTACAAACTAGCGCACAGTTGGCATAACTTTGTTTAGTGACTGATGTTTTGTTCTGTGCAGAAACGCGGTGTTGAGAAGCCTTTACGATTAATTAACCGTGACGAATTAAAGCGCGGTTAATAGTGAAACCGGTTAATCGTTGCATCCCTATATGGAGGTGTCCACGTTGCTGAGCAATGTATATAAAACAACGTGAAGACTTGTGCGGCCGCATTTGCTTCTCTCATGAACTTGAAAATATGATTGGCAGAATCGTATAAGTGCTGGATTAAGATCGTCTAGGAGGTCGAATCGAGATCGCGATCTTTTTACAATTAATCGTGCAGCTCTACTGTTCACGCAGATCCACCATTTGCCCGTTCAACCGGATGCAAGACACAGCAGTAAAATCAAATGCTGAATCAAATCTTTGAAAACCCTGAATCAATAGTGGAGTTATTATTGTACGCTGGAAGAAGGATAACACCATGGCTGAAGTATTTCATTTTGACAGGTAATATTATGTTTTAAAAATATTTTTGTCACGCAAAGCATGTAGATTTTGTTGTGTTACAAATTCAGTGTTGTTGCGCTAAAATCTTTCGCCGAAAGATTGATGTGACTATTTTCAATTTCATAAGGGACCTTTTACAGCATCTATAATGTAAATATTAATTTAGTTTAACAACAAAATATCAGTAAATAGCGCTATTCCGCCTAGCCTGCTTTACTGAGCTAGTAAGTTTTATAGTCACATCATATTGGTTCATTTTTGAACAATGACGACATGGCTGTGATGTGGCCCCTATATTGTTTACCATGCTACTTTGTAATAAATGTAATTTCTGTAGCCCGCTGGCCAATCACTACGCATACAGTAGTCGCTTTAGGACAAAGCGCATGAGAGAGTGAGTCCAGCGATCCTTGCATGCATGTAATATTACACATTCTGACAGTTTTGCTTGCTAGACAACTGAAACAACTGAAAATATGCTAGGTATAATGCAATTTTCGTTGGGAATTGTAGTATTATAAAGTACTGTGAAGTTTTCTAACTGGCGAATGACATGATCTAGTGGGTTGCCTGTTGTCATCTTTAAGGTCTGCGTGTTCGTGTTTCAGGAGGCAGGGGCTTTGGACGGCAGGGGAGGGACTGTATTTCAAAGATATTATGCTAAACGGTTGCCATTTAGGCAAATCACCTACTGCACCTTTAATTTATCCTGCCTATTATCTTTTCTTTTTTTTCTTTTTTTTTTTTTTTTTTTTTACAAAATTTGAATTCAATATTTATATGGGAGTGTATATGATACAATGGTAATATCTTGCTAATTTCTTAAGTATGTAAATGTATATAATAGTACACTGCAGCACTTTAAAAAAAATTTTTTATATGAATCATACAGTTGATCTATTATTAGCAATGTTATTATTAAAATATTTCCCAAGCTGTTTAACAGAGATTTTTCTTACAGATCTTTAAAAAGGATTTTTGATAAAGAATTTTACTAGTTTTTGATGAAAGATACTACTATTGTCTTAAAGGTGCAGTATGTAAGTTTGACACCCAGTGGTTGAACTAGGTATTGCACTCCTGGATCATAATAAAAGTACGCTAGGATGCCAGATTGTGTACAGGAGCGATTGATTTAAACTCTGTTCTAAATAAAAGCAACGACACGCGATAGAGGGAATATTTTCCATATTAAAAGGAGTTTTTGTCCTAACCAACACCTTGAATTGATATATTAGAAATGGCTTCTATTTCTCACAGCTGAACAACAGAAACCTATGACAGCTAGATCACCTCAGGTAAGCCTTGTGTGCTTTATTCTGTGCTAAATGCTAACAATGCGAGTTTGAATGCATTTTACATGGCATTTGTTGCCATATACTGAAAGCAGAAAGTTCACCTCAGATCTTGAAAATACAATAAACCGTCTGAAATTGAACTTTAGAACTAAACACATATGAGTGATTCAGCATCTACATTGATGTTAAAGTGGGTTAACATGTATTAAATAGATTCTAAACCTTACCGTTTCGTGAGCGAGTGCATATTCTGTGCTTCTGAAAGGCTGTATTTACATTTCTGCCGTGTCTCGTCTGGTTGCAAACAGCCAAATAGCTGATCACTGCCTCTCTCGTCACAGCGTGTTGTTAGGACACGCGGTTACAATGTAACCTGCTCACCTAATGTTTACGTTCATAATATTTATGTAATTTGCTAATTAATAACCTCATGTGGAACTGCATCTGTCTCCCATACTGTTCTTTTTGGTCACGGACGCATGCTTTCAGAGTCTTTCTGAATGAATGAATGAAATACGCTGTTTTCCAACAAGGCAACCCAGGGTGCTGAAATATAATTGGCTAAACTGGCATCGTGCATGTGAAAATTATCTAAACAAAGACAGAGTTCCGGCACGGAAAACCCATTTTCAAAGCAGAATATCTGACTTCAGCATTGTTTTTCAGTTAAACAAGTATG
Organism: Danio kyathit; assembly: GCA_903798195.1. Taxonomy (NCBI): domain Eukaryota; kingdom Metazoa; phylum Chordata; class Actinopteri; order Cypriniformes; family Danionidae; genus Danio; species Danio kyathit. The sequence goes on from LR812539.1 coordinate 44,051,824, forward strand.
TTCACTTGGGATGTTTCTTAAATATCTGCACACATATTATGGTATTTTTATGCTTTAGAAGAGTCAAAAACTTACATACAGCACCTTTAAAGTGTCATTTTAAAGGCTTATCTAGGTTAAATAATTATCTAGGCCAGTTAAATTAATTAGCCAAAGGCATTGAACAATAGTGGTTTGTTTTGTTGCCAATCGTAAAAAAAAAATAAAATTCTTAAGGAAGCTAATAATATCGATCTTAAATGATTTTATTTTAACCCTTAAACTGGCATTGTATCCACTTGGTTGACCTTTTGTCCATACTGTAGGTTCAGGTCAATTCAAGTTTATTTGTATAGTGCTTTTCCCAATAATTTTCATTTCAAAGCAGCTTTACAAAAGGTTAAGGTGTTGACTATAGGCTTTATATACATGGGTAACCTGTAATTGTACAATATATGGTGTATATTTCAAAAAAGGTTGTCTATATATTAAATGAAGCAATCTGATCATTATAGGAAATAAGAACAGTTTGTGTATTGCTTAAGACCATCCTCAAAGTCCTCTCAGGGTTGGCAACATCTATTCAATTCCTTTTAGGGTTGGCATCATCTCTTCATGGTTAGGTTATCATTAAAACAAAACAAACAATGCTAAATTTGCTTAGAGTAGTTTAAGAAAAACAATTTAACCAAATATATACTTATTTAAAACATTGTAGTGGAAGTGAAAGGGTCAAAGTTAAAGGGGTTTAAAAGGGTTTTATTCTAGCCCAATTAAAATAAATAAGACTTTCTCTATGAGGTAGCATAAGTAATATTTGAAAAATTTTTACAGAAGGGCTAATAACTTGCCTTCAACTTTATAATATTATAGAAGGGTTTTTTTTTTTTTTTTGTAAGTCACATTTTTGCCTATATAACATTTTCTTTATGTACATTTTACTTTTTAATTTTTCTTCTCAAATATTCTTACACAAACCCATACCTGCTGCTGTTCATAAAACGCACACGTAGACAAATATGTCACATGCATTATAATACCAATTTGTATTACACACACAAATGCGCCGAGCTCTCCAGGCACTCACTGTCAATTAAGCAAAGAAATGGAAGGATTAATGAGAAATCGGCAGTTTTCACACTTGAGCTGTGCTGAGAGGTGGATCAAAAGAGCATTTTAGCGGCCAGCATTTCCTCCCCCTCCTGCAATCTTCATCATATCACTGGAGGAATGAATGTGAGCCGCCTGTAATTAATTTCACAGATGAGTTGCTCGCAGGGTGACTCTCTCGAACCCTCTGCAGCTGCAAACACACACTGCATGAGTGTGTTTGCAGAAACTAGTGTTTTCACAATACTGAATCTTCAATATGAATTTGTTTTCAATACCGCAGGGAAATACTGCCACCGCATTAATTTAAATGACATTATTAATGCATGTCTTAATTTCTACATTTGCCAGAGTTAAAAGCTCATGCACGGTTTAGTCAAGCGTTTATTTAGGTCAAAGATTTAGGTCAGTTAGCAAAAGTTTAATTTCCGACCTTTCGTTCACGCAATGCCGGTGTTGCTGGTGCCCTAAAATGGGCTTTCACAGAGACGTTTCACGAACGGGTCACAGAGTGGAAAAATCTAAAAACACCCCCACTCTCGTAGCCATGTAAAGACAAAATGCCACCATTTTTGAAATTATGATGCAACAATACCATGTGACCAGAATTCAAGTCAAGATTAGCTTTATTGTGGTTGTTGCTAGATCGGATACGTTTGCGGCCGGAAGTTAACGAGAATTATTTATGTTATTTATGAAATTTCTGATTTATTGTATTTTATTAACGTCTACCCCCACCCCAACCCTAAACCCAATCGTCACAGAAGCGTAAAAACAGTAGTTGTACCGAGTATTATTTATCTTATCTATTAAATTACCCAATAAATTGTATTTTTTAACCCCTACCCCCACCCTAAACCCAACCATCACAGTACTGTAAAAATATTAATTATTGTTATACAGTGTCATAAAAAAATGTCGCTATATTAATGTGCATATCGCACTTCCGGCCGGCCGCATATCCGATCTAGACTTTACCCTTTATTGTCATTACGCTACATGTGTGGACATACAGTGGATGAAATGTTGTGTCTCGCAGGACCACCGTGCTACATAAACATAATCATAAATATGAAAACAACACTAGACGTAAGAGCAATTTTAAAGGTGGGCTAAACGTACTTGACATTGAAATATCTAACACTATTTTTAAAATTAAGTGGATACAAAATTATATTAGCTCAAAAAATAAACTATGATATTACATATTAGTAGGTGGCATTGAATTTCTTCTTAATTGCAATTTTAATATTAGTAAGCTTCCCATAAAACATTTTAATTTTCACAAACATGCATTGTTATCATGGATGATTATATACAAACACAATTTTTGCCCTCACATATGCTTAATTTGGAATAATAGATATATTACACACCGAAATAAATCTCTTTTTTAAATGAATTGCTTAAGAAATAATATTTTGCTGGTTTCATAACTTTTAATGGTCATGTGCTTACCTATTTTGAGTTTCTAGAAAAATTTTCCCTTTATATACCTGTCAAAGAGTATATGATGGTAATTAATGGTATTTCCTCAGAGCTTAAGTAATTATTAGAAAATGATATAGTTCAAAATACAAATTTAGATTTTAGTCTTAAATTGGAAGGTATAAATATATATATATATATATATATATATATATATATATATATATATATATATATATATATATATAAAAAGAAATAATAATTATCTTAGAATGATTTGTGTTCTTTTAGCTATTGGTTTTTGGAGATCACAATTTCAAGATGTCAACTGGAACGAGACTTTTTAAGATTTACAGACGTTTTTGTATAACAAAATTAGAGAGGTATCATTTAAAATTGTTCATTGTATTTATACTGTAAAACAGGTAATTGCTAAATTTTGTAAAGATGTTGATTTAAAATGTGCTTTCTGTAACGAAAAAAGAAGAGAGTATTGTTCATTTATTTTATGATTGTATTTATACACAATTGTTTTGGTGAAAACCACTAAAAAGAATTATAAAAAAATAAATAAATATAAAAATAAAAAAAATAAAATAAAAATAGGTCACCTACGATAAAAGAAACAAAAAATACCAAAGCAAAAAGAACTGTTAATTATTTTAAAGCCTTAAATTTTGTCTTTTAAATAATTGTATTTTTTTTATTTTCTTTTTATATTGTATTTGTTTTTATGTCAATATAATGTTGTTATTGCCCTTGTATGTTCTCTGCTCTAAAATTGCAATTGAAAAAAAAGAGCAATTTTAAACCTAACAAAATCAACATACCGGAGTGATAATCTCACTATACTTATACTTAACTATTAACAACCTAAGTCTGACTAAACAAGTACTTTTACATAATACAGAACAATATTATGCAAACGAGGTATTTAAGGTTAAAAAAGCAAGTAGTGCACCATAATTTTTGGTACATTCACAAGTAAACATTGTTTCCTTATTGAGTCCTTGCAAGATAAGTAAAGTGTATATAGAAAAGAGTGCATCTACAGGTGGTTTGTCAAGCCCACTCTTCTGTGTGATATGCACTCAGAAATGCACAATGTTTTTCAAGAAAAATAGTGATGTAAGAAAGTGTGTCGTGGAAATGTGCAAACTGGTGTAAGTGTCAGAGAGTTAAGTGTTTTTTCCAGGGGGTTTGTCTAGTCCACTCACCTGTGTGAGGCACATTCAGGATTGCATAAGGAGGAAGAACCTTGCACATAATAACAACAATGCTGGTTTGCATTGCGGCGCTTGCAGCACAAACACGGTTAAGTTTATTAGCATTATTACAACCTTTCTGTACTAAAATTTAAAAAATGTCCATTTTCCAAAACGTGATTAAGAATCTGCTCAACAGCAGTTAACCCCCACCCCCCTCTGTCTCAGCTTTTGAAAAAAGTCAGGAAAGTAGGCGAGTCCAGCTTTGTTTAGGTGGGAATGTCAAGTGGTGAAAGAGGGAAAGGTTAGGGGAGTTTCATTGCATGCAGAAACCCAAACACAGATGCAGGGGAGATAGACAGTGGTTCAGAGAACAGCAACAGCATTTACAGTGGATCTGAGCTGTGGATTTTTTTAGTCCATAATATTATAGCGATATTACTGTAAACTTAGTAACTAAATCTTTTGGACTAAGGTATGTTTTTAAAAACTAAAAGAGTACTGCTGACTATATTAAGGCCCAAGCCCAATTCTATTTTTGTACCCCTACCCCTTCCATATTCATCTATTTAAAACACCAAAAACAACATTAACATTATAGCAGACACTGTAAAAAGCTCATTCCCAGTCACTAGATTTTACTGACAGGGTATTCGAGTGTCATTGAGTGTCAGAATGTTGTGGGACTGCTATACAGGAGCTATGATTATAGATCGCATAATTTAGCGGTTTTTATTTTTTATTTTTTTAAAGCATGATGGTAAAACACGAACACGGTTATGAATATATCAAAACATGTGCTTGTTTATTGTAAAAATTCGTAATAATGACAAAAAATACAAATTTGTGAATCTCCTTACTTCCGGGTGCAGCGTTCCTGCCGTTGTGGCTGGTGTATTTTGGGAAATTTTCTTACCCCTTGGTTTCGAGTGTGGTCCTGAAAAATCTTAGTTCGAAGGGCTATCTACCCCTTTCCTTTAGCCCTACACTTTCAAGCTAAAGAGAATTGGGACACCCTTACCCCTTTATGGGAATGCGCAAAATGAGGGCTAGGGGTAAGGGGGAGGGCTAAGGGGTAGAATTGGGATTGGGCCTAACTAACTTTGTTATCTAAATAAACATAAACAAACAACACTGATCACAAATTTACCAAATCTGTAGAGACAGGACAGTCAACACCAACTAGAACTGCGTCTTTTTTTAAAAGAAGACGAGTGGCAAATTCGGATTTCACCATTTCCAGATTCAAAAAGCTCTGCGGTAAAAAATGTTCCTTACAAACATATTTTTGTTGCATGTTCGCAAACCACTGTAATTCACACATGTCCACAAACGATCGGTGCTCTCATCGTGGGAAAATGGAAACAAAACTTTGTTGCGGCACATTTATAAACACAACACTAATGACCCATGTCTCCGAACAATTCTTCTTCTTGTTTGAATTACGGTTGGAAACACAACATGGCACCTCTGAACACTGTAACAGGTAAAAACAGCATATAGTCTTTGAAGCTATATCATGCATATTAATGAAGTTGCATCTCGTTCACAATAGAGTGCGCTGATTGGTTCGAACCAAGTCTTTCTCATGAATTATTGAACATATGTGCTAAAAACTTAGTGACGTCACATTGTACAGGCCAGTACAGACAGCCAATCTCCACGCTGGAATTTACATAATGATCTCATCGCCATGACGTAGCTTCAAAATTTATTTTCAAACCGAAAGAACAAATTTGTTCAGAACTTTGAATTTTTTTTCTTTTTTAAATATTTCCCAAATGGTGTTTAACAGAGCACGGAAATTTTCACAATATATCTGATAATATTTTTATCTTCTGGAGAAAGTCTTATTTGTTTTATTTCGGCTAGAATAAAAGCAGTTTTTAATTAAAAAACAAAACATTTTAAGGTTAAAATGATTAGCCCCTTTAAGCAATTTTTTTTTTCAGATAGTCTACAGAACAAACCATCGTTATACAATAACTTGCCTAATGCTGTGTTCACACCAGACGCGGAACCGTGTAAATTGTGCAATTCCCGCGTAAATAGACGCGTGAACATTTGAGTTTACTCGCTTCATTCGCGCATCAAAATCCACTTCATTCGCGCGTCAAATTCGCTTCATTTGCGCGTCAAATTCACTTCAGAACAGATGCAGATTCGCGTCATGGGCAGGGCTTCTGTCAGCCAGGTGACTATAGCTTCGTTGCTAAATGGCTAACATGGATTTTATTAAGAGAATAACTGTGTTTATGTGATTAATGAAGGCTGAAAAACAGCGTCGATACGTTTGGAGCAGTGTCTGAGTCCACTAGATCCTTTCAGAGGTGCACGCAGCTCTGTGAGTGCATAAACTCCTCCAGAAACTTAACCTGGTAGATGGAAGCTTTCAGCGGTGCTTCTGACTGAGCCGAGCCCAGTTTGATGAACTGTTGTTGGTGTAGGCAGGATGATTTTCCCCCGGGACATCAACAACAGACGCTACATCATAATCACGCCCCCACAAGAGCAAGCTCCTGATTGGTTAACGCGGCGTTAATGTCCGCTGAAGTTCAGATTTTAGAACTTGAGTGATTTGCGCGAAACGCGCGTTAAGCTTGTCAAACACGCAAAACTTTACGTTCAAACATTTTATTGATATCTATTGAAATATTGATGCGTTTTAAACTAGCAAGTAGAGTTTGGAGAAGACAGTCAGATGAACTTATAGGAGCAAAAAGTGACAGAAATAAAAGAGTGACTGTATTTCTGTCTGAAGGCAGAAAGGATGAGCAAAGTGAAGTGTTGAGGTTAATTCAGAGTGCTTTTAAAGGCATCTGTTGTGTAGCGCGTGTTGACTTTACACTTGAAAGATCTCTGTAGGGAATATAGGGCAATAACTGTTTACTGACATTTCACGCACCATAATAAAAGTTCAGGCCTTCAGAGATTATTACAGTGTGCAATGCTGCCCTCAATGTTATCAAGTAAATATTGTTAGCAGTTGCTCTGGAGAGACAAATGGTTGATTATGTGCTGCCCTTTTCTGTTTGCTTATGGGAAAGTGTGGTCTTTTCTGATATTTATTAATGTGAGATAGCTTTCGCCGTATAAAAATATTGATAAATATTATATTTTAATTAATATTAATTAATATATATATAGATATTAATATATAATTAAATATCATTATCACGTTTATTAGGTGTGTTGCAGTATACCTGTTATAGAACTTCTAATTTTGATGCAATACCTAAAAATAAAGCCATTTAAATTTGTCAATTCTGAAATCTGCCATTTTCCAACACAGGCTAATTGGAAATATGTACTTTAGCCTACTTCAACTTATTTTAGTTTATAGGTAAAATAAATGCTACAAGGCAGTATGATGACAACTTTTGTTCCTTTTCACTTAAATGATATATACAAGGACATATTATCAACAGTTCTCTGTAAAACACCCAATAAATATCACAATTTTAATGGTGTTTATGATTTGTAATTAATATGTTTGCTTCACCATATCAATTTCCAAATGGACAGCTTTTGCTAAATGTTAGATTGCTTGGTAGCTCTTTGTACGTTGTTGTACTAGTCATACAAAGCATTCCGTTTCAAATACAGTAAAGCACGGTTCCACAAAAAAAAAGCAAGTTAATATAAAAGAAATGTAAAATCAAGATCACAGTGTTTGCTTTTGGAAACATTATTGGTTGGGTTTGGGGTCAGGAAACCAATTTTTTGGATCACATTATTCCTAAAGCCACGGTCACACTGGACTTTTCGCCCCCAAGGACTTCCATTCATACGCACGCGAATGCATCTGACCGGAAATGCAAGCTCATGTGAGAAGTTTCGCAGTTCGCTGCATTGAAAAGTTCAAGCTTTGTGAACTCTGACCTGCAAAATCACATCACGTGACCGCATGAGACCAATTGAAGATCAAAACATGACCTCTCTGGACAGAAATTTAAAATATAGACCAATCGCTCGCTTTTTTTTAAATGTCTAATCCTCTTATTTAATCACGCCCCTTTTTGCAGCGCTGTACAACAGAATTGTGACCATGGCATTAGACAAATATAAAATATTTTAACTATAAAATAAAAAAATGTTTTTAAAATTCATTAAATCAGTTTGCTAACAAATAATAGGTCTGATATCTTATTTTCTGGAGTTAAACCCTTAAGAATGACTTTATTCTAAGGATTTTCCATCTGACCTGGTCAAATTTTTCCTTGACCTGCCAAATTTGTCACTGGTCCAGCTGAAAGAAATAGAATGAAATGTAAAAATGGTAGCCTTCATTGTTTTGACCCATGTAATTCTGTATTCTAATAAATAAGTCACCATTTGTAAATAGCAGTGAAATTATATGTAGTGACAGCTCTAATGTGGTATCTAACACTCGAGAAACTGGCTGAATTGTTTTACTTTTGCTAAAAAAAGAAGATAAATATCCATCACAGCAGCAATCACACATTAATAGAAATTAAGAAGCAGGTGTTGCTGTAATTTGCATTTTTGTTAATTAGATGTTGTTGTTGTTGTGAACTGATCGGCTCTAACTAGGAGCGTGTTACTTTCAGAAAACTAAATATTTGCCAAAGGCCAATGCATCCATGAAAAAAAAAAAGTTGTGTTATCATATTCAAACTCTCTTCCACAGCGGATTTGCATTAATTTGCATTTTATTATTTGGAATTGTGAAATATTTCTTATAGACACAGTGGAATAGATTATATGCATTTATTCATTTTTGGAACTGTTCGCCATAATATAATGGAATATATGCATAAATAACACAATTACGACTTGTATTTATTTAAACAGAAACACAGCAGCAGTATTTTCTGGAAAGGGCAGAAAGAGTGCTTGGTTAGCTTTTTTAGCTTTATTTACATAACTCATGGTAATGAGCAAAACTAAAAGTAATTCTCACTGCTGCTTTTTGCTGATTTAGTGGATATTGGCTTTACACTATCACTTGTAGATTCAGATGCGGTGAAACATTCTTCAAAATATCTTTAACGTTCTTAAACGGAACAAAGAAACTAGATTTAGAACGACTTGAGGGTAAATAGTAAGTAAATTTTAATTTTGGTGTGAACTATCCCTTTATAGGTGCCATAAAATGAATATCTGGATATACATAGGCATATGTATAGGCATTATAACGACACAGATCACTTTGCCTGTTTATGCCAGAGTCCAGCGGAAAAAGTAATTGACAGGTGGTAATTTGTGTGTAACCTATCTATTGATTTATGATTTGGTTAAGGGTAAAACGAAGACCATGCGGGTCAAGTAGTTGAAACGGTAGGCTACAAATAATTAATTCGTTATTAATTAATTAATTATTCATAAATAATTAATTCACGACAATGATGCTTTTGTTCATCGCGATGTTTCACATTAGACATCGTACAATGCCAAATTGGTCGACATCGCCCAACCCTATTTCAGTGTACATCATGCTGTGCGTGTTATTAATATTCACAACCCTTCCAAATATGGTCAAACAAGAGCTTTCCTGCTTTGAAAAACATCTTTGGTTATAAATGAGAAACTCAAACTTTTTCTGGAATGTGCCCTATAGGCACCTTTAATATTCTATTTAAATTTTCAGCAGTTCTGAAAATTATGGCAAAGAATTCTAATAAATGACATCTGATTTTGTTTATTTATATATTTTTAATCATGAGACAATTGCGATCTTTATTTTAAACGTAAAAAATATTGACACTCAGTTTATCAAAATCATGCAGATTAAGTTTCTGTCTTTTAAAATCAGCTGTTCGTCTTTTGGCTGTATTCAGTAGCTAACAGATTTCACAGCTTGTCTGAATTATCCATTTTCCTTCTCCACTACATTAGGAAGCCAAAAGTAATAGCACGTACCCATAAGCACAGTGGTTACATTTCCTGTGCAGCTCTTTAATAAAAGAATGGAATTGCTTTTCATCTCGTGCTGCGCAATCTCATCCTCGGCTCCGTCTTCAAATTGGATTATCTGATGCAGAGGAATGCGGTGCACCCCTTATGCTCTCGCTCTGGAAAACGGTATTGACCTTTGGTGCCGCGTCAGCAGCAGTTTGTATCATTGACGCGTCACTCCACGATTCTGCTGTGCGTTAATGATGGACGCAGCCATCCTTGACCACTTTCTCTCTGCTCGGCCTGTTTAATGATGCTACTTCTGCCTTGCGTTCGCTTCTGCCCTGAAGGGCTCAACCTTCACCAATCATGCCTCAGTGGCCACAAGGAAAGTGGCCCGTGGTGAAATCTGGACAGGGTAATGGGGTACAACGATCCACTGAAAAAGCAATTAATCGTTTTAAAGTTAATGGGCTAATTGAGCTCTTTGTGACCACTTTAATGAAAGCTTCAATGATAAAGAAGCATACTTTTATAATGTAACAGCTACACTATTTTTGCATTGTGTTACTTTGGAACAGAAGAATTATTGCTGTGTAAAATATTGTGCCATATTATTGCTGTGTCATAACTTAAAGCAATAGTTCACCCAAAAATAAAAATAAATACCCCATAATTTACTTGCTCTCAAGCTATCCTCTGTCTATATGACCTTTTCTATCAGACGAACACAGTCAGAGTAGTTTTACATTTTATCTGAGCTCTTCCATACTGTTGGATAGTGGCTTTTATTTTGAAGCTTACAAAAGGGCGCATAAAACCATCATCAAACGAACAATTATGCTGCCAGGTGATCAATGCATGTCTGATAAAGTGGATGGATGTTGTTTGGAACAAAAATATTTCAAGTAAACTAGTATAAACCCAAATTATTGATGTCTGGTAGTGCCCAATCGCCATATGCGCAACTGACATATACAGTATGACGTATGACTCAAAGGCCGGGACACAAGTCATCGTTCGGCCATTGAGTTTTATTGGTCTGTTGGTCAGGCTAGTTGGTTTGTGTTCCATACGTCGCCTCTCACTGGGTTAACATTGGATCGTCTTGGCCCAATTCAGCATATCGAATCGAATTTTGGCCATCTGCTGAAGAAAGCGCTCTGACTGGTTATTCAGCAACGAATCAGAGAGCAAGTGTAATGTAGTAAGTAAACAATTCAAGTCAAGAAGGAACGCGTATATAAAGACCAGCTGCAATGTCACTATCTTTCTCAAATATTTGCTAACGATATGGATTATTCGATTTTCAGACATATTTGCAGGAGCGAATCCATCCGTGGTGATTGGCAATTACTAATGCTACTGAACGCTGCTTTGTTTACACTTTGCATGGCCGCGTCGGAACCAGACACAAGCCAATGCGAGGCAACAACACCGTTGGATTTTGTCAGTGCTAGTTGTTTGGCGTCAGCGTTGTGTACCCGACCCTAAGATGCAATTGTAGCGGAAGCTCTTGTAATCTTATCATGGGAACCACTTGCCACACAGTTTGTTTGCCACAGAAGATGATGATAATTACTAATTGGCTTGGCATTACTAAATAACATTATACAGTATATTTCGCTTACTTTACATTTTGCATTATACATACTGTAGTATACATCAGTCACGCATAACATGCGTTCGGCTCCTACCTGAAGTCAGTGAATTAAGTTTATAAATTAAAAAAATGATAAATACTTTTCTTTTTTTTTTTAAGATTTATTTTTGGCCTTTTTGCCTTATTAAGTGGATAGGACAGTATTTCAGACAGGAAGTGAAGTGGGAGAGAGAGAGAGGGGGTAGGGACGGGAAATGTCCTCGAGCCGGGATTCGAACTCTGGACGCCCTGAAGTGCTACTGCACAATATGTCAGCGCGCTAACTACTAAGCTATTGCGCCGACAAAAAAAAAAAAAAAAGATAAATACTTCTGATACAAAAATGCTTTGAGCCTCTTCATATAACACGAATTAACCACTTTTGCGGTTTATGGGTTATATTTACAATGGATTTATGTGCTTTTAGAAGTTTCACAATAAAAGCCACCATCCAAATTTTACAGTTTGGAAGACCCAGGATAAAATTTAAAACTACTCCAACTGAGTAGTCATATACATAGACAATGGCTTGAGGGTGAGAAAATTATGGGGTAGTTTTCATTTTTGTGTGAACTATTCTTTTAATAATTTTGAACAACAACAAAATATGGTTCGTTATATTTGCCATTTAATAGATGTGTGTGTGTGTGTATAATATGTTTGAAAGTCTACCATTTGTCTTTTTTTGCAACAGAAGTAATGGTACTAATGGTAAATTCAGAGAAGCCAATAATATCTTAAAGGGTTTGCTTAATTTGAATTTAATTAGAACAATATTTATTAACTCTTAATGAATATTGTGTCTGAAATTATTTAACTTGTATAAAGTCATATGATCACTCTCATCATCAGCTTATATTTGGAAAAAACATCATGAATGTGTCCACAAGGAAAATGGCCCATCATGGAATCCAGACTGGTTAATGGGGTTCAACGATCCACTGAAAAATCAATTAATCGCTTTAAAGTTAATGGGCTAATTGAGCTCTTTGTGACAATTTCAAAGAAAGCTTCAATGATAAAGAAGCATACTTTTAACCTTCTTAATGTAACAGATATTGCTATACTGTTGTGTTTATTTGGAACAGAAGAATTGTGTAGTCATGACCCAAAGCAATAGTTCACCCAAAACTAAAAATTACTTGATAATTTACTCTCTCTCAAATCATCCTCAGTCTATATGACCTTTTCTATCAGACGAACACAGTCAGAGTTGTTTTAAATTAATACTGTGGATAGTGGCTTTTACATTTAGCTCGCATTGTACAAACCGTTTCCTGTAGCTTGTTGCTCAAGGGTGTTTACCATTATTTACACTTATGAATCCTATTATAGGACATTGATCTCTGCTCCCTCCAACAACCTTTGATGTCAAGTTTAACGAAGTGTCTATTGTCGTCATGTTTACTAGATTGAAACGATATAGTTGTCATATAAATATTGACACAAAAACTGACTAGTCAGCTGTCAATACTTTCTGTTTCCTGTTATTTTATTAATTTATTTCAACATTTATTATTTCCTTTAAAAAGTATATATGATTTTAAATGGCGAAGATGAACGCAAAAAAGAACGCAAGTCATACAGATTTAAAATCGTCATTTCGGTTACCATTTCTGCCATTCGATATATTGTTTAATAGAAAAAATAAATGTCAAAAAAAGTTTTACACTTAACTTCCGAGCATCTCTTTGTGAATTAAAACAGTTGAATTTTGCTGAATTTGATGTGGTTTAACCTTGAGCCCTCATCCCATAAGCTTTGTTTAATGTCCATTATAGCGCAGTCAATGAGCTCTTTAGTCAGTCGTAATCAATCCCTTAATGGATGACCTTTCCTCATCCCATTTAACTAGCGCGCACTTACCTTAAATCCACGGATGGGTTAAATAAGCTAAGTGAGGGCCCCATCAATCCTTTTTGAAGATATATAGCTTAATATCTCCCCTTTCCAGATCAGATCCTCTATTTGAATGAGGTAAAAGGAAGTCAGGCGAGATTAATGGGATGGCTCAATTGTCTCGTTTCAATCATCTTCTCTTTGTAGCCCTTCTTCTTCTACATCCTCGTCCAGCTGCTGCCTCTGTCATTGGGCCATTCACTTAACGGAGCCTTTTAATCAGGGGGCATTTGGAACAGCGCAAGCTCTTTGAGGGAACCGGCAGCTTGGGCTATTGTGTTTGGAGTGAATGAGTCCCAGGAGGCTAAACTGAAGGAGACGCCGCAATTTGTCATACAGCGGGGATCAAATTGAATGAAAGTGCAATTGAAGCTTGTTCTACTCAATTAGGATTCGAGGAAATTGGAGATATTGATGGTGGGACATGCCTCTGGACGCATTTTTAAACCTGTGATTTGTGTTTCCTGTCACGATGTGTAGTAATATTAATATGTCAGAGACTAGGGTGGATTTTTGTAGTTTAGTAAGATTTGGAAATATAAAAAAATTTAGAAAGATGCTAAGAAATATCATTTAAGAATAGTCAAATTTAGTGTGATGTCTGAAGGTAAAGCATCATAAAAAATCATATTCTTAATTTTGTTGTTAAAACTTATCCAGCACATGATTTACACACCCTTCAAGCTCTCACATGCGCACACATACTCTACGGCCAATTTAGTTTATTCAATTAACCTATAGCGCATGTCTTGTGGGAAACCGGAGCACTCGGAGGAAACCCACTCGAACACGAGGAAAACATGCAAACTCCACAAAGAAATGCCAACTACTTGTCCAGCCGGGACTCAAACCAGTGACCTTTTTGCTGTAAGGCGTCAGTGCTAACCACTGCTCCACCGTGTCGCCCACATCCATAATAAATGATCCTTAATAATATTACATTTTATTTATTTATTCATTTAATTTAGTTTTATTTTCAAATTGTGTTGTGGTGTTCAAATTAAATTAAGCATCAGTCCATCCATAATAACGATTTTGAAAAAAACTGATTTGTTTTTCTGCTATTTTTATGTATATATTGCGGTTTAAATAACATTTCATCAGATGACTTAAATGGGAGGCGACAGTGCTAACAGTTGTTGCTAGATTGGATATGGTTGCGGCCGGAAGTTAACGAGAATTATTTATATTATTTATTAAGTTTCCCGTTTATTGTATTTTATTAACGTCTACCCCCACCCCAACCCTAAACCCAACACTCACAGTAATGTAAAAACAGTAGGTGTACCGAGTACTATTCATGTTATGTATTAAAATACCCAATAAATTGTATTTTTTAACACCTACCCCTAAACCCAACCGTCACAGTACTGTAAAATATGAATTATTGTTATACAGCGTCATAAAAAATGCAGCTATATTAATGTGCATATCGCACTTCCGGCCGGCCGCGTATCCGATCTAGACTTTACCAGTGCTAATCACTGAGCTACGATGCAGTGATGCTAGATATAGCTGTCCAAAACCCGCACAAAATAAACGCACTATAGAGCATCTAGTGTTAATGTTTAGCCTCAGTTTCCTGTTCTTAGCTGACAGGAGCAGCACCCGGTGTGGTCTTCTGCTGCTGTAGCCCATCCGCCTCAAGGTTGGACGTGTTGTGTGTTCAGAGATGCTCTTCTGCATACTTTGGTTGTAACGAGCGGTTATTTAAGTGACTGTTGCTTTTCTATCAGCTGGAACCAGTCTGGCCATTCTCCTCTGACCTCTGGCATCAACAAGGTATTTTCTCCCACAGAACAGATGCTCACTGGATATTTTCTCTTTTTCAGACCATTCTCTGTAAACCCTAGAGATGGTTGTGCGTGAAAGTCCCAGTAGATCAGCAGTTTCTGAAATACTCAGACCAGCCTGTCTGGCACCAACAACCATGCCACGTTCAAAGTCACTTAAATCCCCTTTCTTCCCCATTCTGATGCTTGGTTTGAACTGCAGCAGATCGTCTTGACCATGTCTACATGCCTAAAAATGCATTGAGTTGCTGCCATGTGATTGGCTGATTAGAAATTTGATTAACAAGAAGTTGGACAGGTGTATCCAATAAAGCGGCTGGTGAGTGTATAACACTTGAGGTGCTCACGGCAGCTCGAGGTCCTTTGCCGATCCTTCCCATCTATTTGTACTCCACATGCTTTCTTGTCTCATCTCTACTATAAAATAAAGCTTGAAAACCCCTAAAACAATACATTTAAAAGTTAAATCATATTAAGTAAGTTGAACTACTTGTTTTTAGACTGTTGTGTATATAATCAGTGTCATTTTAAAAACAAGTGAAAATGGCAACCTTTACACATCTTTAAAACATACAAAAATTAATATAATCACCACCCTCACACAATTGTAAAGCGCTTTAGGTATATGCTAACACACAATAATGCGCTATGTAAATGTGCATTACTTACTAATACTTTTTTTGTTACTTTCATTACTTGAACTCTTTGGTCATTCTTTTCTAACTACATTCTTATTGGTTTCATGCTGTTAGTAATGCTATTAGATTTTGTTTAGACGACGCAAGCACATCTGCACATTATAATAAATTACAGGATGTTTTAATTTTCCTGGATAGAAATGCGCAACCCTGATGCTAACACATGTTAGTACTTTGGTTCTGATTGTCATTAGTAACGTCTGTAAATGTCGTCAGTTTGACACGGCCTGTCGTTGTTCCCCTCTGAATGGATGATTTATTGTGTTGTGATTTCACATCAGAGGTTTATAATACATCCTGGCGTAAATGCCTCGCAAGGCGGCGTAATGAATAGTGTTTAGGCTAAATGATTTGTGGCAGAATATAAATGTAACATAACGCCAGACATTTCCACGCGGACGCATGTCGACTGCTGCTTCCAATCTGCGAGGGGAAAGACTCCTATAATTCATCCTCTCTCTACTTTCCCTCCATCATTTACATTTCACACTCCGCCGAGCCGAAAATTTCCACGTTCCTCAGCTCTTTACATTCTGCTCATGTCGGCGTAAGAGCTGCTGTTCTCTCTAACATGCGCAGGAAAGAGAAATAGGAATGATTTCGGAGAAAGCACACACTGGCGGGCTGCCAATCTAGTCCCGTCAGAGTCTCGCTTGGCTCGGAGGCTGACGGGCGAAGTTGATTGATTGATTGACAGTTGGTTTGCTCTCCAGTTTCTTCAAGAGAAGGCAGAGATGGTGCCAGTTAGAAAGCGAGTGATAACAATTGCGGTTTAGCCTCTCCTTCGGTTTGGATGTGTTTGTTATATTCTATGCAGTGTTCAAATCAACATAAATTCTGTCATTATTCAACCATTCCAAACTCAAATCGTTTATGTTTGGAAAACCCCAAAAGTGAGATTGACTGACAGGTGCTCTGCTCTGTTGAGTCTCTTTAGGGCGAAGCAACCGTTGGAAAGGTCTGTAAGAAATTGTTAGAAAGTCAGCTTTTTATGACTGCAGTTATCTTAACCTTTAGTTTGTATCACTTTACACTCTAGGGGTGGGACAAAAAAAATCTAAATGCCGAATTATTGTGATATTTATGGCCATAAGACATTGTTGATACTATGGTGCCAAGTATCAATGTTTATTGGCCTAAAATCAAAATCTCGATTAATTGAACATTTTAACTCGATTACGATTAATGAACGATTATTTTATTTATTTATTTTATGTTTTATTTTTATAGTTCACTGACGATATATAATATATACATATTACAAGTGAGAGATTTTGGAATGAAGGGTGCTTACAGTACTTGATTTTAAAATAATTAAAGTAAACACTAATTGTCTATTATCTATGATTATTTATTAAACATCAACGCTGAACAACTGAAATTAAAACACACAACACCTAAAACGCAGCTCTCCACGCCGCCCATCACCACTACCAAATCGACCAATCACAAAGCCTGCGTTACACGTCGTTGTGATGTGTAGTTACATTTTTTTGAGAAGTGTGCGGGTATGCGAAGGCTGCACCGGACCATACGCATGCGCTTGGCAGAAGTATAATAGAATGATATAATAAGTATAAATTACCCTTAACAGAGAGGGGTCACTTTACTCCACAAACGGTAGAGAAAGTAATTGAAAAATTTGACCTGGAAAAATGTGATTGATTATAGGTTCTGAATGTCGATTTCAATTACTTTTCGATTAATCACTCGGCCCTACTTGGCCACAGCCATATCATCCTGCAGCCCAAGACCGGTTACTCACTGAAGCTAAGCAGGGCTGAGCCTGGTCAGTACCTTGATGGGAGACCACATGGGAAAACTAGGTTGCTGTTGGAAGTGGTTTTGGTGAGGGCAGCAGGGGGCGCTCAACCTGCGGTCTGTTTGGGTCCTAATGCTCCAGTATAGTGATGGGGACACTATACTGTCAGTGAGCACAGTCTTTCGGACGAGACGTTAAACCGAGGTCCTGACTCTCTGTGGTCATTAAAAATCCCATGGCACTTCTCATAAAGAGTAGGGGTGTAACCCCAGTGTCCTGGCCAATTTCCCACCATCTGCCCTTACCCATCATGACCTCCTAATCATCCTCATCCACCGAACTGGCTCTATCACTGTCTCTCCAATCCATCTATAGCTGGTGTGTGGTGAGCGCAGTGATGCCATTGTCCCCCCCCCCCATGATTGTGAAGCGCTTTGGGTGTATGGCCATACACAATAAATGCACTATATAAATACACGTTGCATGACATATTTAAATGTACAAATAAATCTAAAACAGTTGGCTGTATGCCGCTTTTAGTGGCAGTTTGACAAGTTGGCTTTTATGTCACAAGATTAATGTAAACACTGCAAAAACACACTGTATTTTTTCCAGTCCAAATATCTAAAACAAAATCTTAAATCAAGAAGCATTGTCTAGACAAGCAAAAATGTTTTATGAAACTATATGCCAAAATTAAGTGAGTTTTTCCTTAAAACAAGCAAAATAATCTGTCAATGGGGTAAGCAAAATAATCTTGTTTTTCATTTTGACATAAGATTATTTTGCTTAGCCCATTGGCACATTGTTTAGCTTGATTTAAGGAAAAATCACTTAATTTTGGCATATTGTTTCTTAAAACATCATATTTTTTGCTTGGTTATTGATTTAGGAATGTTTAGATAATTGGATTAGACAAACTAAACAAAAAAAAAAGCCTTTTTTGCATTGCAACTCACTATGAACAATCTTTTAATTAACTTAAACCTTTGTTAACTTTATTAATGATAATGAAAGCAGAGTAAGGAAGTTTGTAAAGCCTAAAGCACTATCTACTGTTAAAAAAACAAAGCTCTAAATCCATTCAAATGAGAATAACGACATTTTTAGAACTTCTTCTCAGAATCAATTTCTCTACCGATTTTTTTTTGACCACAGCTCTATTTAAAACCTTTGTAAAAAGGTAAAAAAAACAAATCAATGTGAATGAAGTGGTTTAGACATTGACGCACAGTCAGTTACTATGATGAACAGAATGACTGTAGTCTTTCACTCACTTATAAACATTGATCAGCCTAAAAAAGAAGTTCAACCAAACCTACTTTATGCATGAGATCAAACTTCCTTTCTGCATGATTCCTGTGTGTCAAGCAAGCATACAGTAATCTGAACGCTGAAAACTATGTTCATCGATCAATGTTTACACACTCTAAAAATGCTGGAGTGTCTTGACCCAACATTAGGTCAGATGTGGACACACAATGTTGGGTTAATTATTTTCAGTTACATTTAAATTATACTTTTTAAACCCATTGATTTTATTTGTATTTGACACAATGTTGGGCTACAACAAGCAAACATTTTTTTAGAGTGTATGCAAATATAACAACTGTGATCCCTTTAGGAATGTTGAGTGAATAGACTTTTAATGAAGGGACAGAAATCTCTCAGTTTGATTAAATATTTGTTAATTAGCATTCTGAAGAGGAACAGAGTGACTACGTTTACATGGACACCAATAATCCGATTTTAATGCGATTAAGACAATACTCTGATTAAGAGTCGACCATGTAAACAGCGATTTTCAGATTAAGGTCATAATCGAACTAAAGAGAAATCGAATTAAGACATGTGGAGTATGACGATTTTAGTCGCAATATTGAAGTGCAGTTCATGCATGTAAACACCTTAATCGAACTATTACCCTCATGTAGGACTTTAAGCCACTTTTTTTAAACCCCCCCCCCCCCCCCCCCACCCCCACCCCCCACAGATTTTTTTTTTTCTTCCATTCAGCATGCGGTATGAACTTCCATTAAAACAACACTTTCAGCAGTTCATTCCAATATCTCGTTTGTCACGGTGGGCTTGCATGAAGTGTTCGTGAATGAAAGTGCCAACCTGTAGTTCAAAGTCGACGAATTAAAAATGAAACACCCGAAATTACATGAAACTCCGGTGGAAATGCGCATAGCGCGGTGACGTAATGACGTTAATCGAATTATGTGCTATAACATGTAAAACGCGATCATGAAAGGAACATTCAAAAAGCAACTCATGTAAACACCTTAGTCTTATTATTCTCTTAATTAGATTAAAGCAAATAATTCGATTACTTGTGTCCATGTAAACGTAGTCATTTTATGGGTTTGGAACAACATGAGGATGAGTAAATGCTGATATTAATAATGAGGGGAACTGTCTAAATATGTAATTATAGTATTCAGTTAGTTTTGCTCTACTGATTGGGATGGATAAGTGCTGTTATTTATTATAATAACTATATACAAATTCATACAAATAAATATGACTATATGAAATTACTCTTTACTAATGTTATTATTGTTATTAATGACCAACCTACCTAAAAACAAACAGAATTATTATTACTACAATATAAATGCAAGGAAATTTCATTACGAAACTTCAAAACAAAAACAATATGTTGACGTTTTGTTGTCTTCTGTTTTTGTTTCTTCTTTTTTAATGTAGTTTGTTTTTTCTGTTCAGTTTGATTAATGTTGTTTATTGTTTGCTCCTATCTATCTATCTATCTATCTATCTATCTATCTATCTATCTATCTATCTATCTATCTATCTATCTATCTATCTATCTATCTATCTATCTATCTATCTATCTATCTATTGTTTTGTAACCTTTTAAAGCTTTGACGGCAGTAAAAATTGCGGATTTTTATCATTTTGTGGTAAAAATTCCATTACGAAACATTAAAACAAACACAATATGATGTTTTGCTGTTTTCTGTTTTTATTTAATGTAGTTTGTTTTAGTTTTTTTTCTGTTCAGTTTGATTAATGTTGTTTTTTTGGCAGACCATAAATATACAAAATTGTCAGATCAAAATGTCGTAGTAAAAATAAGGTTAATGTTGTTATAAATAAGGTTGCTGTTCGAATGGTGTTTTTATTTGTTTTTTAACTCGTCTTCTCTAAAATAAAAAGCCTTCAATCGATGCCCTGAACCACTATCAGTACGATCTGTCTCACTGAACATTAAATTTAACCTGCAATCACGGGTCAGTCTCTCGTGCCCCATAAATCCGTGGTTTAATTGAATTGCTCTGTTTTGAAAAGTCCAGCTTTCTCTGTCGCCTCCATCTCAAACACATCCTTCATCTCTCATCATGGGCTTCAGAAAGAAACACACCAGGGCTGTTGAACTGTGTGTGCGCGTGCGTGTGTGAAATATTCTCATTATGGCTGGGTGTTATGGCAGTGTATAGTGTGTGTGTCAGTGCAAATGTCAACAAATATGCAGTACTGCTGTCGACTCCATTATGCTGCTCTCAGCATGACTGAAAAGGAAAAATCTGACACCACCAAGCCCCAAAAAAAAAAAGGTAAATGGTGTCAAAATGGTAAATGAGATATAGTATTTTATTAATAGAGTTTTCAGTATTTATTCTATCTGTTGATGTTTTTATATAAGCATTTTTTTTTTACCTGTAAAACATTTTTATGAAAATAAAAACAAAAATGATAGGAGTACTATGGAGTCAGATCAGTCTAAAAAATAATACATTTACAAAATAAATTCTTACATGCACAGCACAATTCATATTTACAAAATCCAACTTGTAAATCTAAAACACAATTTATAAATACAACAGTCAATTTGTGAATTCACAAGTAAAAATCATAAATATTTTTGCCAAATGGATTGGATTTGAGTATTTACGAATTGTTTTTTGAACTTAAGAATTGGATTTTGTAAATGTAAATGTGGATGTATAAATAACGTGGATGTATGAATAATATGTAAACGTATTATTTTTGAGACTCCATAGAGTACATTTTGTGAGACAGTCTTCAGTCTTTAAATTTTAATTAAATTATACACCGATTTACTTTCCGTTTCTTTGTAATGCAGCTTTAAATATTTTTTTTTAACATAATGACTATTCTACATTTTCAGCATAATTTACAGACCACATTTACTAAAATGTGTGACAATAGTTAATTTTAGGGCCACTTGATTTATGCAAAATATCAAAATCATGATTTTTTCGATCAGTGTTATGATCACAATTATTTTAACATGAATATTAGTGGGTCATAATACCAAAACAACTTATATGAGTGATCTGTTTAATTGATGACATACAGTTGAAGTCAGAATTATTAGCCCCCCTTTTGATGTTTTTTTTTTTTTCTTCTTTTTTAAATATTTCCCAAATTATGTTTAACAGAGCAAGGAAATTTTCACAGTATTTCTGATAATGTTTTTTCTTCGGAAAAAGTCTTATTTGCTTTATTTCGGCTAGAATAAAAGCAGTTATTAATTTTTTAACACAATTTTAAGGACAAAATTATTAGCTTTTATTACAGTATTTATTCATCTTTGGTTATGAGTTATC
Source organism: Danio kyathit (assembly GCA_903798195.1). NCBI lineage: Eukaryota > Metazoa > Chordata > Actinopteri > Cypriniformes > Danionidae > Danio > Danio kyathit. The sequence continues at coordinate 44,073,797 of LR812539.1, forward strand.
ATATCATGAGTTAATAAAAATAAAGCTGTTGATTATTAGTTCATAAACTTGATTAACTAATGTTAACAAACACAACTTTGGATTTTAATAATACATAAGTAAATGTTAAAAATGCAATTAATGAATGATGTAGAAAATTAGGTAGTAATTATATTGAGTAATTCATTATATTTAAAGTACCTTTAAATCTTTAAACAATCACTGTTCTTCAAACCACTTGGTTATATCCATTTTCAAAAAAAAAAATCAAAAAGTTCTTAATTTAAAATGCTACAAATCGTAGCATGATCAATTATTTTATATTAATTTACTTATGCAGAACTTTCAAAATCATCAGAATGAAGCAACGTGCTGTACTTAAAAGGTTTTTTAAACATCTTCACCAAATAACCTATAATTTTGAACCATAAAATTAATTTTTTGATTATTACTGAAAATATGCCCCTGCAACATACAGTAAGACTGGATTTGTGCTTCAGCATCACATATATCGCCACAGAATTAGACTATGTAGACTCCGCTTTGAGAAAGTGTCAAACAGTAGCCTATCATGAATTGTATCACAGAGTCGTGTGAATCATTACATTCATGGCTAAACAATATAAAATAGAATTATTGGCCACATATTATTCACGGTTATATTATTCACAATCTATACCAAACTAGTTCTATTTATGTATAATATGTGGTATAATGTCATTAGGTCAGACTAAACTGGTACATCCATAATAAATCATCTTAAACATATGATTAAGTTTTATTTATTAATTTAAATTTTTTTTATCCATGGCGTTCAATAAGTATAAATAATTCAATATAATTAGTTGTTTCAAAGTTATAAGCGGAACTTCTTAGACCTGAATGCTTTTAAAATCCTCATACTGTCACATGCCTCAAATACACATGCGGATGATAAATGATGTGCAAATGTAATGTTTCTACTGTGAATGACCGTGTTGAGATTTCGATGCTGAAACAATATACTGTGCAACCCTACTAGTTAGGTTTTTGTAGCATCAAATATGTGGTATAATGTCATCAAATCAGACTAAATTACATCTGTAATAAATGACCCTTAATAATACTATTAGGTTTTATTTATGTATTCATTTAATTTAGTTTTATTTTCACATTTTTCTTTGGTGTTCAGAATAAATTAAGCGTCCATGATCACCATTTTGGACAAAACTGGTTTGTTTTTTTTGCTATTTTATGTTGCAACTTGTATATATTGTGACTTCAATGGCGTTATTTGTAAAGCATTCATTCATCATTCATATAAACTGAAATGCCTCTTCTACTGCAGTGATGTCCCAGAAGCCTCTGCTAGGGCTCATGCATGTCATTGAAATCAAATGAGAATGCGAGTGTCAGTCTGTGTCTTCTGTACGCCTCTAATTGTGCCCTCCTGATTGTGCTGCCAGTCATCGTGAGGCTAAAAATAGACAGGCCGAGAAGCCAAGAGGTGTGTGTGTGTGTTTCTGTGTGTGAGAGACCACTCACCCGGAAAGTGAAGGAGGGTAAAGATGAGTAGAATGCAGCGCGACAGATTGTCTCTCCATGTGCATGAATGTAAATAAAAGCTGCTGCAGCGACTGCTGGAGCCACAGATGTGTGAAAGCGTCCAGACTCTGAGCTCAAATCCTATTGCAGGAGGTCAGAGGAGGCTGCGGAGAGAGAAAGAATGATGAAATGGACAATAGGGGATAAAAATGAATGCAGGTGTGGAGAGAAATTGTAGTCTGCAAGGCAGGAATCCAATAGCTTTAATGCTGTTTACAGTAAGAATGCACTGATGGGATTTCTTTTGGTCAATACCTATTTTAACTATTGGCCTGATAAAGATATTTGTCAATTGCTCAGCTGTTTACAATACTAGTTTATTGGAGCATCAATTTAGTTTGACTGAACATGGATTGATTTCGGTCAATGTTCCATCTGATTGTAAAAGGGTTAGTTCGCCCAAAAATGAGAATTACTCCCTATTCACTAGGCATGGGCCGTATAAGATTCTGACAGTATGATTAGGGATGCACCGATACCATTTTTTTTTGGAACCAATCCGATCCCGATACCAGAATTCAAAATATCGACCAATACAGATCTGATCCCGATACTGTACCTTTTTTATATTATTATTATTTTTTTTTTTTTAAAGCATAATACAGTTTCTATAGAGGAATTACCAACCTACGTCACACAGGTTGCCGGTTGCAAAAAGAGACCGGTTGCAATAGCAAACATGTGGTGTTGTGCGGTAGGATACCAAATTCGAAAACTTAACTTTTACTGTACACCACACTGCTTTTAATGCCAACCACAGACATCTTTGGCTAAAAGGGAGCTGAATGGGAGTAAATCCGGGAGTTTTTCGGGAGACAAAACAACAAATCAAATCACTTTTATTGTCACATCATCAGCAGCACGTGTGCTATGATGAGTGAAAAGCTTAGGTGCTGGCTCCAGACAGTGCAATATACAACGACAGTGCAAAATACAACGACAGTGCAAAATACAGACAGTGCAAAATACAACAACATATTTACAAAAAAACAAGACAATGTAAAATTGGCAATGTTGACCGCGATACGTACGATGGATAGGTGTACACATAGTTGTAGGCAGTATTGTTTGAAGTATGGATTTGTTAAAGTGCAGTGCATGCTACATCTTGATGGTGTGCAGTGCGGGGTATGGAGGAGTTTGTGTGGGGTGTGTTAAGTGTTCATCAGCCTGATAGTCTGATGGAAGAAACTTTCCTTCAGTCGGCTGGTGCGTGACCGGATGCTGCGGAACCGTCTGCCTGAGGGTAGCAGAGAGAAAAGTCTATGGCTTGGGTGGCTGGAGTCGCTGATGATTCTCTTGGCTTTCCTCATGCACCTCTTGGTATAGATGTCCTGGAGGGAGGGAAGCTCACCTCCTACTACACGTCCAGCAGTACGCACGATCCTATGTAGACCTTTGCGATTGCTGCTGGTGCTGCTTCCGTACCAGGTGGTGATGCAGCCAGTGAGGATGCTCTCCACAGTGCAGGTGTAGAACGAGCGGATAATGTGGGGGCTCATTCCAAACCTCCTGAGATGCCTGAGGAAGAAGAGGCGTTGTTGTGCCTTCCTCAGCACTGCGTCTGTGTGGGCAGTCCATGTCAGATCCTCAGCGATGTGTACTCCAAGAAACTTGAAAGTGCTGACTCTCTCCACTGGTGTCCTGTTGTTTTGCTGATGTTGAGTAAGAGGTGGTTTTCCTGACACCACTGCGTCAGAGCGTGCACCTCCTCTCTGTAGGCCGTCTCATCATTATCGATGATTAGGCCCACCACCGTTGTCATCAGCAAGTTTAACAATGACATTGGAGCTGTGTTTGGATGTACAGTCATGTGTGTACAGGGAGTACAGGAGTGGGCTGAGAACACAGCCCTGTGGAGCACCAGTGTTGAGGATCAGTGTGGATGAGGTGATGTTGTTCATTCTAACCACCTGGCGTCTGCTTGACAGGAAGTCCAGGATCCAGTTGCACAGAGAGCTGTGTAGGCCCAGAGCCTGGAGCTTCACCACCAGCTTGGCAGGCACTATGGTGTTGAATGCTGAGCTGTAGTCCACAAACAGCATTCTCACATATGTGTTTTTGTTTTCCAGGTGAGACAGAGCAGTGTGCAAGGTGAAAGCAATTGCATCATCAGTGGAGCGGTTGTTTCTGTATGCAAATTGCAGAGGGTCAGTGTTAGCGGGCAGTACAGCGCAGATGTGGTATTTAATCAGCTTCTCAAAGGACTTGCTGAAGATGGGTGTCAGTGCAACCGGACGCCAGTCATTCAAGCATGTGGTTTTAGCTGATTTCGGTACAATAGTAGCTGTCTTAAAGCATGTAGGAACCACAGACCGAGAGAGCGAGAGATTAAAGATGTCTGTGAAAACCCCCGCTAGCTGGTGTGCGCATGCTTTAAGTACACGTCCAGGGATGCAATCTGGGCCCGTAGCTTTTCGGATGTTCACGCGACGGAAAGATCTCGTTACATCCGCTACAGAAACAGAGAGTGCGCTGGCGGTTTCTGTATCGGCCGCGGGAGCATGCTGTGTGTGTGCGCTGTCCTGGGCTTCAAAGCGGGCGTAGAATGAGTTGAGCTCGTCCGGGAGAGACGCAGCAATGTTCCCAGTGGCGGGTTTGTTACTTTTAAAGTCCGTGATGTAATTAAGTCCCTGCCACATGCTCCTTCCGTTATTGGTGTTAAATTGACCCTCTACCTTGTCTTTGTATTGACGTTTTGCTGCTTTGATCGTTTTCCTGAGGTTGTAGTTTGCTTGTTTTAGTTTCAGCATTTCTGGATTTATAGGCGGAAGTTCGCACTGATAGGGCTGTTCGAACTTCGCAATTGATCCATGGTTTTTGGTTGGGGTAGATACGGACAGTTTTTGTTGGGACCACGTCTTCTATGCACTTTCTGATGAAGCACGTAACGGTGTCTGAGTACACTTCCATGTCGTCATCAGAAGCTGCCCGGAACATCTCCCAGTCAACGTCATCAAAACAGTCTTGAAGTGTGGAATCCGATTGGTCCGACCAGCTTTGAAACGTCCTGAGGGTGGGTGGTTCCCGATTCAGTTTCTGCCTGTAAGCAGGCAAGAGCAGAACAGAAGAGTGATCTGATTTGCCAAATGGTGGGCGGGGGAGGGATTTGTAAGCATCCTGGAACAGAGAGTAGCAATGGTCCAAAATACGATCACAACGCGTGTTTGTGGTGATATGTTGAAAGTATTTTGGAGCGATTTTCCTGAGATTGGTGTTGTTAAAGTCCCCTGTAACAATAAACGCTGCCTCCGGGTGTGCGGTTTCCTGCTCGTTTATGCTCCCATACAGTTCCCTGAGCGCCTGCTCTGTGTTGGCTTGAGGATGGATGTAAACAGCCGTAATTATCACCGATGTGAATTCCCTTGGTTGCCAGTATGGTCGACACCGAAGCATAAGGTATTCCAGATCAGGAGAACAAAATGATCTAACTGAGTGTATGTTTCTCTCATCACACCATAAGTTGTTAATAAAGAAACAAACACCTCCTCCTTTGCTTTTCCCTGTGAGTTCTTTCGTTCTATCCGCGCGGTGCACGGAGAACCCCGAAAGTTCAGCAGCTGTGTCTGGTACCTCCGCAGATAGCCAGGTTTCTGTAAGACAGATAATGCAGCAGTTTCTTGTTTCCCGTTGGAAAGAAATGCGCGCCTGTAGCTCGCAAAGTTTGTTGTCCAGTGACATAACGTTAGCCAGCAGAATGGTGGTGAGCAGAGGTAGAAATCCACGGCGTCTTAGTCTGACCAGGACGCCGGCTCTCTTTCCTCTTTTCCGGCTGCGTTTGCGTCGTCGCCTCAGTTGTGGTTCCCAGACTGTGCGTTCACACAAAAGACGGTGAGAGCGTCAAAATTAGCTCTGTCTGCCTTTACTGCTCTGCTGGCAGGAGCGTCAAAATTCATGTTTAAAGGGGCCGTTGCAGCAAATCAGTTACATTCCTACATAAAAACATGCTTTCTAGCATGAAAATGTTGTTGATTAAATTTATTTAACTATGAAAGATCAAGTTGTTGCTTGTGTGGTGTAGGCATAGGCCGGTATAAGATTCTGACGGTATGATAACCTTGGATAAAAATTTTACGGTTTGACGGTATCATGATTACTGCTCTAAAATATATTATTTTTAAATGTCTGGGTAAAAAACAAAAACTTTTTCCCCTTTCCCCTTTTGAAAGATTTATAATATTTTGGAGCAGTAAACATGTCAGGCTGAATAATTCAAATGAATCACTGACTTCTGATGTCTTCATTCATTTCAAAAACACAGATTTCTTTACGATTCAAAACGGCATCTTTGGATATTTCTTCTGCTTAAGTTTGTCCTAAAACCACCTGTTGTCAAAAAAAAAAAAAAAAACGTGAAACGGTTATTGTACCATGCCTAGTGTGGTGTGGCTTTGCTCCACTTATTCAATATGGCTCCATGTCTGAAATATTTTGAAGCAGCAATTGTTTGTATTGTCGTTATAGTTCGCATGAGATTCCCGTTTTTTTTAAGAAAAAAATAAAATTAATGCACGTCAACTCACCAGTAACTTTTTCTAATTTATGTCCCTGTAAGAAAACTTCGGAAATAATTCGAAATCTAGCCACCGCACTAATCAATCCCTTGGGAACAACTGTGAACCAAAGTTCACAGGACTGTGTTCTCTGGACTCCTCTCAAGCAGTGAACCTCTGCGTTTTGATTGCTTGCTGCCGAACTGAGTCATAGCTCATTACCATAAGTTCAACTCTCCTCGAAGCCCACACCGGCGAACACACACCGCGCTTGATGCTTATCAACACCAACTCCCCTTGAAAATGAATGACTTCCGGCTACTTTATCGCTCTCGCCGCTTTTGGTGTGAATGCAGTTAGTAGTTTTAAAACCTTCACTTTTCCAAACCGCCCTAAACCTTGAAACCAGTTATTGCCCCATGCCTACAATTTACTCAAGTAGTTAAAACCTTTACAAGTTAATTTATTTTGTAGCCACTGACATCCATAGTAGGAAAAACACATACTATGGAAGTCAATCATTTTCAAAATATCTTCTTTTGTGTTGAATAGAAGAAAGAAACTCGTAAAGGTTTGAAAGTCTGAGTAAATTTTTATTTTAGGCTGAACTATCCATTTAGGTTGTGACGTACAGAATAGTTTCTGGATTTATTTTGAGAAAAGCCTCTTAGTGTCTGTGTTTATGAATTAAAAAAATCATCTTTTACAGAAGGATTGTGTTCACTACAGACTACGGTCTCTGGACTTGCTGCATTTAACAATTTATATTATCTGATTTTGAGATTAGGCATGGACATAACATTACGATCATGATTTCTAATAGGATCACAGCACACTGTGAGAGCGTATATTAGAAGCCTTTTGTTGTTGCTTTTGGCATCTGATCGAGCATTTGGACCCAGAAACTGTGACGCGTGACATTAACATTCATTAATTGGGTTTTTTTTTTACTATTTCTGCACAGAATTTTTGTAACTCAAAATAATTTATGTATTTAGATCAATTTAGATAAAATCATGCAAAATGATTTTGAGAGTATAGGAGCTAAGAACGTAATTAAAATCACTTTAAAATTAGCTTTTTAACTATTTTTTTATTAAGGTTTACAAGCCAAATTAGACCCATTACTTGAGTGGTAAATGAAGCGACAGCAGGTCTCGTATAATACATCCACTAAATAAAACTTTTAATGTAGATTATAGATGCACAAATCATCTGCATTTTAATCTAAAATATAACTGAAATCAATATAAAATATAATTATTAATATATATTTAACACATTTACATAAGTAAATAAACTGATAGACAGGGTCAACAATCTGGGGATTTCTATATGTGCGCAGACTCCGTGTGGACCCCCTCGTTACTTTAGTGCAGCTAATAAAAACAACCACCAAAAAAAAGACATCATTACCAATATGCAGATGGTTTTAAATTAATCAAATTAAATTGATGAATGTGCCAATAAATGCTATTTTAATCATTTTATTCATTATCATGAAATCATGAAAATATATATTTTTAAAAAAATCGGTTTCCACAAAAAATATTAACTAGCAAACATTGATCTTTTCAACACTGTTGACGATAATAAAAACCCCTAATAGAAAAATTGCAGTAATGGTACTGAAAATGCCATCACAGTAATTACCTAGAGTTATTTCAAATGAAACTAAGCGTTCTGATTGCCTTTTGGTCTTATAAATGTAGCCTTGATGACTTATTTCAAAAACATTTTTAAAAAATCTACATAAAAATGTCTGATTATGTTGTTCATATCTGTCTGCCATCCCGTACAATCATCTTTTCCCAAAGTATATATGCATACAGAACGTTCTCATCTGCCCTTCAAAGAGCCGCAGGGAATAAATGCACCCAAATCTAACATGAAAGACCTGTAGATTACATTCAGCTTCAAGTCCCCAAATGGCAGTGCTACAGGCATGAGAGACAGGAAAAAAAAACAGCAGAGGAATGGAGATTTGAGAGCCCCCCCTTCACACACACACACAGAGACACACACTCCTCCCCCTCCTGTCGTGTGCACGCGAGCTGCGCTGCCAGTACTGCAGTCCACAATGTTTTTCTGCGTCCGCAGCTCTGCTGAGTTTCACCCTCCAGAGCGCAGCAACAACAGACGAGAGACGGAGAGCGAAAGAAAGGAAAGAGAAAACATTGTTTGGCAGGGATCGCACTCGCTTATAGGATCTCGGACAGATTGAGCAGAGCTCGAGGCTTTACTGCGACCACAACATCTCACCTGACAGCCTTTAAAAGCTGATCAATTTGAACCGGAATCTGCAGTTCATGGAGAGCTGAGAACTAGTCTGATTTCGTCTGCGTTTTTTCTAAAAACTCGGGAATAAGAAATCTTGTCTGGAATGAGAGCAGAATTTCAATTGGGATTGAGGTGTTTTTTGACAATGACAGCTTCTGTAGAGCAACCGAATCACACCGTGGTCTCTTTCTGGTTCTGTCAGGGCACAATGCAGTCCGTGGTGTATGTTTTGAATCAATAGATTGTTTGTTTGGTTGTGCAGTTGTTTTTGTGCATGTGGACGAGGAGGCTGCATTGCTCTAACCGCTTGAGTTTTGGCATTGGATGCGAAACGTGGTCTGTGTCCTTCAGAGCACAAAAGCATCCTTGTCAGAAGCGCAGGTAAACGGAGAGGCGTTTGGTGTAATTACTCAGCGCTGGCGTACACACTTGCACTTGTTCAAATGCACTCGTGGGAGCTCCGTCTGTTTTCGCTCGAGTGAGAGAGTACAGTGTGTTCAGTTTGCCTTCTCGACTCATTGTAGGTCAGTAGGTTCATTCTTCCCAATTTCGAACATTTCAGACTTTCGACGTTAGCTGCATGTGAACCAACAGACCCCAAAAAGTCATCTTGTTTATTTTGGAGGGTTATTTTGGATACTGAAGCTAGAATTAGGGTAGGCTAATTTTGTCCGTTGAGGGAAAGACTTTGAGTGGAGCGTTATTGTAGGTTTGTTTTTGCGGTGATGTTGTGCCCAGCCTCCTGCTTCCCACTCCTGAGGGATTTGTCCCAGTTGCGATGCCTTCTTGGTTGGCCTCGACAACGAGGTGTTTGTGTCACGGGCACAAACCGACCAGTTTGTCATACCAAGCCACTTCCAGGAAGCAAGGTGAGTAGTCGAAGATATGAAGAGCATTCTTTAATGGTCAGTGTAGTATTGCTGTTTCAGTAGTATAAATATTATGCTGTATTGAAAGTGTGTTTCCTTTTAGGCATGCTCTAATATGGACATTTTGGACAATACTGATAACTTTATATTTGGAAGTCTGTAAAAAATATAAATCAATGTTTCATTAATGGATACAGATACTGTGGAAAACTAATTTTATTTGAAAACATTAACTGCAGAAAACAGTGAAACTGCAAAGAAATATCTTGAAAAGGACAGTTTAAAATGATTTAAAAACTGCAATTCTGAAGTCCTCTTTTTTTCTGATACACTTGTACAGTATTGAAATCTTGTTTTCCCTCCAGCATAAGCTGGTATGTAAAGTGTGCGTCTGCTGTTTGCATCTATCAAAACGCTCATGGCCAGCAGCAGTACACATGGATCAACCGGCAATAAAAAATCCATCATTTATCAGCCAATAATTTAATGCTCTACTGAAAATAAGCATTTGTCATCCGATAACAATATTGCAGGCAACACATTGTAGATTACTAGAATATTTGGGTCTTATTTTTCTTGTTTCCACATGTCAGCTGATATGAAGCCCGCACATTTACTTCTAGATTTAAATGTGATAAAAATTGCCAAGTTAAGAACGGAATGGGGAATAAACCCACTCCATCTACACTACTTGCATGAATAAACTAGCACTGTATATAGCAATTATAGCTAGGAAAGTGAGAAAAGTTGTAAAACATAAAATTAAAGTGGACATTTTATTACAATAAAGTTGCAAAGAAACTAGCTTCAAAGAAAAAAGTCCTATATAGTGTTTTAAATACATATTTGTGTTTTGTGTTCTCAAAATACATTTTTTAATGTTACTTAATATATTGTTATGGGAAACCATTTCACCAATTAGGAAACAATTAATTATTTTAGAATGATTGGGGTGATTAGGCTATTGCGTATACTTTGAGCCAAAGATGAGTACAACATAAAGTTACAAATTAAATATCCAGTGCTTTGTTTTCTTGGATAGTCTAGCATTATTCAGGTACAGAAATAGAATAATCAAATATAAAATAATATTGCACAGTCCTCGCTGTATAAATAATACAATTATATCTACAAACTTAATTGTTTCACCTGAATTCTTTAAACTTACTTGGAATGTTTAAACCTATAGACCTTTCATTCTGGTTGATTTTGCCAGTTAATCTACTAATCACGTTTTCTAAACTGTGTCACCTGCTCAACTATACTAGCTACTTGATATCACACATCCACCAATATGATCATTACAAATGCCAATGCTGGACCGATATCGACCTTATTCTTTCATGTACGAGCAGGGGCAGCCAGTGGAACCTTATTGGGTCGAGATTTATTTGGGATTTTCATCCATAAAAACAGCTGATTGTGCTGCTCAATGTTGCAAACTTGTATTTTCTTATTATTTAACAGTTTATTATTCCTAGTGCTCTGATAGGCAAATGAATCAGAAGTTCTAAAACAATCGCAGAAAATAACTTGCTTCTGCATTGCAGAGTAAAGTCAATACTGTGCAACCCCTTTGTCACACTTAAAATGTCCTTATAGTACCAAGTCTCAGATGCCATTTCTTTCCAGCTCAATGCAGATTATACTGTTCATACAGACACATTACACTAATTGCTCCGTAAAAACATTAAATGTAATTGAAGAACCGAGCCTAGAGCGAGAAGCTGGCAAGCAAGAATCTCCCTCCCCCTTTCTAACCTAATTACTCTGGCCTTCACTGGGCTGATTTCAGCTTTCCAACTTTTAACTAAATTGCTATTGATTCCAGAGTGGGAAAGCGAGTGTCTAGGCTTCCATTGCTCCAGTTGAAGTGGTTGCGACGGCTTGCCGCTGATCAGGAGAAATCCGATTTCTTGGTGCCTGATGCACAAGCCTCTGTTTGGGCTGTTCGAAAGCCCCCACAGATATGATTGTAATTATGACAGGAGCCCGACTGCTTCCCAGCAGCGATAAGGTCATGTGCTGACATTGTGTCTTCAGAATAGTCCAAGATGACTGTGGCCTCTCTTGGTCTCAAGAGTGCTCCTCTTGCCATTTCATATGCGCTCACCCTGTCCTTCAGGGAGAAGGGAAGAAGAGCTGGTAATGATGCCATCTTGTCTGTCCTGGGTTCCCTCTCTGGGGATCTGAGAGCGGAGACACCATCCTTTTCAACTGACACTTTGGTGATGGCAACTCAAGGTCCTCCTGCTTGTTAATGGAGGAGAGATAAGCCTGACTGCCTCATTCATTTGCTCTGAATAGGTGTATGCGAATCATCAATAGTTTCTTGAAACGAGGCTACCTAGCACTTCTCAACTGTCAACATTGTAGGTCAAGGCATCAGTCAATTGGGGAAAGATACCCTTGAACTAGATGGTACTCAGAGGACAATGTTTTCTTAAAGCTTGATGTAGCTTTCTTGGATGTTTTCAGTAAATCCTATTTAAATCCTGCAAGTCTTATTTGTTTGACCTTTCAAGTTCAAAGAATTAAAAGACAACATTGTTGCAGTGAAGTATTTATGGTTTTCTCTTAAGGTGTAGGATTAATTTGTTATGCATTAAAAAATGCAAAAAATTAAGCTCCACACAGCTAGAATAATTAGAAAGTCAAGTATTTTAGCCTAGGGTAAGGCTTAACCTTAAAGAAAACACCCTGTGAAGACTGACTTCTACATGCCCTTTTTATGTCCTGATTTCCTATGTTAATTTGATTAAATTAATCTATTTCAACACCACAAAACCAATTAATAAATTGTCAGAATTCATTGGCATTCATCAAAATGAGCATCTGCAATGACTTCCCCTCTTGGTTAAAGTGGCAAGATATAATTTGCAACTTAAATGCGGAACTGTGTAAATAATTCAGTAGCTAAGCTCAGGGTCTTGTGCATCTCCACAGGGCTAGCTTGGCAAAGCATCAAGGGTGTACTAGAAGAACACTTCACTTATTATTTCATTAGGTCTCTAGAGCAATGCATGCTGGTTATACATTTGAAGTTTTAATTAAAGTGAACAAGGCTAGGAAGATGGAGTATTTCATTAGTTAACAGTGACAAATTTGTTTTTGTTTGTCATTAGTTCTGTTTATCGGAATTTTTTTGAACTTCAGCTCAGCTATTGTTGACTAGACGTTCTGATGTACTGCTGAGTTAAGCTGGTCATCCTAGAAGCTAATCAATGTTAGGAAAGTGATATACAGGGTTGTTTTGCAAAGTTCACAGCTGGAATAAGCTGTACTAATGGCTGAGGGTTCTGACTACACAAACTAATCAGTGTACCCTAAACAATGACTCGATACTATGCCTTCCTCACAGATACAGCAAATACCCTGAGCTCCAACAGTCTCCAGACAGAGGCTTTATCTCTATCGTACAACCGTAGGATTACCGTTCAAAACAAATCCTGTCATTCTCTCATTAAAAAGGTAGATAAGAGGATAACTGTCTGATTGAAAGGGAAGAGATGGGACACATAAACCTTTAACACCTCCAGAAGTCAGATTGTTTGGTTTGTAAAAGAAAGGCTGGTAAATGAGGAAGGATTAGCGAAATGAATTTCAGGATATTTGGACACAGGCCATGTCTTAATGAAAAGACAGTTTGGAAAACCCAGTGTATCGTGAAGGAGATCCAATGATTCTTTCTCCCAAGCTGCTGCTACTTAACGGCTTTTGACAATAAATGTCAGTGTTTTAAGGCAGTTAAGGCCTCTGGGGCCTTCTGGACCACTGGATAACGGCTGTCACTCATTGATTTTTGCTAGGCAGCCAGTGACTTACCACTTAGATTAATAATTAATTTGGCAGATATTGAAGCGCACCCATGGTGGGGGGCGTTGACTGGGCTAAACACCCACACCTCCAGCCTTGCACTAACTTGATAGAATAGGATTGTTCTGTGGCTCAAAGATTTAACTTTAATTAATAAGGATTTTACATGGATTTCAGGAAACTTAATAAGAAGGAATCAGATAATACTTGAAAATGTTTAACTTAAATATTTGAATTCATTTCTTTTTGTTTGTGTGTTTGATAAATACTCTGACTTGGTATTAGTTCTTCACTGTCTAGACATAATTGTGTGGGCTCTTTGTTAGAAAGCTAGTAGGTTTACTTCTTTTCCTGGCCCATTCATGCAAGGATTGTCATACCTTTTGCTTTGTGTATGGTTGGTTCGAATTCTAAACCTTTACCCATAATTAGAGTTGAATACCTTGTCTTTTATTGCAGTTCTGCTAAGCTGATTAAATTCCCTAGAAAGGGCATTTATCAGGTCTTTATTGTAATTTACCTTTTGTTGTTGCAAGTCCAATCCTGTAGGCCAGAGATAAATATTGGTTTTAGAGTGCTGTAAAAGTCATGCAGTGCACACATTTCAAGCAAAGTGAACAGATTGGGGGAACATTCATATTTGACCTTCATCAATATGCCTTTCCTGAGATAATCAAAGAGAGAGCCTTACTGTGCTATTCATCTCCAAGTAATACGATCCGTCCCACTCATTTTCCCAAACTGTATGGACATGTGAATAAAAAATGAGAGGGTTGTCACAGCTTGACGCATGATTAGCACCAACGTTGCTTCTGTGGCAAGTACACACAAGAATGGACTGATCACACTATGTAATTTATGGATTCGCTTCAAATGATACAGACATATTTCAGCACATGGCCTAGTTCCCTCTTTGCTATACTCGTATATAATTCCCTGTCTACTGTGTCCTTCATCCGCCCTTCTGAAATCCCATCATCATCCTACTTTTCCCCTTTTCCCTTTGTCCTCTCACCCTTTCTCAGCCTTCCACTAATCTTTTCTGCTATTCTGTCTTTGTCCTTTATCATCAGTTACTCTTCCTGTGTTCCTATTACTTACCTGAGCACTTGATCCAAACACTCTTCAATCATTTAGTTTTTCCTCTTCTCAGAAGTAACCCATTTATGTCTCGTTTTTATTTTCCTACAGTATTCCTCAGCTGGATGTCTGCTGTCTCTTCACCACAGCGAGAAGCCAGAGCATGAAGAAGTGTGTGAGTTTCGTCCGTACACTTGCCCGTGCCCGGGGGCCTCCTGTAAATGGCAGGGCTCCCTGGAGGAAGTCATGCCACATCTCATGCATGCCCACAAATCTATTACCACCCTGCAGGGTGAGGACATTGTCTTTCTGGCCACGGACATCAACCTACCTGGGGCAGTAGACTGGGTCATGATGCAATCGTGTTTCGGCCACCACTTCATGCTGGTTCTAGAAAAGCAGGAAAAATACGAAGGACACCAACAGTTCTTTGCCATCGTGCTGCTCATTGGCACACGGAAGCAAGCAGAGAACTTTGCCTACCGCCTCGAGTTGAATGGCAACCGTAGGCGGCTCACATGGGAGGCCACACCACGTTCAATCCATGACGGTGTTGCGGCAGCCATCATGAACAGTGACTGTCTAGTTTTTGATACCTCCATTGCCCATCTGTTTGCAGACAATGGCAATTTGGGTATCAACGTGACCATCTCTATGTGCTGAGGTGGCAGAGTAGGACTTTTTCCAGTAAACAAAACCCTGGACAGCCTCTGCTCTCTTTAAGACTGCAGATTATGAAGACAATGGTTGGGAGATGTATACATTTGTGTATATTTCTGTTCAAGAGTCATCCGCTAAACCAATGCACACTTCCCAATTAAAATATATGGTTAGTGTGCTAGACCGATGGCTGGAGTTCTTCTGGAGATGAAGAGGAGAGTGTTGAGGTGTTGGCAATCAGTTGAAGGATTTGGTTCAATGGAGATTTTCTCTTGCACGCTTCAAGGATTCAAACACCTCATCCTTCAGAAAACATCTAGGGTAAAGTTCCAGTTGTGGATTACCACATTTATTGCCTGGGATGCCCCCTGTCCGGCCCAAAATCCACAGAAACTTGACAAATGAATTTAGTTTCACGGAATCAAAATGCTAACTTGGAAAGAGTCTGGGCATGAAGGTGTAACATTTGCCTCAGAAACTTATAAAACCTATGTGTACAAAAACTGCACTGACTACTGTGGTTTTCCTCTCGGGACATAGAGTGGAACCATAGGAAATGTACGTGGCAATGTAAATGGTAATCTTCTGAATTTCATGGTTGTATAATGACTTGATAAAAACCGTGCCCATGGTGAAAATAAGGTGTGCATGGTGGAAATAAAATTCACTTGGCAAAAATGACAACATAGCCACCATGTTAAATAGGCAAGAATTTGACCTCTTCGCTATGTTTTCCCCCAATTCCTTTCCTATTTTTCTTTAAAAAAAATCTTTTCCATCATCGGCGTTTCAATACAGATAATGACTACTCTGAAAGTTTGTTTTAGGGTCCTCTGATAAACTTATCCAGAGAAAAGAGGAGCACTGATATCAGTGATTAGAACTGGTATCAGCGGTTATCATGATCTAATGTCACATCACAAATATTTCTAGATACATGTATATGATTATTGTTTGAAGGGATGTTTGACTTGTAAATTGGAAATTAGTTGTCATTTATGCACCCTCATGCAGGATGTCTCAGCTGTTCTCTTTCAATACATCCTATATATAAGGTTTGTTGAGCTCCTAAAAGCACCATACATATAGCCCATACAACCTGTGCAGTATAATTTAAGTCTTAAGCCATATGATAGCTTTGGCTGACAGCTTATAATAGGTTTGCCTTTGTATTAAACTCTTTGTATGAAAAAGAGCAGCTTTCACATTGTGCTGCATGTCATATGGGGCTCAAAAGACATGAGGGTGAATAAGTTATCAAAGAATTTTCATTTCTGAGTGACTTATTCCTTTAATTGGGTGTTCAAACTGTTCTTTTTAGTCTACATCGTCACCAATGACTGTATGTCAAAGATATAACCTGCGCACAAACAGCAATCTGTTATTTTACTGTTGATAAAGTGTCAGCATTTGACTGTTTTTGTTGTCTTTGTAGTTTTCTTTCATTGTTTCACGATGATCTGTAAGATTAAGGAAAGCTTTTGTAAATATATAAACAGCTTTAGTTTTTGTTGGTATCTGTTGTTATTGTTAAGTCTCTTTAAAATGATCGTTTAGTCTAGACTGAAGGCTTGTTTACTTGGCGTCTTTTAAAGATCTGAACAGTTCCTCCGTTCTCCCCTTTGGTCAATGAACCCACAATGCCTTATTTGTATACAAAACTCAGAGTCTGTCGCCTTTTAGGACTCTGCGTTCAGGTCACTTTGTTCCAAACCTCCAGTGTCTTGAAAGAGACTTACATTTTATACAAAGTGGCATTATGTGTGGGAAGGACATGAGATGTTCACAGGTTATCCTACGTTGCCCCCCAAAAACCTGCTGCAGTAACAGTTTTACCAACACCGTATGAAACCCAGCTTCTTATCAAATACCTCTGATGACTCTGGCGATGTCTGTGCGAGAAGAGAACTGATGTCTTTGAATGTGGACGGTTCTGCGAAGAGATCCCAAGACTGATGCACAGTTCTCACCCTCAGCTCTCTCTTTTTTCTGTCTGCTCTCTCTGAAAAAAATAATTTAAAATGTAAATTAAATGTTTTATAAATCTGTTGTGTTGTTCTATTGATTAATTTGTTTTAAGAAATAACCATGTGTTGTGGTCAGCTCGTCTTCTCATGCGGACGTCCCCAGTTCGTGTGCTCTCTACATTCAGTTGTCATGGCAACTAAATATGTTAATGAGAATGTAGCCCATTCATTCCTAGAAGAAAATGAAACATTTACACAAAAAAATCTCTTGATGAGTCTGAAATTCTACTTGGACACCTTTTGTAGATGACTAAAATCTGTGAATTGTTTTTAAAGTACTAAAGATGTTACACAATTATGCAGTTGAGTCAAATGTTTGATGACCGTAGCACTTCCGTCATTTAAAGTTCTGCATAAAAATAACAAAAAAACATGTAGAGCAGGGAGGAGTACCTGCATGTAAATGGCGAGCCCTGAAGGAAGCTCCAAGCTCCAATTTTGCAGAGTGATTCCTATAGCTTAGAGCTGTAAATGCAAAATAAGTCATTGGAGACAAAACTAACCAATTTCAACTAGCGCATTTAACTTAACCAACCGGCCTGGATTTTTAAATAACACACAAACACATTCAGTTGCCCTCATTCCGATATGCTCGTCCACCAGTTGTAGCTTGTTGCAGATTGTTGTAGCTCCTAGACGGAGACAAGGCATACCATGTCAAAATAGACCACCAGCCATCTGTCTCTCTCCCACGGCATTTCAGACTCCCCTACCCAGAAGTGAACACCAAACTGAATAAATGCATTTTAATGAAGTGAGCAGGTGGTTTTCTGAGCCGTGCGCCATGCCTCGCAATCAAGCCATCACGATCAATATTGAGCACTACATCCTAATGAACCTGCGAATAAACAAGTTCTCGTCAAGGATTAGAATACTTAACATGTATAGCGATGAAATTAAAGAGCTTCATCCATTGTTTCCTGTGCCAACACTTCAAATGCATTATGTAAAAGGAAAAAAGACTAAAGATAGATTCACATATCACTGCCTTATAAATAAAAATGAGATTTTCTAAAAAGAAAAAAAAAGTTGGAGGACTGTGAGGATTTTCTAAATACAAATTTAATAAAAGACAAAGTGCACATTTTTTAATGCATACACAACTAAATGCACAGAAACAATTCAATTTCAACAATTTTATAAGGCAAAATCTAAAACTGAATTCTTACAAAATCTGTGACATCCATTTGCTTTCTTTCTAAATTCTGCTTTAATTTTATATTTTTATAGTTAGTTTGAATATTCATTCATTCATTTTCCTTTGGCTTAGTCCCTTTATTGATCAGGGGTCACCACAGTGGAATAAGCCGCCACCTTATCCAGCATATGTTTTACACAGCGGATGCCCTTCCTGCTGCAACCCAGTACTGGGAAACACCCATACACTCACATGCACACTTGTACACTACGGCCAATTTAGTTCATCCAATTTATCTATAGCGCATGTCTTTGGACTGTGGGGGCACTCAGAGGAAACCTACGTGAACATGGGGAGAACATGCAAACTCCACACAGAAATGCCAACTGGCCCAGCTGGGACTCAAACCAGCGACCTACTTGCTGTGAAGCGACAGTGCTGCCCCTTAGTTTGAATATAATTTTTTATATATATATATATATATATCTATATATAATTTCATTTATGAATTTTATGGCAAATTACAGTAAAAAAAAGGCAAAAACAATTATACTTTAATTTGACAATAAAACATTCATTCATTTTCTTTTTGGCTTATTCCTTTTATTAATCTGGGCTCGCCGCAACGGAATGAACCACCAACCATCACTGGGAAACATCCATACACACACATACACTATGGCCAATTTAGCTTATTCAATTCACCTATACCACATGTCTTTGGATTGTGGGGGAAACCGGAGCATGCAAACTCCACACAAAAATGCTAACTGACCCAGCCAAGGCTTGAACCAGCGACCTTCTTGCTGTGAGCTTCGTGCTACTTACTGCGCCACCCTCACAATAAAACATGTTCTTGGTTATATTTCCTAAATGGGTCCCAAATTTTCTTAAACTGGTTATATGAAACTTTAGACAGGACAGGAAGAAGAGGACATCACGAATCCACTAAGCAATGTTAGTTGTTTGACTAATAAAAGCTATGCAATCAGATTGTATCTTTGTAAGATTATATGAGATGGGAAATATCCCAAAAATGGCAATCAGTGGGCAAGGGGAGATAGATATACCCAAAAAATAATATAGATTTAAAAATAGTGTAGTTTAAATATAATTTGCCATAATAAATAATAGTGTTGTTGCAGAAACCTGATGTTTTGCTTAAAATGCATATTAAAAGTACAAAACAAATGATGTCAAATTAAGTTATATATACATATCTTTGACACAGTTTGGTAAATACTGACTGAATAAAATTTCATTAATTAAAAAAACTTAAATCCCGCTACATTTATAGACAAATTATCAATTGTGTTCTTTTTTTTTTTAGGATAGAGTTGCAGAAGATTGCCCTTTACTCACAGATGTCAACATGGACGTCAATTGTTTTGCCATCTTCAGGTTATTATTGTTCATTGTCATGTAATTGTTCAGTTTTTTTTTCTACTGTGTAACAATGGTCCACATCAGTGTTAACACCTTGTTGACAAACTCATACATTATAAACTTATCTAGGGTCTAGTACAAGGATGGGCAAACTTGATCCTGGAGGGCCGGTGTCCCTGCAGACTTTTGCTCCAACACTAGTCAAACACACCTGAACACACTAATCAGTGTCTTCAAAATCACTAGAAAGCTGCGGGCAGGTGTGTTTGATTAGGGTTGGAGCAAAAGTCTGCAGGGACGCGGGCCCTTCAGGATCAAGTTTGCCCATCCCTGGTCTAGTATGAGCCAGGGTTAACTATTTCAAATGTGAAAAGCCCTAATGCGAGGTCAACACCATAAATGCGATGATAACCCTGCTCTGGACCAGGTTTTCATTAACCCTAAGTAAAACACAGTGCTAACGACACTTTCTAATTACAGGTGTGAAACATGTCTTTACCTGGGGTTTAAAACAGTGGATAAATAGAATCCTGGGTTACATGTAATCACATTTCACACTGCACATAATGTACCTGGGGTTAAGGAATAATCCTGGGTATTCTGTAGGCATTTAGCAATGTACATTCCTAAACCCGAGATTAACATTCTCATTCACATATTTGCAGTGTTTCTGATTGGACAAACACCAGGCAACCTTTACACATGGCATATTCTTTTCAGTTATTAAAAATGACACTGCGTAACTCTTTAGCTGTTTTATAAGATGCGCAAAGGCAAGAAAACAAAGACAAAAGTACAAATGAATGGAAAAAAGGAGCAAATAATGTCGTCTCCTGATCTCTCCAGTTCACACACTTTCATTCATTTATTAATTTTCCTTCGGCTTATGCCCCATTCACACGGGGCGTCAGCTTTAACGCTTACCATTTGAATGGGTGACGTCAGGCGTTGCCGAACTGCATTGTGGATCCGTCTGCGCAGAGGTGTTGCTCGATGCAGAAGTTGGGACTTGCTCAACTTTTCAAGCGCCGACAGAAGCGTCAGCCAATCAGATCGCTGTATGCAAATACACCAGCTCAGACAGTGGCCTATTGCTGACTAATTTCATTGGCTGACGCAGCTATGACGATCGCGTCAGCCCCAACTTGAGACACGCCCTCTGTCAAGCGTTGACGCTGAAGCCCTGTGTGAATGGGGCGTTAGTCTCTTTATTCATCAGGGGTCATCACAGCAGTATGAACCGTCAACTTCCAGCATATGTTTTACACAGCGGACGCCTGTCAAGCTGCAACCCAGTACTGGTAAACATCCATACACACTCAATCACACACATACACTACGGCCAATTTAGTTTATTCAGTTTACCTATAGCGCATGTCTTTGGACTTGTGGGGGAAACCGGAGCACCCGGAGGAAACCGACACGAACATGGGGAGAACATGCAAACTCCACACAGAAATGCTAACTGACCCAGCTGGGACTCGAACCAGTGACCTTCTTGCTGTGAGGCCACAGTGCTAACCACCCAGTTTACATGCTTTCCATCTTTTAATATTTCTTACTTTTCTCTTAACGACTGCTGTTTACATGATAAGCATTTCCTGTTACATGACATGAGCCTCGCTGCTCAATTTAAAAAGACTAAATGATTCAAGTCTGTCAGAAGAATGAGACATAAAGAAATAAATTTTACACAAGATCAGTAACATACAATATCGAACATATTTTGAGATTTCATTCATATTTTATTTTAAAGACACATTTTTAAAAGGCAAACGCTGAAACTATAGGTGGGCATGGATTATTTTTTAAATCTAGATTAAAATGGCTCATTTAAATTCTGCCGAAGGCATTCAGAATATGTGTGCTACCCAAATAATGACTAAAAGTAAGTCTTTGAAAACGGGTTTCTTAAGCCAGGTGGCGCATTAGACCAGGGGCTTGTCTCCTGTTTCCAAAATGCATCACAAACTGCTTGAGAAACTGTTCTACTATGATAATTGATGATGAAAATAAATGATGTTCAATAAGATGTACTTGTGTTTACTAACTGTTTATTCAGTTAAACATAAATTTTTAACTGTAGGCCTACAAAAGCTCAAAACAGCAATTTTTGATTACCTTAATCCGACTAAAGTCATAACTGAACTAAACACAAATGGAATTAAGACATGGAATATGCATTTATTAGTGGCATTACTGAAGTAAACACTACGATCAAACTATTACCGTCATGTAGGACTTTTCGCCATATTTTCAGATAAGATCCACACACACGGCTGTCAGTAAAGGTCCGCACACACACACACATCGCGAAATTCGGAGGTTTTTTTCTTTCCATTCAGTGTGCGTTTTAAATTCCAGAACACTCTCATTAGTCCTTATGTCTAAGACCCCAGTTTGTCACGGGGGCATGAATGAAATGTTCATGAGTGAAAGTTAAACTGCCGAACTGCAGTTAAAGTCACCCAAAATTACAGGAAACTCTTACATGAAAGCACCTAACGTAAACACCTTAATTATATTATTGTCTATTAAGGCAAATAACTAGATTACAGATGTCCATATAAATGTAGTCAGTAGTGTCTTTGAAGTAAGTGAAAGATCGAGAAGGCCATCCTGCTGATTTGATTCAGAAGGGCACTTTTTTGTCAGACGGCTTACCGGTCAGGTATACATCCGAGCTTGCGTAGAATAGACCCAGCTCCTAACCCAACTTTGAGAATAAATTAACGCCGATATTTTTTTTTAATCGCCCGATAAGAGTCTCGCGTTAACGCAACACGTTAATGCCAATAACGGCCCACCACCAGCTGAAACATTTAAATTCTTGGGGTGTCAAAATGAATCGTTTCTTCAGTGCACCGCGATGCAGATGGGGACAATTCGATATCAGTTCAGTAATAAATCATAACCGGTTATTACGCACTGACATCATTTATCCCCTATGCGCGATGTCGCGGTAGAATACTATGGCGAAGGAGGCGAGGGTGAGTAAATAAAACACTCCTACTACTTAAAAAGTAGATAATTGCGAACATGTGTGAATGTGCTGGACAGTCTGTCACTGACACTGAGGAATGGTAAAGCACGAGCCGCTATTTCACTACTAGGGAGAAATGCTGTAAAACTCCACAGTTCATATATCTGACTGCTTGTATTAAAGGACAAAATTGTATTACAAGTAATATATAAATATAAACATTTTAATACAATTTTTTTCTTGTGTTGTAAATAAAAAAATCTAATTATGTATGGAAAGCATCGTCAATGCACCGTGATGCACCAAGATATCAAATTGAACCGAATCGATGGCATAATAATCGTAACCAAACCGAACCGTGAGACCAGTGTAGGTTCACACCCCTATTGAATTCTCACAGAAACTGTGACAACCATTTTTGTAATGCATACAATCTTGCTTTCTTCTTAAATTCTGCTGTCATTTTCTGTTTTCATAATCTTAATCATAATCATAATCTTGTTTGAATTTTACTTACCAGAAATAAAATTAAATAATAGTGTTATCGAATCCTGATATTCTGCACTATTATATAACAGGTTCATACAACACTATTGTGTAAAAGTACAAGTATACAACAAACTACATGTCGAATGCATTTTTTTAAATATTTATTTAATATAGTTTGATAAATACGGTGACTCTGAATTAATATTTCATTCATTTCAAATAACTTAAATCTCGCTATATCCAAAGACCCGACGACCTTTGGCAGCTGTTTACATTTTTATGCCAAGTTGCATTAAGGACTGGCATTTTTTTTTTAAACCTCAATTTTTTTATTACCATTATTATTCCATTTTTTGATAGCTTAACAGTGTCTTTGATATAATCAAGTGATTCAGCTCTGGAAGTTTAGTACAAACAGACATTTGACCCTTTAGCCTTGAGTATCGACTTGAATGTTTAGTGTCAGCGACAGATCAAGACTAATGGAGTCACAGCTGAAGCTCTCCTGATTGGCCAATTATGGACTGTTCCAACACAATCTCACAGCTATTTGTAAGTATTTTACATTTTATAGAATTAGCAGTGGTGGAAAAAGTACTGAAAAATCATACTCAAGTAAAAGTACCATTACTTGCCCAAAATGTAGTGCGAGTAAAAGTATCTGTTGTAAATATTACTCAAAGTATGAGTAAAAAGTAGCACTTTTAAAACTACTCAAGAGTACTGAGTATTACGATGTGAACGGCTCATGCACTTACATGCAATTTTTTGCATGGATGTGTAAATGTTACATTCTGTAGCGCATTAGTAATTGTTTATGGGCATTTGGTGATTTCAGTCCTCATACAGTTAACATCCATCTTCTCATCAGTGACATGCAGTCTATAAAGTCTCTCGGTCATTGTGTGTAAAGATTTTAGACATCTCCTTGCACACTTTTAATGTTTCCAAACGGTTTGCTGCATTTATGAAGTGCCCATGTCTTCAGGTATAGTTCAGTATAATGCAATTTACTTTCTATGATTTGATTGGACAGGAATCACAGGTCTGATTTTTCTACCTAGCCAATCCCCACAGACAAGAAAAGATAAAGTAGTGACTGCAGGTTGAAGGAAGTAGTGGAGTAAAAGTACTGATACAGCACTAAAAATGTACTCGAGGGAAAGTAAAAGTACACATTTTTAAAAATACTTAGCAAATTGCAATTCCTAAGAAAAACTACTCAATTACAGTCATTTGAGTATTTGTTATTAGTTACTTTTACACCACTGAGAATTAGTGGCTAATTAGCAAGACTTTTCATTTGCACATTTTTATGATCTATTGATGACTTTTTATTTCATTTTTGTTAAAATATTTTGTATGAAAGAGATCATATTAGTTCATGTGAATGATCTACCAAAATGTAAAATAGTTATTTTTCCTGTGAGATCAAGTTATTTGTCTACTCTTTTACAAGTGATTCTAAACGAGTTTTCTTTAATAATAATAGTAATTCCTTACATTTATATAGCGCTTTTCTGGGCACTCAAAGCGCTTTACACATAGGGGGGAATCTCCTCATCCACCACCAGTGTGCAGCATCCACCTGGATGACGCGACGGCAGCCATTTTGTGCCAGACCGCACACCACACACCAGCTGATTGGTGGAGAGGAGACAGAGTGATTAAGCCAATTATGATATGGGGATGGTTAGGAGGCCATGATGGATAGAGGCCAGTGGGCAGATTTGGCCAGGATGCCGGGGTTAAACCCCCACTCTTTTTCGAAAGACAGCCTGCGATTTTTAATGACCACAGAGAGTCAGGACCTCAGTTTAATGTCTCATCCGAAAGACGGCGCTCACTAAGCAGTATAGAGTCTCCGTCACTATACTGGGGCATTGGGACCCACACAGACTGCTGGTTGGGCGCCCCCTGCTGGCCTCACTAACACCACTTCCGGCAGCAACCTAGCTTGCATGTGGTCTGACCGGGCACAGCCCTGCTTAGCTTCAGTGGGCGACTATGTGAGAGTTGCAGAGAGCTAGCTGCCGGCTAGCTTTCCTTTCTCTGTCAAACATGAAAGAAGATATTTAAAAGAATGTTGGAAATCGATAGCCATTAACATCCACAGTAGAAAAAAACGGAAGTCAATGGCTGCCAATTCCAACATTCATCAAAGTATCTTCTTTTAATTTAATGTAAATGATGGTAGATTTATTATTTTACTTCGACTGCCCCTTTAAGGGCAAATCAACTACTTACGAGTAAAAAAAACAACTATGCTTTTAATTTGGATTCAACTAGAGGTGTTGAATTTCTTTTGCTGTATATATTTCTATAAATATACTATACAGCAATAGTGCAAATTCCCAATAATCACACCTCCGATATTTTGACAGTCATGTTCAACATTCAGCTCAGAGTTTATTACTAATGAATTTTGTGTGTTTATTTATTACAAATATATTTTTTGTGTGTAGTTCTGTTTCATATTTTCTTCATAGATTAATATGTGAACATGGCTATTGCGATCATTGAATTATTAGCAATGAAATGCTGTTTCCTGTCGAGCAGGTACAAATGCTCATTTTTTTCCTTTTTTAAAAAAAAAAGTCTTTAAAGAAAGAAAATTAAAGAATTTTAATAGATTTGCAACTTGTGTATTTTATTTACTTATGTATCCTGATTTTAGGAGTTTAAACTGTTTATCAAGATATTTTTTGTCTTTGTACTATTCAAATAAAGATATTCAAATACCGTTTTGGTAGTACTTTATAATAACTACACACTATGAACCATTTATTAAGCAGTAGCAAATAGTGAATTCATTATCTGTTAAGCATTAACTCTACATTAATAAACGTTAGTAAGCAGTTTATAACTGAAGCTACAAATGCTGTATTATTAACTTATAAGCACATTTATAATGTACTTAATAATTGTACTTTAATAATTTGTGACTCATTTATTTTTCATTACTAAATTAAGTATCGCATTATTTACAAACCAGTTATTTAAGCATAGTTGGTGATTTTTTAAAATCATTCAGAATGAGTTAGTAAATGATTAATAAACTTTTAAAATTAACATTTATAATTCTTATTATTTAGGCATATAGTAATAGTTAATTAGTATGTTAATAAAGGCTTTATTAACTCAACTTCATCCAGTTTTGTGACCTAATCTAAAGTGAGGACTATTTATGCTTCATAAATCCCTTATAAATGACAATTACAGGCTCAGTTATATTCTAAACAGGAAAAATGAACATAAACGACTTTATTCATTGCTATTTATTTGAAAATACACAAATGAAACTGAATCAAATGAAAAATAAATCTTTGCAACCTTATCGGAAATAAAATTATTGTACTGTTTAAACATTGCATCCTGTTATATTGTTAATTTATTATATTGTTGTTGATTTATCCAATTTTATGTCACATTTTGACACTCTTGTTATTCAGAAATGTTTAAACTGTACAGTAATTTAACTTTTTAGATAGGATTGCAAAGATTATTGTTCATTTAATACTGAGCCTCTAATTGTCATTTATAAGGGATTTATAAAGCATAAATAGTCCTCACTTTAGATTAGGTCACAAAACTGCATCAAGTTGAGTTAATAAAGCATTTATTAACATACATAGTAACCATTAATATATGCTTGAATAATAAGATATATAAATGTTAATTTCAATAGTTTATTAATCATGTACTAATTCTGAATGATCTTAAAAATCTCCAACTACTCATAAATACAAATGGTTTGTAAATAATGTGATACTTAATTTAGTAATGAAAAATAAATGAGTCACAAATTATTTAAGTACAATTATTAAGCACATTATAAATGTGGTTATTAGTCAAGAATACAGCATTTGTAGCTGCAGTTATAAGCTGCTTACTAACGTTTATTAATGTAGAGTTAATGCTTAACAAATAATTTATTCACTAGATGCTAATGCTTAATAAATGATTCATAGTGTGTAGTTATTATAAAGTGTAACCAAGTGTTCATCATTAAAAAGTTAATTATTTAAAATACACTTAAAATGTGCACCATTTCCGAGGCTCACTTAAATCTACTATTTTTGCTACATTTCCTAGTTAAAAAAAATCAACTTTAACTTTAGCTAAGGGTGCTTTCACACCTGTAGATCGATTGTTTTGTTCCGAAACAGGGATTCAAATTGTTACAATGTTGTTTTTTGTTGTTGGTGGATTTCGCTCTCACACAGCAAATTTTCGAAATGGACCAACAATAATAAAACAAGTCAGGTGCAAGTAAGCTCTTCTCACATTGGACAGAGCTTAAAAACACGGCTAGAATTATGCATTATAGGCTTTACATTATAAAGAGAATTAACAGAGGATCCAAGACTGCAATCAGAGCATGAAACAGATGAATTCTGATCTTTCTTTCGAGGTGTCGGTGCATAAATAAACAAAACAATAGGCCTAATACAAAATTTTATACGATTAAAATGTGAAAAAAAATACCAGGTGGTAATTTGGGTCAATTTTCCAAATGGATAAACAGCCCTCGTTAATGTTTCAGCATGCTGTCACTTTCATATTCGACATGAAACACACATAGGAATTACTGCCTTGTTGGAAGTCAGAAAGGCTCTCAAAGCATACATCAGGGACCGAAATGCGACCTCTGGTGGACAGTAGCAGACTCCAAAATGAGACACAGATTCAGTTTCAAATGAGGTGGTAATTATCTAGCAAATAATATAAATATTACGAACATAAACATTAGGTGAGAAGGTTTGTAACCCCGTGTCCTAAAAGTACTCTACATGAGATTTGCAGTGATAAGCAGTTAAGCTGTTTGCAACAGACGAAATACGACAGAAGTTTAAATGCAGCTATTCAGAAGCACAGAATAGTGCACTTACTGCACTCACTAACGAAATGGATTTACAATCTAATTAATACATATTAAACCTCTTTACCATTATTAAATGTACATGCTGAATTACTGATATGTATTGGCTTGCACTGAGTCACAGTTCTGAAGTTCAATTTCAAACGGTTATTTTATTTTCAAGATTTGAGGTGAACTATCTGCTGCTGCTTTCAGTAGTATGGCAATAAATGTCAGGTAAAATGGCATGCAAACTCACATTATTAGAATTTAACACTGAATAAAGCACATGAGGTGTACCTGAGGTGATCATTGTAAGTTTTCTCTTGTTCAGCTGCAAGAAATAGAAACCGTTTCTAATATATCAAATTCAAGGTGTTGGTTAGAACAAAAACTATGTGAAAAATATTCCTTCTATCGCGTGCCTTTGCTTTTATTTACAACACGATTTAAATCAGCCTTTAGGCTCTATAGTCAGGCTCGCTCCTGTTGGTCCTCAATCTGGCAACCTGCACCTGTGCTTGTTTTGATCCAGGAATGCAATACCTAGTTCAACCACTGGTTGTCAAACTTACATACTGCACCTTTAATGTCTTTAATTAGTCCATTTTATTTTACAATTGAGGTTTACAATTCAAGGTTTCCGCTACATTCATTCTACCATGGCGGGGCGCCACGCCAAAATTCATCCCGCCACGGCTACATTACAGCTTTTCATTCAAAACATTGACATTTTTTTTTAAATGGCGGATTATAATTGCCCCAAAACATATTAAAAGGTAAGTGAATTATAACAGCGCAAGCTTTTCTGTAACCGTAGTAGTGACATTTAAGGTGACATGCTGACTGACTGACTGACAGGTGCGTGAGGCTAGCAAACACGGCGTATAGCTTTCAGTTAGGATGAACACAGTTTCCATAATTATACTTTATTTATAGATAAATGTCTATGGCTCTGCATACAACAAACAATGACTTTATCTTGCTGGAGTTTATAGCCGTTTCACTTTACCTCTGGACGCTTTAATGCCGATCTGTAGGTCAATTTGGAGATGTTCATAAATATTCCTTGCAAATCTAATGAAGGTTGGAGACAAATTCACTACGTAAACGTGCTAAATTGCACTTGAGCAGCGTATATTTGAGGGCGTTTAAGAAGTTTTGTGCACAAACAGAGGAAATCCTAGTGCAAGCAAAAGGATCTGCATGCTCGTATTACACAAATCCTATCTCGACTAGTACTGCGTCACATTTGTCATTGAAATAACGCCAAAGGTAGTTGGTAGATCAAAAGACCTGCCGCCACAGCTGGAAAAAATCCTAGAGGAAACACTGCAATTGACAGGTATTCTTCGCATCACCTTGATTTTGGAGTTCATCAGGACATTTTAGTATTTTATTCGTTACAGTACTTGTGCTAACTTTAAATAAAATCTATTTATTGGTCAAATGCAATGTGTGTAACTTAACATCATGTGGCCATTAGTCATTTATTCCAGGTAGACTTATTAAAAAGTGTGAAACATTTATTTACATTTTTGAAGTACAATAAAAATAAAAATGTGCACATTTTTTACATAAAAAGAAAAACTACTGTGTTTGATCAGTTTCGCCTGTGTTCTCTTTCACGACTGTGATCTCTGTGTTTGCCATTACCTCTGTCTCTCTCTCTGTCCCTGTCTCTCTCTCGTTCTCTGTCTCTCTCTCCATCTCTCTGTCTTCCTCCGTCTCTCTCTCGTTCTCGGTCTCTTTCCCAATCTCTCTGTCTTCCTCCGTCTCTCTCTCGTTCTCTGTCTCTCTCCCCATCTCTCGGTCTTCCTCCGTCTCTCTCTCGTTCTCTGTCTCTCTCTACATCTCTCTGTCTTCCTCTGTCTCTCTCTCGTTCTCTGTCCCTCTCCCCATCTCTCTGTCTTCCTCCGTCTCTCTCTCGTTCTCTGTCCCTCTCCCCATCTCTCTGTCTTCCTCCATCTCTCTCTCGTTCTCTATCTCTCTCCCCATCTCTCTGTCTTCCTCCGTCTCTCTCTCGTTCTCGGTCTCTTTCCCCATCTCTCTGTCTTCCTCTGTCTATCTCTCGTTCTCTGTCTCCATCTCTCTCTCCTCCTCTGTCTCTTTCTCTCTGCTGCGTGTCTGCTTGTCTTCTGTCTGTCTTCTTGCCCTCTTCTCTCTCTCGCTCCCTCTCTCTTAACTGCTCCTGCTCATCTGCTCGGTCTCTTCTGCTAGCGGCCGGTCCTCTCATGCTGTATTTCTCATACGCCGCGTCCTCCTTCTCCTTCTTCACTCTGACAGGAGAAGACGCAGAGCTTTCAGAGCGCCCCTCGCGTTTCTCCTCCTTCATAGACTTTTTCTTCTCTTTCTTCTCCTTCTTCTTTTTCTTCTTCTCCTTTTTATCTGAAGCATAACAAATAATGTTCATCAATAAAGTTGTATCTCTTGTGACATTTAAAATTCTATTCATTTGTCAGACTTATGTATTGTCGGATTAATGCCAATATGTCATGGGTAGTAACTTATTCCAGACAGACATTTATTGTTATCATTTCATTAAGTACTCATAAAAATAAAACCTTGATTTTGTATCAGAGTCATTTTTTTTGTGCTAATTTCTCTGTGTTCATGTATTCAGAGCAGATTTATGTATTACAGTTTTGGTAACACTTATTACACAATGAGGTTGTATTAAGGATAAAGTACATCCAGGAGGTTGTTTTTGCAGAATAAAGCCAGACAGCGGAACACTGTTGTAAAAGACAAATCATCAGTGTTTACGAATGTGCTCAGCAGCGCTCATATGTTAGCAGAAAATGGACATTTTTAAAATTTCAGTACCGAATTCCAGTATTGTGATGTTGTAATACCTGGGGTTAGGGTTAAGAATAGAGCAATTTGCAGGTGTTTAACTGAATTGCTTTAATGCATTCCTGCATTGTGCCCACAAACACACTATAGACTGGTTACTTTATAACCGTGGTGGGCGTTTCTTTCCGTCTCGCATTAAACAGTCGACCAATCACAACAGACGAGTCATCTCACCTTTTTTAGGCTTCTTCACAGGTACAGCGTGCTCTTCCGCAGACTCTTCCTCAGAGGACGAAACTGGTTTAGGAGCACATCCCTCCTCGCGTAAACGTTTAGTGATGTCATCAATGTCATCCGTGTCCTTCGGTGGCCGGTAGTTCGCTACGTGGTCCACGCGTATGGTCCGGCCCTTAATCTTCATGGCAGACAAAACAAATATCAAAACATGAGTCAACGACATGATGCTATTGTTTCCTAGATATATTATAAAAATAAACTAAATATATGATGAGCATGTTTTTATATCTGAATTGCAATATTTTTTTTCTCTGCGATATATATTGCGATATAATATAATATATTGGGATATAATTTCACCAGATGACAGACTCTTTTTGCAAAGACTTTAGATTGATTGGGATGATTTTATAGGGGAATAAAATACAAATATATATAAATATGGAGGAGTGGAGAGCATAAGACTGATTCCTGTAAGACCCCAGACTGTAAGACAGTCTTCACATTGATCCTGAAGGGCCAGCCTGTACATCAGCCGGTGACCTCTCCCACCTGCAGCTTCTCCACGATGGGCATCCTCCAGCGTTCCGGCACCTAGACTGCTGCTCTGCACAAGAAGTTTGGCCAGAGGAGAAATGGTCGTACCCAACTAAGTCTGGTTTCTCTTGAGGTTTTTTTTTTTTTTCATTCACTTTCGCCAATTGGTGAAGTTTGTTCCTCGCCGCTGTCGCCACTGGCCTGCATGCTTCAGGACTTGTGGAGCTGCATATCGATGGATTCGCTCTTCATTGTTTGGACTCTCAGCAGTGAAAATTAAACCACACAGAACTGAACTGAACTAAACTGAAGTTAAACTTGGAAAACTGGACTGACACAGACTACATTTACATGGATATCAGTAATTGAATAATTTGCCTTAATCTAATTAAGACTCTAATATGATTAAGGCGTTTACATGAGTTGCTTTTTGAATGATCCTTTAATGAGTTTCATGTTATTTCGGGTGTTTCATTTTTAATTTGTGGACTTTAACTGCAGTTTGGCACTTTCACTTTCAGTCGGGAAATTTCATGCATTGTCTTAATCGCATTAAAATCGAATTATTGGTGTCCATGTAAACGTACTGACATTTTCAATTTACTATAATCTTCTATGTTAAGCTGCTTTGACATTATCTACATTGTAAAAGCGCTATAGAAATAAAGATTAATTGAAAATTGAATTGAATTATGTAACTTATTTTATACACATAATAAACAAAATACAGTCATAAATAAACATTATGGAGCAAATAATAAAGTGAAATATAAAGTGATTTATAGTTGTCTGGCGAGAGTCTAACAGTATTCGGTTACAGAAATTGAATAATCAAATGTAAATTAACAGTGATTAGTCTTCATCATATAAATTGTTCAATAAAATGAATCTTTATTAAACTTCTTTATGCGCTATTAAATTGCTTTGAACTCTCTTAAAATGCTTACATTGTCACAGGCCTTAAAACACATGCAGATAATTAACGTTCACTATTATGGTTCAATCCTGCAGTTTCTTCACAAATCTCATGTGTTTTGACCTGTGGTTCCTGGTCATCTAAATCTGCATATCTTGCGATGTGACTACTGCGGACACACACATTGTGATATCGATGCTCAAACGGTATTTTGTGCAGCCCTAGTATTAATGCATCTTATATATAAAACAATGAATTAAACGAAGAGACCACTTGTAAATTTTTAGTTTCACTGAATTTAGAAAACAGTTATGGGTTTCACTAAAAAAAAACAAACATGTTTTAGTTTTGTTCTGCAAATAACTGGTGACATTCTTCTCAATTTAAAATTACATTTGTCATTTAGAGCTTAAATTGGTCAAAATAAACAGATGCCATATTTTAGGCATTTTTCTATTCATTTTTATTTAGACAACACACACACACAATATCAATGTTTTAACTTCCAAGGAGTTAAGAAAGCCATATTTGGTGCAATAACCCTGATTTTTGAAAACAATGAAAACAATTATTTTGTCAATTTAAAAAAACTGGGTGGGGAGGGGGCAGGGGCGAGAGCGTGAGTGATAACAAGCAGCACCTGTTCCCGCACCAGTCTCGAGTCCCACGGAGGAGCTCTGGATAATAAAAGGAGGAGAGAGAACCAGGCCTGGACAGTTTATGTTTTGGTTTTGCTTTCAGTTTGGTGGTAGCCTCCGTGAGGAGCTGCACCCATTTGTTTTGTTTTTATTTATTAAAATTATTTAAAATTTGTCGGTTCTCTGCCTCCTCCTCCTTCCCGATTGCCAGAGAGCCATCCAACTTTATTTAACAGGCCTTCATACAATAAAACAAATAAATATTTTACTCAAACCCATAACTAAATCCAATTCACTAAATTCAAACAAGCTGAGATTTTTGAAGTGGTCTTTTAAATTTTTTATATATATATATATATATATATATATATATATATATATATATATATATATATATATATATATATATATATATATATATATATAAAATACAATTCAGGTTGAAAAAGACCACATCGCTAAAAAGACACTAGAAAAGCATTTCACCTTGATTCCATTAAAGTTATCGACAGCCAGAATGGTGCTCCTCTGATCTTCATAGCAAAGGAAACAGAATCCTTTGGATTTGCCCGTCTTTTTATCTCGAACCAAGTTGATGTTGGCAATCTCTCCATACCTGACATTCACAGAGGAGGATTAAGCTTCACTAGCAAAAAATAAATAAATAAATACTGACATCTTTAGCACAAAAAGACATGTTTGAAATGAACACTCATGACTTACTGAGAGAAAACACAGATGATGTCTCCTTCTGTCAGCTCATATGGAAATCCACCTGCACATTGATGTTATTATTATACTTATTTAAATTTACTTAAAATATATAAATACATACACACATCTAATTTTAGAGGAAAATATCAAATGGCTTTTAGAGCTTTTTGCATCTAAACTCTTTATATATATATATATATATATATATATATATATATATATATATATATATATATATATATATATATATATATATATATATATATATATATATATATATATATAAACACACACACACACACACACACACACACACACACACAGTTGAAGTCATAATTATTAGCCATCCTGAATTATTAGCTGTATATTTTTCCCTAACTTGGCAAGTTAGAGTTATTAGGCAAATCATTGTATAACAAAGATTTGCTCTGTAGACCATCGAAAAAAAATATTGCTTAAGGGGGCTAATAATATTGACCCTAATATGGTTTTAAAAAAAATTTAAAACTTTTTTTTATTCTAGTCAAAATTAAACAAATCAGACATTCTCCTGAAGAAATTTTTAAATCAGACATACTGTCAAAAATGTCTTGCTCTGTTAAACATCATTTGGGAAAAGAAAAAACATTCACAGGAGGGCTAATAATTCTGACTTCACGATTTGAATTGCAATGTTAAGTCAATTGTAATGGTAAATGAATGCGACATTAAAAATACAACAATAAATGTGCATCACTGTGAAATTTTACAAGGTCAGATCACTGTGTACCAGTGTGGATTTCTGGAGAAGGACTAAAATCATGCCATTGTCTACAAAAACACACATTTAGTTAAACAGATGAATGCTGCCACCATCTGGCAGAATGTAAATATAGCCTATCTATACAGCATCTCAGCATCTATAATAACGACTGTCGAAGTGATGTGACAGATCTGTCTAGATCAGGGGTGCTCAACCCTGTTCCTGGAGATCTACCTTCCTAAAGAGGTCAGCTTCAACCCTGATCAAACACACATGAACCAATTAATTAGGACCTGAAGTAGCACTTGATAAATAGAGGCAGGTATGTTTGATATGGGGTTGCAACTGAACTCGGCAGGAAGGTAGATCTTCAGGAACAGGGTTGAGTAACCCCGGTCTAGATTGATTTGTCTTTTGGTTCACAGCCACAATGTACCTATGTAATAATGTTCATCATTCCCTCACCGATGAAGAGCCAGGCGCTGTTTTTATAGACTGAATGCCAGGACACAGTCTCTTTGATGCCCAGCTGAGCTTCTCTTTCGTTCAGTTCATTGATCAGCTTCACTTTGGTCAGTGGACTACAATTAATGAGGAAAAAAACAGAAAAAAGACAGATAATGAATATATTTTTGCTTTTTTTATTCATTTAGTGGGTCACAATACATGTCATTTTGGTTATTATTCTGGTATGGTGACAATCAAAATTTGAGAAAATACAGTATATTCAGAATTAGGGCTGCACAATATATTGTTTTAACATCAATATAGCAATGTGCGAATATGCAATAGTCACATTGCAGGATCTGCAATGTTGAGTTGTCATTACAATGACCAGGAGCCACATTTCAGTATATGATTTTTAGAGTCATCGCAAATTTAAACCATAACAGAGTGAAAGATTTTCATTTGGATGCGTTAAGGAAACGTTACTAAAATAACAATACAAAAAAATTTCTTTGTTCTATTGTATTCATCTATGCTTACAAATTGGTTATCATGTTTCATGCGGATGTTTGAATACTTTACACGAAAAGTTATTTAGGTCATCTTTTGTGAAATTATATTCATATCGCAATGTATATCGCAGAAAAACAAAATATCGCAATGTCTAAAATGCAATCAATGAATCAATTCCAATATCATGCAGCCCTATTCAGGAATTATTATGATTTTGACACTTTTTACAACTTAAAATCTTCACAAATTAAACATCTTAACACAAATATACATTTATGTATATAGTTTTGTTATGCAAATCAATAGTTTTGTCCTACCGATAACATTTCTTCTAAATTCAGCATACAATGTAAACTGGTAACAAAAGGTTATCGTTTTTTATAAATCATATTTATAAAGGAATCAAATATGTTTATATTAATTTTTGAAATTTTTGGGGATTTACAATACCAATGTTTTAACTTAGGAAGATTTTTGAAATCTGTATTTAGTGGAATAAAATGGACTTTATATCACAACAAAGTAAAATATTTGTTATTCTGACCAATTGTAAGCTTGTATTGAGGTGATGATGTTTCTTAACTAACAAGGATTTCTCAATAACAATTCAATAACAAGTAAATAACAATTGAACAATCTTCTACGACAAAATATGATTTATATTATAAAAAACTCACATTTAATTTTAATTATATTATTATTCCAATAAACATATGAAACTGAATGTTAATGTTTAATGTTACAGTCTGCGTTTACATGTATGCTAGCTTTAGATGTGGCTGCAACCAGAGGCTAAGTATTTAGCTTCTGACTATATCGACATTTCATTTCATGACTGAGTGGTCTAGTTAAAATCTCAGACGAACAAGAAACACGTGGCAACAAATGTATTGGAAATATTTCAATTAAACGCAAACATTTAACTCATCGCTTACTTCATGTTGATGAACAGCAGTCGCCCCGGAAATAGTTCCTCTTTCGCAGTCCACACGTGGTACTTTTGTCTTCCGGTTTAGACAAAAGGATTGCGGGATATGTATTTGACTGACTGTCCGTATGGCGTTTTTAATGGTAGATAAAAAACATGAACAATAAAACAAATCATGCTTACAACACTGCTAAAAATTAATAGTTTCTGTCAGTTTGATTAAATTGTAGCCTAAATTTTCCTCATAGTTTAGATTAGAATGATTTGCAAATTGTCTAAAAATGTTTTTGTTACTTTGTACCTAAAAAACAGGCTCTAAGTTATAAAGGAAACAAAGAGAAAAATAAAGATGTGATGATTAACTGTTAAGGACTTATTAAAACTATAGGCTATAGCATCATATTTGATGCACAAAGGACTTATCAAAATAAACAAATGTTTGTTAAAAAGCTTCAATAGAAATATGGAACATTCCAACATTTGTGTTTGTCAAACCAATCAATCAATGTTTAATCAATGGGCTATATGCACAGCTAGTATTTTTCCATCAATGATAAAGTTCGGGTGAAAGCTTAATGTGACTGTTTTCAATTCCATATGTTTCCTTTTACAGCGTCGATGTTGTAATGTAATTATTCAGTTAAATATCTAGCATTAATTTAGTTGTTTAAGTGTAAAACAAGGTGAAAGACCGTGTAACTGCTAGCGCTGTCAGGATTAGCAGGCTAGCACTGAAACTTTATTGAAAATACTGCAGTAAAATAAATATTTTAAAGTCATATTTTAAAGACATGGTGGGGGGAAATGTAATTAAATACAGTGCTCCTTTTCCTGTCTCCCTGCTGAAAAAAAAAACAGCTTAAACCAGCCTAGGCTGGTTGGCTGGTTTTAGCTGGTTGACCAGCCTGGTTTTAGAAGGATTTTGACCATTTCCTGGCTGGTTTCCAGCCATTTCCAGCCTGGTCTTAGCTGGTCAGGCTGGAATATGACCAGCTAAATCCAGCTAAAACCAGCTTGACCAGTCTGGTTTAAGCTGGACATCGCTAGTTCTGGCTAGGCTGGTCAAACTGGGTTTAGCTGGTCATCTCCCAGCCTGACCAGCTATGTCCAGGCTGGAAATGGCTGGAAACCAGCTGGAAAATGGCTAAAACCAGGCTTGTCAACCAGCTAAAACCAGCCAACCAGCCTAGGTTGGTTTAAGCTGTTTTTTTTTTTAGACCCGCTTTATATCGAATATCTATCACGCAGTAAAGATCACTGATTTTTAAAGAAATCAGACCTTCAATGTGGCAATTTTATAATGGAAAGACAGTCCACCAGAGGCCCTGGGGCTGGCTGACTAAAATTAAAAGTCTGTGTGCATATACCCCATCAGCACAGCAGGGCTCTGATTTGATTTGTTTTTGCCCTTTAACAATTAAACTTACAGAGCTTTCATCATAAAACTAGCACCAAAATGTTATGTTACTAATAAAGACAGATTATTTTGAGACATAATGACATTTATGTGACTCTTATGTAAGCAGTATACTATTGTGAAATATTGATTTCCCTTTGTGGCCGTATTAAAAAAAAAACGAAATGTGTGCACATCTAGGATTCTCAAAGGCAGGGGTTTAATCAAAAACAAACACAGTGGCAAAAGGTCAAGCTCTCAAACATTTTTTAATGTAACAACGTTTCGACCTACATGGTCTTCAACAGGTGATGTAAATGATGAAGACCATAGGTCGAAACGTTGTTGCCATTAAAAAAACACAAATGTTGCAAACTGTGATTTAGCTTGTAAGTAAAGCTTAGCTTAGCTGTTTACATATTCTCACTATCACATAAAATTGGCAATTTAAAGCCTGATGTGTCTGCTGTAATATATAATCATCAGAACACTTATTTCTAGCATGTTTTAGACCAGATTAAAATGTTTAAGTGCAACTTTTAAGTGTGAGCGGGGTTTGTGATGCTAATAAGGCAGATGCGTAGCTGAAGATCTGTTTAGCGACTTTCAACTTTAAATGGCTGAATGCAAAGTATGATTTGTCACATGATATATCCAAAGCAGTGTAATTTTGTCATTGATAATTGTAAAATCTTGGAGCCAACAGTGATATGCAAAATGTGTCTTCTTTCTTGTCTTTTGATCGCTATTTAAAGAGTAAGGATAATAATTTTACCCCATTGTTGTTTTTGAAAAAAACTCATTATTGCAAACCTTTCACTGATTGTTTAAGCTTAACTAAAGTTAATCCCATCATTTGCCCAAGAGTCATGGGGTGTTGGAAACAGGTTAATCAAGTAGTTTCTTTTTAAAGTAAGTAGTTTCTTTTTGCAAGTAATTGTTTAGCATTAATTATATGTCTGTAATTGTATTTCTCATACTTTAAAAGGCTTACTGAGCTTACATTTGAAGCGTATACTTTACTGGCATTGTAATGGCAGGTGTTTACTGTACTTACAGACAGTGTACATACACATAGTCTAATACAGGAATAAAAGAATAAAGAATATAAATAATAAAATTGTAGCTAATATGATAAAATTAAAGTAAATAATGGTGATATATATATATATATATATATATATATATATATATATATATATATATATATATATATATATATATATATATATATATATATATATATATACATACAGTTGAAGTCAGAATTATTAGCCCCCCTGTTTATTTTTTCCCCAATTTATGTTTAACAGAGAGAAGATTTTTTTCAACACATTTCTAAACATAATAGTTTTTAATAACTAATTTCTAATAACTGATTTATTTTATCTTTGCCATGATAACAGTAAATAATATTTACTAGATATTTTTCAAGACACTCCTATACAACTTAAAGTGGCATCTAAAGGCTTAATTAGGTTAATTAGGTTAACTACACAAGTTTGGGTAATTAGGCAAGTTATTGTATAACGATGGTTTGTTCTGTAGACTATCGAAAAAAATATCGCTTAAAGGGGCTTAAATAATTTTGACCTTAAAATGGTTTTTAAAAAATTAAAAACTGCTTTTATAGCCAAAATAAAACAAATAAGACTTTTTCCAGAAGAAAAATAACAGACATACTGTTAAAATTCCCTTGCTCTGCTAAACATCATTTTGAAAATATAAAAAAAAAAAATCAAAGGGGGCTAATAATTCTGACTTTAGCTGTATGTGTGTATATATATATATATATATATATATATATATATATATATATATATATATATATATATATATATATATATATATATATATATATATATATATATATATATATATATATAAATAACATAAAAATAACATTGTTTCACTGTTTAGCGTAAATATTTCAAGGACCCTTCTTAAAAATGAATAAATCATAATTCTGGCCAAAGCATGCTTATCTATATTTTGGTTCTCTCCATGTTGGCGTGGGTTTCCTCCAGGTGCTCCAGTTTCTTCCACAGTCCAAAGACATGCGCTACAGGTGAATTGGATTAACCATTGGCTGTAGTGTATGAGTGTGCGTGTGTGAATGTGAGAGTGTATGGGTGTTTCCCAGTACTGGGTTGTGGTTGGAAGGGCACCTGCTGCATAAAACATATGCCAGAATAGTTGTCGGTTCAATCTGCTGTGGCGACCTCTGATAAATCAGAGACTAAGCCGAAGGAAAATTAATGAATGAATATTTAGTTTTATATTAATGCATCCATCTTGATAAAGTCCATGTTATATAAAATGGTATATTTTATTTGTATAATATTGTTCATAATTATTACTGCACAGAATCACAGTTTCAGAATGATCCCTCAGAATGAACCGAAGTGAACAAGTGGACAATAAGGATGAATAAACTCACTGGCCAGTCATTCAAACATAAAAGTAAAAATTTCAAATCATCAAACCACTGTCAAATCGGATTTTGAAATGTTAAACCAAAATATCCAGAATATGTCAGAATTTCCTCTTCAGTTTGTGTGCAATGTCTCCCTTAGATGTCTACTAGGTATAATCTAATACGGTCAAAGTAAAAGTACAGTTTGTTTAGCTCTCACTCTGTATAAAGCTTTTCGATGTATTTATTTTTCTGTTATAAACAAATATATTGCATTATATGTGACAAAAACACATGTTGAATATGTTTGTTTAATGCACTAGTCATTTATTTTACAGTTGGAAAAAAAAACAATTGGAAACAAAGTGCTTTGGTTACATTTAAAAAATAATGTGTTCATTGCAGGCGGAAAAGGAAAGCAAACAAACTGTTTTATTTCGACAGATACTCTGGGCTCCACATCCATTAAGACACTTTTACAGTTTCCTCTCAACAGTGGACTAAAAGGACAATCCCACTCTGTTTGGAATATTTTCCGGATGTTATTCCGGAATTGTGACAGACCTACAGTAATCTAACTGCGTGGCCAGAGTCTTGTCATGAAACTCTATAGCATGGGCGATGGTCAGGTGGTCTGTTGTGCATCCGTCCCCTCCCTTGGAGCGCCTCTCACGACAAAACCCTGCTTTAATATAAGCAAAGAGTTCACAGATCTGGTCCCTCACCTCTCGCTGCCAGCAGGCATACACCAGGGGATTGATAAGAGAGTTTGCGGTTCCCAGCAACCACAGATGGTTTTCCAAAAAGTGATAAAGTTGACAGCCTGGACATGAGACCTGCCCAATACTGACCACGAAAAATGGACACCAGAAGAGGGTGAAGCATCCAACCAACACGGCTACAGTCCGCAGGGCTTTTACATGACCCCAATAACGGCTAGAAATCAAAAAGCGTGAACTTGCTTGCTGGGCACGGATGCGCTTCTGGTGGCTGCAGGCGATTTTTAAGATATCCATGTAGAAATAGATGAAAACTGAGAGCAGCGGGAAGAAAAACATGCAGAAGACCACAACAATGCTTTTGGGCTCGATGACGGAAAAGAACGTGCAGACATTCTTATAGTTTTCCTTCTGCATTGGTTTTAAAATCCCAGGAGAAAATCCCACCAGTGATGAGAGAATCCAAGTGAAGATCAGAGCCCCCGCGATCATCTTCTCGTTCATTAACTCCGAATAGCGGAGCGGCAGTTTTATAGCCATGTAGCGATCCAACGATATCATGAACATTGTCAAGATGGAGGCAGCAGTCGGCGCCATGATGAAAGTCATCCGGAACAAACAAATGCCCTTCCCCATAGAGGCCGTTGTTCCTTGGAGAGCATCAGTGGCAATGCCTGTAATGGCCACACCGACTAGAATGTCCGCAATGGACAGGTTTAAGACGAAACACCAGCTCTGGTAGCCTCTTTTGCGGATGAGCATGATCAGGGAAATGGCGACTAGAAGGTTGGTGGAGATGATCAATATGGATCCCACACTAAGAATACAGCCAGTGGTCACTACTACTCTTTCAATAACAGCGGGAGTTGTGAGCTCGGGACTGGGTGATGTCACTCTGAAGTTCTCCTTCATAGTTTGCAAGGAAGTCTCCTGAGTCACGTTGAAAGCGATCATTGCTGCATTAAAAGATGACCCTAGATGGTTTCAAGAAGAGGAAATGGACAAAACGAGTTTTCTTCGCTCCCATTGGGAAATGCAAAACATCTTCCTTTTTCTGCTGTTGTACTTTCGTTTATCTGACCCTTGTTCAGTCTGGCTGTCAGCCAGGTCCCATCAGAGCATTCTTCCTACTGTGAAGAGACTTTATTCATGTGAATTTGATTATAATAAAATTGCAACCTAACCTTATTGAAGTACAAATACGGCTCTTGTGAAATCCTTATCGTTGGCTCTTCGTTAAGAAATATCCTCAAATCACATCTGGATTACCAGATGTTCAGGAGTGTTTCCTGCCTGAAACAGTAACCAGAAGTAGACAAACTCCTTTCCCCATTCTTCTCATTGTAGAAAAGCCCAATAGATTCAACAGAGAACATGATCCAATTTCAGAGAAGATGTCCAAAGATTTCAAACTTCCTTTCATCGTCTCTTGGGATGTTGATTTTCCATTCTTAGGATGAAAACAAAGGATCAGAACTTTCATTCAAAATGTGTACGTTTTGTCTGCCGCATATCTGAGATGTCTTTCTGCCAGCATAGGATCGTTCTTCAAACTAAAAGAGGGAAGAGAAGCCGATGAACATGAACAGAGGGTTGGGTTTGGAGAGTGGGATGGGAGGTGGGTGGACACTAGCAGCGTGAATGTGATTACTCATGAGTGAACTCTGAATAAACAGAATCACTCATGGGTGAATAAACATTTACCATATCCAAACCCATTCACACTTTATCATAGGAGCCAAGGTCAGAAGACAGATATAGATATATATTTTGGGGGCAGGATGAGTTACATTAATTCTGTCATAATGCTGTGACCTCTTTAAACTTTTTCTCTGAAGTCATGTGAATAAGGCATTAAGTACAATGGACTTAAAACAACACAACTGGTTTTTAACAATCTGAACACAGTCATCCATAACACGGAAAGATCTTTTTATGTCAATGCTACACAATAAAGCCTGGCTCTCAGCGGCTCAACAATGTGATGATGTTATTCACCCCTACTAGACTGTTCACTGCTATTGAAAGCGTATTTTGGTCAGCAGTTGTTGCTACACTCTGGCCACAGAAAGCTCTTGGTTGTGGTTTGGGCAAACTGTGCCCTGCCCTCACCTACAAATCACTGCCCACCTTTACCTTCAGCTGGCTTAAGAAGGAACGTCTTGGGCTTTTCAAAGGACCACTAAAGATCCTTTAGAGCAGTGGGCAGAAGATGTCTTTAAAGCGGAGACTGCTTTCCATGTTTTTGTGCTGTGCGTACTGTTTGGCTTCACTCTTCTGCCTTCACCCAGACAGAAACAACTGTGTCTCCAATGGTGCCAGGTGAGATTTTAATCATTTTAATATACTTGTGTATGCATTTAGGGTATGGTGTATCAGAAATGATGAGTTTGTGCCTAACACACTACTACTGAAACAGCTCACATCAGTATTATGTTTCCAACAAGGTCAAGTGTCTCATGGTACATTTACATGATCTAGAAATGCTGGAAATAACTAGAAATACTGCATTATGCATGCCAGGCCAGTAGTAGGCATGGAACGATAACCGTTTTCAAGGTATACCGCGGTTTGGAAAAGTCAAGGTTTTAAAATCGGCAAAATTGTCTGTTATACCATTCCTAAGTAAAAGATTTTTTCTTTACGTTTTTTTCTTTTGTTTTTTCTTTTGGACAACAGTATCTCCAGCAGAAAAGATATGCAAAGATGCTGTTTTAAATAGTAAAGAAATCAGTGTTTTTGAAACTAATGAAAACAGCAGAAGTCAATGATTCATGGACATGTTTACTGCTCCAAAATATTTTAAATGTTTTTTTAAATAAAATATATTGTGTCCAATGGGGAAAAAGTTAATGTTTTTTACCCAGAAATTAAAAAATAACATATTTTAGAGCAGTAATCACAATACCGGCCCATGCCTAGCCAGTAGTTGGCGATGTCAACTTGGACATATACCCTTATTGCTTTGGTTGTCAAGTATTCATCCACGTCTGTTGACTGAACATGTAATACCCATCATGTCACTGTTTTTGCAGATCTCCATTGTTGTAGTTTATACAAAACTTACAAAACTAAAAA
Source organism: Danio kyathit (assembly GCA_903798195.1). Lineage (NCBI taxonomy): Eukaryota > Metazoa > Chordata > Actinopteri > Cypriniformes > Danionidae > Danio > Danio kyathit. The sequence goes on from LR812539.1 coordinate 44,117,519, forward strand.
AGTCATGTTTAAAAGTCTGCATTTTCAAGCCTACAAGATGCTTTAGTTGAGTGAAAGAGAAATTTTTTTTTGTAAATATTCTCATTAATGTCATTCATGAAAACTATAAACTACAAAAGAATCTACAGCAAAAATCAGTCGCAGGCATTCGAAATTGTGGAAAAATGTTTCAAAGTCTTTATTGACATTGCTATGAGGTTACCTTGATGAAGGCAGCTGATTCCTGAAATTGCTAAAGTTTTAAAGAATAGCCATGTCAATAAAGGCTTTTTAATATTTTTCCACATTTTTTGAGTGCCTTGGACTGATTTTTGCTGTTTATTCTGATGAGTCCCTTACCCAAAGAGCACCGACATGTTAAGCTACCCTGAGCACTTTTTGTTTGATTTTGGATTTTTACAAAATAATCTATACTTAATGTCAAGGATTCAAAGACATAATCTGCACACAAATTAAATAAGGATCTTTCAATAATTGGAGCAAGAATGTTTCCAATTTTGGATTGAATTGGCTACGCACAAGGACTTTTAGGTGCTTTTCAGGTGCTTCCGGTGAATGCTATTAATAAAATTAAGATCTGATTTGTTTCAAATCAATGATCCTCACTGCCTTATTGAGATACGATATAAAGTAGGTACCAGACAAGAAGCACTGCATTAAATTGCATTGTTTCATGCCATGTCTAAAATATAGGAATTTATTTTATTTTCAATAAAGTTTCTACTCTTGATTTCACTGGTTTAAATGACCTTTCATCTCGCTTACACAACTACACTATAAAACCCTCTAAAAGTCTCTTTTATCAAATGAAATGAGTGTAGTTAACTCAAATTTACACAGTTATTTCTACTCATTTGAAAAGAGTTTTAAACTCAGTGTTGAAGGTAATTATAATTAAATACCTCATTACTTCAACTTAAATGGAGTAAGTTCACAGTACTAATATAGATTAATTTTTTAACTCAAATGGTTTGTAGCAATCGGTTTCCTCAAATGGTTTGAGTTGCCTTAACTTATTGGGTTTTACAGTACTCAGTTGGTTTGAGTTTCTCTTCATTTATTGGGTTTTACTGTGCTCAAATTGCTTCGTTTCCTCAAATGGTTTGAGTTACCCTAACTTTTTGGGTTTTACAGTGTAAACGAATTCTAAAGTCTAAATTTATCAGATTATAATTGCATTATCAATGATGTAAAAGGAAATGAAAGTGAAAAAAGCTACATAAACCCTTCACTGAAAGTTTATCGGTGGCTGAAAAGCACTTGCCATGCATATAGCCCATTGACTTATGGTGTAGACTCTAGTAGTTATCAGTTGTTGTTTTTTTTCAGAAGTAAAAGTAATATAGGAGACTCGAGAGTGAGTAATGATAGATAAACATGTTGAAAAATGATGTTTAAAAGGTTCAATTATCCTCAGTGTCTTGCTTAGACTCATGGGACTTGCTCATGAGCCTTAGAGGGTGGAAGAAAGTGTTGTTTATTCACTCCCCTATGGTGCTGAGAATTGAACCTTTGAATCACAAGTCCAACTTTTAAACCTTTAGGCCACAGCTGCCCCCATAATACAATAAATCCCGTGTATGACTGCCTAACTCTAACCAGCGTTGGGTAAAAAAGTACAATTTCAAGCCTGTGCTACTCTAAAAAAGCAGAACACATTACTTTTCTTTAAAAGTAACTAAGTTACACATTTAGTAATATATAGTAACATTTTAATATTTTTTTAAACACTGACTGTAAATCTTCTGTGTGTTGCAGGAATCTGGTATCAGTTGTTCAGCAGCTTTACCAGCGTGTGATGAGGCTCCTACGCACCACTCTGTGACAACACACTCTGTGACATCACAACACACACAGCGAACTAGAGGGAAGGTGAAACCACCATGACCGTCTACAGACTACTTATCATCAGATCGGCATTATTGATATAAACTGTGGACATTTGAGTGTGAGAACTTAAAAAAAAAGGTTTTCTCAGCATCATTTAAAGCTTTACCTCCTTTTACAGTTACTCTATGTGTTCACGGTCTATAAAGGTTCATTAAAATGCTGTAAGGGAGATTTACAATCGGAGGTTAATGATACTTTATGTGATCTCTTTGCAGGTTGAGGTGTTCATTGAATATGACGATGGTGTGTATTTGTGGAAGCACTGCAGTCCTGTTAATAATGGACAGATTTTACAAAATGTGACATGCCATTTATACACTGATGATGTTTATATTCATAAAGAGTAATGCACAGATACTGTGTAAAGAGTCAAGAGGAGATTTTTGGCTGAACAATGAGATGCTATTATGACTAGAACTATTGTAGTATTTAACATCCAGAATGTATTGAGAAAACTGGTGAGTTCAGACGTTTCAATCAAATGATAACAATTGCAAGGGTGGTTGTAATAAGTGATATATCTTTTAAAAAAACATTCTATTTTATTGGGAATATGCAGATTTATACTGAGTGATACGTTCAGTAATGAAAGATGAAAATGGAATAAACTTACTGAATGTTGTTTACAATTTTGGATGTCTGATTTTTATTTTATTTTTGTTCCATTCTTTGTATTTTGCTAAATACATTTGAATAGAGTTGGCAGGTGACATTTTTTATTCATTCATTTTCCTTCGGCTTAGTCCCTTTATTTATCAGGGGTCGCCACAGCGGAATGAACCGCCAACTATTCCAGCATATGTTTTACACAGCAGATGCCCTTCCAGCGGCATCCCAGTATTGGGATACACCCAGGCAGGGCTTGACATTAACTTTTTTGATCACCAGCCACTGTGGCTAGTAGTTTTCCAACATTACTAGCCACTCAACATTTTCACTAGCCACAATTGTATTGTTGGGAAAATATATTTTATACACATAAATATGATTTTGACATGCTAAAATGACTTGATTTAGATGTTGCGTTATCTCCACATGCCATTCATTTCACTTTTTGTGTGTCGTGTATGAGCTTGCTAAATGTTCATGAGCAAATGGGTCATGGTTACATAGTATTACAATTAGTTTTTATTTCACATAATTTTCAGAGCTCAAAATGAAGGATTTACCAAATTTATCTCTGACCACACCAAACATAAACAATTATTTTAAATATTATTTTAACATAAACAAATTTTAAATGTGTCAAAACAAGCAAAATATAGCTGTTTACTATACTTTTTATTTAACAAAACATATGCACAGTAATCTGTCCAGGCTAAAGGTCCCAGATCACCAGTTGACTACACATAAACGGGGAGTTAATCTCCCATTAAAGCTCTGTTATTGTAAAAAATGATAATTAAACCACACTACGCAAAAGAAAGCAGGTAAAAAACGTACCGTGTGATAATGAAAAGATTATAACGCACACGGTTAACGTTAGACCCATCAAAAAATCTGTTCAAATAATGGTGAAAGTGAAAGCAACCGGTGCTGCTTACAAAAATACAAATCTGGAGCTCTTGAAAGCAGCAAGACTGTGGGTGCATGTTCCTCACTTTATGTCTAGTCTATTTGAAAGAGAACCGATCACATCAGCTGTGTTTCTAGACAGTTGCTTCACGCAAGGAAACGGGAGCGCGCATGTGTTTTAAACAGTCGCGCGCATCACCTCAGCTGTTAGCGCAAGTGATCATCCTTTCATTCGGTATTCATCTGCTTTTTTATTGCTCACGCGAACGCAATTAATTTTTCAGTCGTGTTGCTTCTCAATTCTAAGATCGCCTTTGCATGCATATTGGACCATCCTTATTGTCGAACCCTGCTTGTATGAATAATTATCCGGGAAAATTATTTTTAACCAGCCAAAGTGGCTAGTGGGAGTGTCTGTCTTACCCGCCGCCACTGAAATCTACCCGCATTTGGCGGGTTGGCGGGTATTAATGTAAAGCCCTGCACCCAGGGCTTAATTTGTGTCGGAACACGCCGGATCCGGCACCTCATTTTACCGATCCCCCTTCTCAACCGCCCTCCTCCCCCGTTCGCTGTTCACTTTCACTTTCGTCCGCGACATTTTTACAGATGATAATTTAACTCTGGCTAATTTGGTTTTTCAAACAAGTTTGTGAACCTGTATAAAACATTAGGTGGATTTTGCAGAGTATCATAATTGGCTTAATCACTCTGTCTCCTCTCCACCAATCAGCTGGTGTGTGGTGTTCGGTCTAGCGCAAGAGGGCTGCCGTCGCGTCACCCAGGTGGATGCTGCACACTGGTGGTGGATGAGGAGATTCCCCGTCAATGTGTAAATCGCTTTGAGTGTCCAGAAAAGCGCTATATAAATGTAAGGAATTATTATTATCATTAAGGTTAGAGATTAACCTGGGATTTACTGTACAAGTTATCCTGGCCCTATAACCTTGACACAGTTGGATGAAAGCAGGCTAAATTAAGACATTATATTGTTTATATGTGAGCCTGGATAACAAAATCATTTATCGTCTGGATAAATAAGCTTTCCAGTGATGTATGGTTTGTTAGGGTTGGACAATATTTGGCTGAGATACAACTATTTGAGGGCAACACGGTGGCTCAGAGGTTAGCATTGTCGCATCACAGCAAGAAGGTCACTGGTTAGAGTCCCGGCTGGGCCAGTTAGCATTTCTATGTGGAGTTTGCATGTTCTCCCTGTGTTCAAGTGGGTTTGCTCTGGGTGCTCTGGTTATTTCCCACAGTCCAAAGACATGCATATAGGTGAATTGGATGAACTAAATTGCCTGTAGTGTATGAGTGTGTGTAAATGTGAGAGTATGGGTTGCAGGGGCATTCGCTGTGTAAAACATATACTGGAATAGTTGGCGGTTGATTCCACTTGTGGCAACCTCTGATAATCAGAGACTAAGACAAATGAAAATGAATGAATGAACAGCTATTTGAAACCCTCGAATATGAGTGTTCAAAACAATATAAATATTGAGAAAATCAATTAAAGTTGTCTTTAGTGCTTAGCTAAACAAAAAATTAAGTTTTTATATATCTACAGTAGAAAATTTACAAAATACACTCCTGAACAAGGAGACGCAGTGGCACAGTAGTGCTGTCGCCTCACAGCAAGAAGGTCGCTGGTTCGAGCCTCGGGTGGGTCAGTTGGCGTTTCTGTGTGGAGTTTGCATGTTCTCCCTGTGTTCGCGTGGGTTTCCTCCGGGTGCTGCGGTTTCCCCCACAGTCCAAAAACATGCGGGACAGGTGAATTGGGTAGGCTAAATTGTCCGTAGTGTATGAGTGTGAATGAGTGTGTATGGATGTTTCCCAGAGATGGGTTGCAGCTGGAAGGACATCCGCTGCGTAAAACATGTGCTGGATAAGTTGGCGGTTCATTCCGCTGTGGCGACCCTGGATTAATAAAGGGACTAAGCCAAAAAGAAAATGAATGAATGAATGAATGTATTTTTGTCTATTGCCAAAAGGTTTGATGAATATCTACAGTGGGTACAGAAAGTATTCAGACCCCCTTACATTTTTCACTTTTTGATATATTGCAGCCATTTGCTAAAATCATTTTAGTTCATTTTTTTCCTCACTGAGAATGACAAAGGATCCTCAAATCCAGGTGTGAAAAACTTGTTGCATCTTTCCCAAAAAGACTCATGGCATTATTAGATCAAAAGGGTGCTTCTACTAATTACTTGGCAAAGGGTCTGAATACTTAAAACCATGTGATAATTCAGTTTTTCTTTTTTAATAATTCTGCAAAAATGTCAACAAGTCTGTGTTTTTCTGTCAATATGGGGTGCTGTGTGTACATTAATGAAGAGAAAAATTAACAAATGATTTTAGCAAATGGCTGCAATATAAAAGAGTGAAAATACTGAGTCTGAATACTTTCCGTACCCACTGAATATTATTGCAGTTGTTGAAATTATAATAAATTGCTGATTAGGTTGCAAAGGTTGTGCTTGTGAGAATATGGTATAGGCCTAACATTATATAGGCTAAAGTCAAATTCAGGCATTTTTCTTCATGATGGCGTGCCTTTTGTTTGGTGAAGTAGATGAGGAAGTGTTAATACTCAGATAAGCATTCCAGCATGAAAGAGTCTTTCAGGACAGGTCAGACCCGTTGGCTTTTGCTGACGAGTGTCTGACTATCAAGTAATGGCATCTGATATTTGTGTAGGCTGCTAGGTTTAAAGATAAACCACAGTTTTACTGTCCTACACTGTGAAAAATATTTGTAAAAAAAAAAAAGCGTATTTGGTGGTTCATGTTTGAATTGCATTATGGAATCTTGATGTTTCCTCCAAAAGCTTTTGATGTTGAAAAGTGATTTTATGATATTGTCTGTGTTTGGGACGGCGTGGTAGCACAGTGGGAAGTGCTGTCGCCTCACTGCAAGAAGGTTGCTGGTTCGAGCCTCGGCTGGACCATTTGGCATTTCTGTGTGGACTTTGCATGTTCTCCCTGTGTTGGTGTAGGTTTCCTCCGGGTGCTCCATTTTCCCCCACAGTCCAAAGACATGCGCTATAGATAAATTGAAAAAAACTAAATTGTCCGTAGTTTATGTGTGTGAATGAGAGTGTATGGGTGTTTCCCAGTGAGGGGTTGCAGCTGGAAGGGCATCCGCTGCGTAAAACATGTGCTGGATAAGTTGGCAGTTGGACCCCTGATTAATAAAGGGACTAAGCCTAAAAGAAAACGAATGAATGTCTGTGTTTGTGTTGTAAATTATGATAAATTATGGTACAAAACCTGGTAACAAACTGCCAGCACTTTTTCTGTTATTTTAATTCTCTCTATATTATTTCTTAAACAATATCTTGTCTCAAATTACTAAAAATGCAGATAAAAGTCCCTTTGTTAATCTGCAGTGTTGAATTTTCAACATCAAAAGTCGACAGCAGAGATAAAACTCCCAAAATGCAATTCACAACCATTAATAAACAGCATGTGAACCACAAAATATGGAACATGTAAATAACAGATTTTTTTTACAGTGTACATATGGTTTGTGTAGCGCTGCGATTCTTAGCAATGGCCTGTTCCTGTTAATAAAATAACAGAGTCAACCAAAGCATCGGGTCTCAGGTATGTGAGCTCACAAGGTGATTTTTAGGCACAGCACTTGCTATGACAGAGCTTCAAAGAACCAAACAATTGTGTATAATGTCAAACAGTCAACAATAATATCCAGCTAACTGATTAATTCACATAAGAATCCATAATAGACCCCTGGATGCGAAATAAAATGTTGTAAACCAACAGTCAAGTCTGTGAACCAAAAGTAATGATGTTATAAATAATATTTATTTCTTGCACAGACCAGTCACTTTGTTTCATAAAACCTCCATAAGAGAGTGTATATTGTCAGGAGCCTTGGGTATTAATTTGTTTTGCCTGTGTACGATTTTTCAACTCTCAAAGCGCATTAACTTAGCTGTTAACTTTCTTATGAATCACCAAGAATGACCTACACTTTTAAAAAAAGTTTTACTAAATTAAATTCTGTGTGGAGTTTGCATGTTCTCTCCGTGTTGGATTTCTTCCGGTTGTTCCAGTTTCCCCCACAGTCCAAAGACATGCGCTATAGGTGAATTAGATTAACTAAATTGGCCGTAGTGTATGTGTGTGAATGTGAAAGAGTGTGTATGGGTGTTTCCCAGTACTGGGTTGCAGCTAGAAGGGCATTTGCTGCGTAAAAAATATGCCAGAACAGTTGGTGGTTCATTCCGATTTGGCGACCTCTGATAAATAAGGAAAATGAATGAATGAATGAATAAAAAGCCACCTACATATAAGCAGCCTATCTGTATCTGCAGGTTTCAAGTCAAATTTAAGACCCTTTTAAGACCATAAAGAATGCAATTTTAGACTTATACAGAGGATTTTTTTCTAATGGCCCAGTATTAACATGAGGAATTCTGTAATTGTTTTTAGTTTCTTTTTTCCCTGATTAGGGAATTTCATTGGGGGAATTTGCTGTAAAAAATGTCTAACAGCTGTTGTGAACTGTATGTCTTTGCAACAAAGAACTTAAAAATAAGGTTTCATTAATAAAAAGTAAGGTTTCATTAAGATGTATTGTTGATCATTGGATGGATTTTGGCCCGACTGAGTATAGCTTTACTTAAGCAAAGCAAAATTAGGACCTGTTTAAAATTATTTAAGACCTACAACACAAAATTTCAGTGAACATAAGACTTTTAAGGCCTAAAATTTCGTGTTGGAAATTTTAAACATTTTAAGACCCTTGAATGTGAGTAAATTAATATTAAATAAAATGTTTGATATTTGGGTGAACTGTCCCTTTAACTGCAAAAACTAAAACACATAACAAAAATAGCTGACAACTGTCATTATATGAAGCGCCACGCACAATTCACATCTCAGCTGTTTTCTTCAAAATAAATTGGTTGAAATCAAACCTCACAGATTTCTCCCCCTTTATGGACAGGGTGACATTGAAAAAAAGGGGGTGTCTAGTTTCTTTCAAACTTCCGGGCGGGAACTTCCGGTCGCGGTGAATTGAGTTCCTGCTAGAAAGGCACATGATGGGAAACTGAAAGCCGTTTGTGCGCTCCTGTCGGAGTTTAACTGCGAAAAGTACAACAATCCTACATGTGGTCGAGACGATGGAGTCCAAAATAAAATAACAGAGTCGACCGAAGCACCGGGTGTCAGGTATGTAAGCACACGAGGTGGTTTTGACTAAAATGTCGTGAAACTCAGTTTAGTACTTTATAATGGTGCGAGTAGTTCTGCTCCACCTGGCTAACACTTACAAGCCGTTAGATGTCCGTTATGAAACCAAGTAGAGCGACCTTCATACTACGCTTACCGTAAACATAGACTATTTTAGTCACACTAATGCATTAGTTTATAATGCGTGGCGGTTTTTATTACAAAGCGGTGACCTTAAAAAGTTCAGCGTTGCACGGTTTGAAGAAAATAGGCGAGCGGTTGCTTGCTGTCACTCAACCTCCTTGGTTTCGGAAGTAGGTGGAACATCACGTCATTTAGACCAATCAGGATCGCCGAGAAAAATATTGACAGACGCCGCAGCCAACAGGATTTCCGTAATTTTCCTATGGCGCTTGCAATGAATCTTTAATGCGGCTCGTCTTATTCCGGTGCACATATGTCTTTGCATCTGGGGAGACGGGTTGTGACACAGACGGGTAGCGCTATGTTGTACAATGTGAAGTTAAAAGAGCTGGTTTGCTCATATTTTGGATTTCTGCTGTTTTTAGTGGGACTCCATCAAGCCGAAGGGGCCGCGACAGAAATGGCAAACCTGAACTGGAAGCCGTTTGTCTATGGGGGAATGGCGTCAATTGTCGCAGAATTCGGTGAGTATGTGCACCTGCTTTTATTGTTTATTACATCATCCTCGTTATAATCTATTGCAGATCACTTCTTTAGGTTTGCACGGCATATTCTCGTAATATATGTTAATATATAAAGCGAAATTGTCTGTGCAAATTGGTATTTGAGAAAAATATATGTTATATTGAATGTTTTTATTTTGTTTACACCATTAACTGTTTGTTTACACGTGCTATAATAACTGATAACAAGGTAATAATAATAACAAGGTTTATTTTTTCTATTTGGTACAGTTATATGTAAATAATTATTAATTATCAACAATAACAAATGTTCAATGTAATTATTACTTTGTTACATCATTATTACTTATATTATAACTATTAGTTGCCTTACTGAAACATACTATCATATAGGTTTATACGAGTAATACTTTTAGTATCTCCTTAGTTGGAGGCACTGTAAAACGATCCCTTGTTAGTGCATGAATAATGTTCATCGGCGGAACATGAAAAACAACATTCCCCAAACACACTGATTGAGCTATTTATGAAGCTAGTGTTTAAAATAGGGTGGAACATAAGACGAGGCAATGTACACAACATAAGTTTATCCTATAATTAAATCTTTCAGGTACGTTCCCCATTGATCTCACAAAAACGCGGCTTCAGGTTCAAGGGCAGACGCACTGTATGGAGGTCCGATACCGTGGGATGTTCCATGCTTTGTTAAGGATTGGACAAGAGGAAGGCGTCCGGGCATTGTACTCTGGGTGAGTGCTGCTTATTTGATTATTCTGAATGGCAACAAATGCTTGGCTTGCACAGTGGATCGTGTTTATTTCACTGTCAGTGGTGTTCAGTGTGCCACTCGGGACTTTTGCACAGGGAACTAATTTTTATGTAATAGCCACCATGAGAACTACAATTTTCCCTCAGGCAATTTTGCTGGATGTCTGCTTTGTTTCTAGGTATTCCGAAGTGACTTATGCAGGCTATCTTGGCTCAACTGTTTTTGTTGTTTTGTGTTTCGTGATAATATAGATTCAGTGTAGATATTCAGGTTATGATAGAAATGTATCCATTATGTTTTTAAGAAAAAAAAAAATACAATCTTACAGCGACAATAACATTAACTTGTAACACTTTAATATACTGTGCCAGAGTTAGACCCTCCTCTAAATTTAGTACCCTTAAAAGGGGTTCCTATAACTAAAATCACTTCCAGCAGTGTGAACAGGTTAAAAATGTTTTTTATCCTATAGTTTTATGGAACTGTGAAAAATAGTATATGTGTACTTTCTGATGTTTTCTTTCCCTTTTAAAGGCATATTTGCATCCCCTACCATGGTTTAATGTTTTAAATACAGCTGATAGCTGTAATAAACTCTAAATATAGATGATATTCAGTTCACGAGGTCTGTAGAGGAGCTGAGTCAAGTGAAACTGGCCCACTGCTTTGGCATGAGCAGACTGCAGTCATTCGCACTGGTCTTGTTTTCTATGTCGCAGAGCATCTTGTTTTTCAAAACATCATCTCGCGGATTAATGTGCTGTTTCTTTTTCTGGCCAGAAGTTTATGGTTCATATGTTGCTGTAATTTTCCACTATTTTCTGACCATTTTAAGGTAGTTTATGAATAATAATGTTACTTTTCTTAGAGTTTATTTATTTTTTGCATCTCTTGCAGCAAATTTGGAGTATTTTTTAATGGATTTAAATGGACCTAATTCATTTCTTGCATTTCATTTAGGGAATATTTGTTTCTTTACTGTATTTAGATTAGGATTAAAGTAAAACAATAAGAGCACCATATGTTCAATGACAGAAATTAACATATATCATTACTGGGCCTTATTTGGGGTCACAGTGTGATTAAATCTTTTTTAATTTTAACTTTTTAAAAGTTTTAAATATAACCATATGCTGACAATTATTTTCAATTCTTCTCATGACCATCTTTCTGCCATGATCTGTTTTTTAAGGTTGGGTACTTTTAAGGCTTGTCACAGTAGCACCAGTGTTTTGACAGCATTATCCATATAAAACAGCATTATGATAATGTTTACTTAAAGCACAATGACATCTTTCAACAAGTTTCTTTGCAATCTCTCTATTCCCTTGTTTATACAACAATCTGAAATCTATTTAAATCAGACGTGTCAGTTCATTTACTGTTCCAGTTTTCCAGTTTGTCAGCAGACTCAAGTGAACAAATTAAACAATTTAAATGACGACAAGGACATCCTTATCAGACAATAGGACTTTTGCAAGCAACAGGAACAAGTGTACTGCATAGAAATGTCCTGTTGGTGCATTCTTTTAGCAGACTTTGCTTTTCCGGTGAACATATGTGGCTCAAGCATAGTTAAGTATGCAGGTACATGAGTGCAATATCTATAGAGCGAAATATTGAGCTATTTTTGACCACAGTCAGCGTTAGTGTTGCACGATATACCGGTACTAAAAACATGATACCCTGGCTCTCAAAACGATTTGAGTCTGCATTTTTTTTAGTACCGGTACTTTTGAGTGACAAAGTATATGTTTAACAACATATTTTTTTACAAAACAATTTTTTGTATTAGTATATGACATCACAGACAGGTAAAAATGCATGTCACGTCATCCACTTATATATTAATATATGAATATTTAATTATATTTGAATATGACAGGATCACAATGTCATGAACATTGAGGGCTAATGTTGCTTGGTCCAGGTTTTTGACAACCAGACCAAAACAAGTTATGTGCACTTCTGTCTATACTAGGGGTGTAACGATACTTCGAACCGAACCAAACCGAAATATCGCGATACACCAACCACGATACAAATCGCGAAACTCTCGTGGCGTACCGCAATACTCTCACGCCCCCCTTGCTGCCCATTGTTGAGGTTGACGTCACTTGTCTCTAACTAATTAAACCAAATTTAAGCACATATTTATTTGATCACATTTGATTAAATTGTATTAGTAATGAGGTTTTGTTCTAAATATTATATTCTAAAGTTAGTATTTTCCAAGTGCATGTCATGTCATGTGAGTGCGCGATCACTCGATTACTGCATGGTTTCTGCAACATTCATTCTTCCATGGCAGGGCGCCACACCAAAATTCACCCCGCCACTGACTGATGCTTGCGCGCCAATTTTCTCTGTTGGTGCACGGGATTCTTGCGTGCCCTCGTGTATACTCTGCTCAAGTGCGCTTTCAAAAACACGCAGCTGAATTGCGATTTAGTGTGTTTACGCATCACGCATCAGTAACTGACTGACAGGTGCATGCAGCGTGTGAGGCTGGCAAATACGACCGCTTTCAGTTAAGATGAACACAGTTTCCATAATTATACTTTATAGATAATAGATAATGCTTTATAATACTTTAAAATGTATAGATGAGGTTATCTTGATGGAGTTTATAGCCGTTTCACTTTACTTCAGGGAGCATTTATGCCGCTCGGGTCTATTGGAGACATTCATAAATACTTCTAGCAAATCTAATGAAGGTTGGAGACATACATGTTACATAAACGCACTAAGGAGCACTTGAGGGGAGTATATATGGGGGCACGCAGGAGTTTTGTGCATGGACGGAGAGAATAGGCGCGCAGGCAATATATTGACATTGCAGTTTTCAGCGCCGTGCACCGCATTCTTCCCTATACTGAACTGTAGAATAAAATAAATACAAATATGACGTTCACCTCTTACCTGATGTCTTTAACAATACATTTTCTATGTGTTTGCAAAATGGAAGTCATAAGACATCTTCCCTATCCACCTTACTCTGAGAAAAGAGTGAACTTGAGGAGGTGTAGCTCAATGTAACGGGAAATAGCCAACAATAGCTGAGCCAAAAACTAACAAACAAATCAATAAAAATGTACAAAAATCACAAAAATATCTCAGAGTGGGCAAAAGTAATGCTAAATAATTTTGCCCAAACGAAAGTTAAGCAAAAACAACGAAAATCATAATCATGTTGACAAAATACACGAAAAACGAGATCAAAGGAAGATGCGCTCTTCCCCTCTTTTCCTGATGGGCTTTTTATATCACCGCGCCACGACGCCCAGTGATGATAGATTGGTCTCCTGACCAATCAGCTGTCGTGAAGGTGGACATACAGAAATGACAGGCACGGAGAGAGAGAGAGTGAGAGATAGAGAGAGAGAGCGAGAGCGAACGGGAGGCTAAACTGTGTTCATCTTAACTGAAATTAACTGAAATATTTCATATGTTCTTAGAGAGGACAAGCCTGTTTATCTTTCACTATAGTCTTTACTGCAGTTATTTATTTAATTTGAGTTTACTTTCTTAAGATGGCTGCACTAAAGAGAATTGTTTTTTCTGACTACTCTATATTGGAGGTATTTATTTCATTTTTGTTGTTTACTCCGGTATCCTGACTGTACTAAAATGTAATGGCAAAGTTAATAAAGAAAATGTTTAGTTGTTCTCGTTATTAAGTGAATCTATTGTTCCTTAGCATTGCTGTTAAGATGACATCAACCCTAACCCCACAGCAAACAGAAACCGAACCGAATCAAACCGTGGCTCCAAAACCGTGAACCGAACCGAATCGTGCCTTTGGTGTATCGTTACATCCCTAGTCTATACTGTATTACTTATTTTTAAACAAAGCTGCAACAATTTATGTGCTGACAAAATAATTTTTTATTTTCAATATTTGATAAAAAAAATGGTTCTACTCTTTCACTTTTGTGTTTTTTTTAATAAAAAATATTTAAAAGAAGAAAATTTTTTTTACTATTGGTATCATGATATTTAATTTATGTATCATATCAAAGTAAAAATTTTGGTATCGTATCAACACTAGTCCACGTGCAAGCTAGTTGATGCTGCACTCCGCCCTTATGCTTTGGTTGATGCAGCAACAATCTACTCTTGCGCAGCACAAGCCATTGAAATGAATGGGTGTCATAGCGCATCGCTTTCCGAGCCCAGTGTGGAAGCTGCTTTACACCATGCAGTAGGGCTGGACAATATGGCAAAAATTTATATCACGATATGTTTCTTAATTTCGGTTGATACGATATAATTCCGATATCAATATGGACAATATTAAAAAGACGGGAAAAAAACTGCCAAGAACGCACACAATGGATGTCTGTACCTACAAATGACTACATCTGAATTTGTAAAGTCTATAATACCTCCAGGCTCTTATAACTTTTTATATATATATATATATATATATATATATATATATATATATATATATATATATATATATATATATATATATATATATATATACAGGCAGTGCAGAATTATTAGGCAAATAAGTATTTTGACCACATCATCCTCTTTATGCATGTTGTCTGACTCCAAGCTGTATAGGCTCGAAAGCCTACTACCAAATAATCATATTAGGTGATGCGCATCTCTGTAATGAGAAGGGGTGTGGTCTAATGACATCAACACCCTATATCAGGTGTGCATAATTATTAGGCAACTTCCTTTCCTTTGGCAAAATGGGTCAAAAGAAGGACTTGACAGGATCTGAAAAGTCAAAAATAGTGAGATATCTTGCAGAGGGATGCAGCACTCTTAAAATTGGCAAGCTTCTGAAGCGTGATCATCGAACAATCAACCGTTTCATTCAAAATAGTCAACAGGGTCGCAAGCGTGTGAAAAAAACCAAACCAAAAACCAAGGTGCAAAATAACTGCCCATGAACTGAGAAAAGTCAAGCGTGCAGCTGCCAAGATGCCATTTGCCACCAGTTTTGCCATATTTCAGAGCTGCAACATCACTGGAGTGCCCAAAAGCACAAGGTGTGCAATACTCAGAGACATGGCCAAGGTAAGAAAGGCTGAAAAACGACCACCACTGAACAAGACACACAAGCTGAAACGTCAAGACTGGGCCAAGAAATATCTCAAGACTGATTTTTTTAAGGTTTTATGGACTGATGAAATGAGGGTGAGTCTTGATGGGCCTGTGGCTGGATCGGTAAAGGGCAGAGAGCTCCAGTCTGACTCAGACGCCAGCAAGGTGGAGCTGGAGTACTGGTTTGGGCTGGTATCATCAAAGATCAGCTTGTGGGGCCTTTTCGGGTTGAGGATGGAGTCAAGCTCAACTTCCAGTCCTACTGCCAGTTTCTGGAAGACACCTTCAAGCAGTGGTACAGGAAGAAGTCTGCATCCTTCAAGAAAAACATGATTTTCATGCAGGACAATACTCCATCACACGCGTCCAAGTACTCCACAGCGTGGCTGGCAAGAAAGGGTCTAAAAGAAGAAAAACTAATGACATGACGTCCTTGTTCACCTGACCTGAACCCCATAGAGAACCTGTGGTCCATCATCAAATGTGAGATTTACAAGGAGGGAAAACAGTACACCTCTCTGAACAGTGTCTGTGAGGCTGTGGTTGCTGCTGCACGCAATGTTGATGGTGAACAGATCAAAACACTGACAGAATCCATGGATGGCAGGCTTTTGAGTGTCCTTGCAAAGAAAGGTGGCTATATTGGTCACTGATTTGTTTTTGTTTTGTTTTTGAATGTCAGAAATGTATATTTGTGAATGTTGAGATGTTATATTGGTTTCTCTGTTGAAAATAAATAATTGAAATGGGTATATATTTGTTTTTTGTTAAGTTGCCTAATAATTATGCACAGTAATAGTCACCTGCACACACAGATATCCTTCTGAAATGGCTAAAACTAAAAACTACTTCCAAAAATATTCAGCTTTGATATTAATGAGTTTTTTGGGTTTATTGAGAACATGGTTGTTGTTCAGTAATAAAATTAATCCTCAAAAATACAACTTGCCTAATAATTCTGCACTCCCTGTGTATATATATATATATATATATATATATATATATATATATATATAGATATATAGATAGATAGATAGATAGATAGATAGATAGATAGATAGATAGATAGATAGATTGGGCATAGATTAATTTTTTTTAATCTAGATTAATCTCGAAAATAATCTAGATTAAAATGGCTCATTTGAATTCTGCTAATGGCATTCAGAACATGTGTGCTGTAATAAGTCTTTGAGAACTGGTTTCTCAAGCCAGGTGGCGCATTAGACCAGGGGCTCATCTACTGTTTCCAAAATGCATCACAAACTGCTTGAGAAACTGTTCTACTATGATAATTGGTGATGAAAATAAATTTTGTTCAATAAGATGTACTTGTGTTTACTTACTGGTTATGCAGTTAAACATGAATTTTGAATTGTAGGCCTACATAAGTTCGAAACAGTGATTTCATACTTGCTTTTGATGTAAGTACATACAGAAAATGCTGCTTCGCAAAGGCAAGTTCACAGAGCCCTAACGGTGTGTCAAGCATTGAGTATGTTTACATGGGCAACAATACTTTAATACGGTTTTAATATGATTAAAACAATACTTTGATTAAGAGTCTACCATGTAAACAGCGATTTATTATTATTATTTTTGATTACCTTAATACGACTAAAGTCATAACTGAACTAAACAGAAATGGAATTAAGACGTGGAGTATGCAGATATTAGTGGCATTACTGATAAACTTACCGTCATGTAGGACTTTTCGCCATATTGTCCGACAAGATCCACACAGGCGGCTGTCAGTAAAGGACCACACTGCGGAAATGCGGAAGTTTTTTTTCTTTCCATTTGGCCTGCGTTATTAAATTCCATAACACTCTCACCAGCCCTTACTGATTATTTGCGTCTAATAACCCAGTTTGTCTTGGCGCATGAATGAAATATTCATGAGTTAAAGTGAAACTGCCGAACTGCATTTAAAGTCAGGCATCCTGCTGATTTGATTCAGAAGGACACTTTTTTTTGTCAGACGGCTCACCGGCCAGGTATACATCCGCGCTAAAATATCAAGGTGAATGTCATCATAGCTTGCGTAGAATAGACCCAGCTCCCAACCCAACTTTGAGAATAGAATAACGCCAATATTTTTTTTTTATATCTCGCGATAAGAGTCTCGCGTTAACGCAGCACGTTAACGCCGATAACGGCCCACCACTAATTTAAATCCTACACTGCGCCTCATAGCCATCTGTGTTTGCTTCATTGCCTTCTTTTCTGACACCGCTGGTTTCGGTGTCGGGGAGGTGGCTGGTGGTGATGGTGAGGTGAAAGGTTGGCTTAAACTTTTATGATGCCTCATCTTCTGACTCTTAATATGTTTTATCAGGAGTAACCGCTTCAAATGGTGAAACGTGTGATGTGTTCCCGCTGCTAGTCAGCACCACTCTCCGGCACAATTTGCAGAGCATCGAAACGTTTATTGGAACTTAAAAAGCCGAACCACTTCCACACCACTGCATTAGTCTTCTCTTATATCAACTATTTCGTCTGCATTCTTACTTGTGGAAGCTTGTTCATTCACATCTGCATTCAGGTCACTCATTTTGTTGCTAAAACTTTCTGCGACGGTCACGAAGCTTAACCAACTGCTGTGCTGCTGAGCACTGGCAGCGTGTCTGGGATGTACGTCATCACGCAGGTGATATCACGCTTTTTCTGACGGCTGAGCACTGAAAGTCATTCAGTGACAAGTGATACAATGTATAAGATCTTATGTATATAATAAAATATATATATATGCAAATTTATATCGAAATGCCGGAAATTGGTTCAAAAATCATATCACCGTTATTGAAAAAAAATCTATCACAGTATATATTGATATCGAATTATTGTCTAGCCCTACCATGCAGTGATTTATGGCTTGAGGGAGAGTGAAACCAAGACGCTGAATACTGCTTGCCAGTGCAATGCAGTGTAACCTTTATATTTCGCCAAAATTTTTTTTTAATTCTGGTCAACTTCAATGTATCCCTATTTTTAATGGTCTAAAAATCTACATTTAGGCAGCTTCAAAGTAATCCAGAGACTTTTCTAGTCTGGTCTAGATCAGTAATTCTCAGGGAAAAAAGTAGTTTGTAAGTAACTCCGAATTCTTGCCTTTTTTCAGCTCAGGTGGTCTGTGTTCATGACCTTTATTTTACAACCTCTCATGAGACCACATGGGTCACTCATGATAGATTGTTTACAATTCAGGAGAATGAGCACAGTCCAAAAGTTGAATGGTTCTTCGTTGATATTAATATTTGCTGATTGTTTTAAATGATTTTAAATGTAGGTCAGAACTGTTATTTCAGAACAAAAGGCAGCTGCTGTAAAAGGACAAGCTGTGTTGTATGAAATATATGATTGTGGGTGTGTCCAAATGAGCATGTCAGTCAGTATGATGTAATCCAATTGTATATAGTTTTATTGTCTTTCTTATTGTAATTGCCCTTTGAGTAACAATTAGGACATTAATAGAACTAATATGTTTGTGTATAACATCAACATGCTTCACCAGTACTTTCTACTTAAAGTATTAAGTACATAAAATACATTTAAAATAAAATCTTCATATGTACATGTTTTATTAACAATTAAATGCAAAGAAACGCACACATGCGTTCTGACGTTCACTTTCTCTGATCATCTTATATTTCATTCCCAGAAGTCTGGTGTATATATATATATATTTTTTCCTCTTAACGCCTAAGGTGTTTTAACACCTTTTTGGGCTCATTGGAACCTAATAAGAATAAAAATCTAAGTATCATCTTTTGATATGATGTACTTTTGAGAAAAATGATGTCCATGTATGTGGACTCGTGGTCCGAATTTACATAAAACACTTTTTCCTGAATGTTTTTTTAATGCATATATAACATAGAATTTTTTTATTGATTTTTCCTTGACTATCAGAGAGCAAAAACATTTTTTTTTCCCATTTTGGACAGTTAAAAATAGGATTTGGGACTTCATATGCTGCAAAACAGTTGCAGGATGACACTATGTCTGTAACAAAATATAAAACATTCAAAGTATTTTAAATAGCCACTTAAAAGCTAAAATGGGCTGTCCACGTATGTGGACACTCAAGTCCTAGGAGGTTGATTCGAAGCAGGAGTGTCAAACTCTTTTCCTTGAGGGCCACAGCCCTGCAGGGTTTAGTTCCAACCTTGCTTTAACACACTTGCCTGTTGCTTCTAAGTTTCAAAAAAGCCTGAAGCTTGTTACTATAGAATAGATAAAAATGTATGTATTATTGATCTTTGGAAAACCTGTAACGCTAACTTAGTCGTGTGCTGCAAGTCTTGGCCAATCACATATCAACTTTTGCTCTCCTTTCCTGCGTGAGGCACGGCAGCGAGGCATAGAGGCAGCGTTAGCTGTTACATTTTTAGGCTAATCGTTTAAGGCTTGCCTTCAATAGACCCTTTTCACATTTCCTGGTTTCTCAGTAGCGGAAGTCTTCATAGTTGGAAAACTTGGAGCGCAGTGATTGGGGTACAACAAAAAAAATTTTTACAATCTTGTTTGCTCAAATAATAAAAGAAAAAATCCACGATTATGTTATAAAGACTTGCAGAAAAATAAAAAAAAAATGTGTGAGACTGATAATGCCAACCAGAGAAGAGAATTACATCAAATTTACTCTCAGGCCCATAGATGCTACATTAGAAACGCCTCGTCATAGGATTTGCCTTAGAGACTCCCATTAGTTTAGTCAGGTGTGTTTAATCTGAGGGAAAGTTAAATTGTGCAGAATTTGACACCCAGGCTGCTCAAAAGGAATTTAGAAATCGTAATGTAAATCATCTTTTATGAAATGCTTTAAATTTGTGGATTTTGTGACTGTTAAAAGTTGATCTCTGCAGGATATATTTAAAGTTTTAAAGGAAAAGTAAAAAACATTCTATTTCTGTTTGAACTCATTTGCAGAAAACTTTGCATACATGTTTTGCATGATATTGTTATTGAGTTTCTTTTCAACATCTTGTGAACATTAGACAAAAAGCTTGATATTGTGCAAACTTTGATCTTTTTTAGAATACTCAATACAGTAATGGCCAATTAGGCTTCTTACTGGAACTTTTTTAATGTTAATCTCTATATAATGATGATTAGTCATTGGTTCATCTTGTGATGTATTTTGGCCTGTCATTTAAACCCAACTTTGTTTAGATTGCCATTAACCTTAGTATGGAAATTAAGCATTGACCTAAAGTGGTGTATTTCCTTTTTGTAGAATTTCACCTGCCCTTCTCCGACAAGCTTCTTATGGCACAATCAAGATCGGTACATACAACACGCTAAAGAAACTGTTTGTCAGCCATCCAGAAGGTAAGCTTACAGAAAACTATAATCGTACTGTTCATTTTAAGATCTTTTCTTTTCAACACCTTTCTCTAGTGTGTAGGGCCCATTAAAAATATACCCTCTTCACTTTTTCTGATTGATTTTAGACTCTATTTTGATGGATAATTAAATTTCAAATTCATTGAAATGATGAAACTTGAATCCTGTAATAACAATAATTGAACTAAAAGATTAATAATAAATGCACTTTAAGGCACTGTGGAATTTTATTTATTCTTAGATTTCTGTTATTTCCCCTTTTCTCTTATAATTACTTTGCTTTCCATCTTAATGATGTACTGTAATAAGCTTTTATGGAAAAAGTCATATGACTCAACAAGAAAACAGTATTTATTATTACCGTTTAACGTGATTATTGTTTCTATTGCTATTTGAGGCCTGTTATATAAAGGTCTCGTGTTATTTGAAGTGTTCAGAATCCACTGACTGATTTCAGTTGCAGCTTTTGCATCTATTTATAGTTATAACATTGTTCTGAAACACACTAGTCTATAGATAACATCCAAGTCTGTGTGTAATAAAAAAAAGTATGTTTTTTTTTTATTTTGCTAGTTACTTTTAAGTTGTAAAATTAATCAGTGCAAGTTAATCCACTTTAAAAACAATAGTTCGTTTTGGTAATCTTCAATGAAAGCCTGACCATTTGCTTCAGCGTTTGGAGTGGCGGTGCTTCTGTTGACGTCAACCTGATGGTTTCCATAGCAACTGCATATTAATAACCCTTTGTAGCAAAAAGTAAGAGATCTCAATATTCCATTTCAGCTGGAAGTACATTAACATACTGAATTAAAAGTCTCAGCAGCTTCTGGTTCACGCGGACCTTAACATATTAGTAATAAAAGCCAAAATAGTTTTTTTTTTAAATTGGGATTTTAGTCAGTTGAGATACTACTGATATTAGCGTGCTCATGCTACTATTCTTTATTAGAGGATGGACGATATGAGTTATTTTATGGTCGATTCCAATATTAATATATTTCTTTTTCCCCTTTCATCTAATAAAATTTAACAGGCCAATAATTAGATGTGAAACACAGAATTTCATGTATTAAACATTTATCGAAATGTTTCAAATTTCAATAAAAAAAAGAAAGATTTCAAGTTTCAAATAAATTGCAGAAGTTTCAACTATTTCGTATTACATCAAATTCGATAGTGCATTTTAATAAATGGAATAAGTCTAAAGTGTGTGCATAATAACTGACACAGATAAACACTTCTAATAAACCTACTAGATTACAGTCTATTTTCTTAAAATGATATTGATCTTTTTTGTTTATCAAAATTAGTCAGTTGCTCAATCTCGGTTTTTAATAAACCTATTAGATTTTAGTCCATTTGTTGGTAGCCTTGTTGATTTTTGAAATCACTGTGAATCAGAAGTTCCTGCCTAGTTTACCTTAATGTAGTTTTGAGTGGAAGAAAGTTTTTTTTATTTATTTATTTTTATTTATTTATTTATTTATTTATTATTATTTAGTAAATAAAATAGTAAATTTTTTTATTTAAAGGTAACCAAGACCATATTTTTCTGCAGATTAACTGGCACAAATCGTTCACACAAAGAGTTGCAATGTGGCTTAGCAGAGTTTTATTGCATTGTAAGATTTGGCATTGATGACCGCAATGTTTTTTTTATTTTATTTATTTATTTATTTATTTTTTATTTTATTTTTTTTTTATTTTATTTATTTATTTATCTTTATTTGCCAGGGCAATTGAAAGACAGGAAGTGAAGTGGGAGAGGGGGTTTAGGATCGTGAAGGCTCCATGAGCTGGGAATTGAAATCGGGACAGCCGAAGCACTGTTGCGCTTTATGCTGGCACACTAACTACTGGACTGTTGCATTTTTTTAAAAGGAATGTGCATTAGGCTTCTGTTGCGATTAATTGCCGATGCTTTTATCTCAACATACGATATTGTAGAGACTCGCTGGTCAAAACCAGTTCGAATCCGGCTTTGGAATTTTGAGCGCAAATTGCTTTATTTGCTCCAGGGCTTGTACGCTCTGGATAACAGTTATCCGACTGTTTTCCCCAAGACTCAAGCCTAACTTGGACAGATGCTGCAGCTAATTTTGGTTAATCGGTAACCAACTAGACAGTAGAGCATTCAGGATCTCCATCACAAGACTGGTGTATGAGCCTCATGTGATCTCCGGCCATGCGGTCGGACCATGAGATGGACAGAATTCAGAGACAAAAGAAATGAAGCAGACTTGAGGAAAACGATTCGTATAAATGTTATAACCAAGGCAAAATTTGATATTTTGAATGACATTTATAGGTATTGAGGCGCTGTGTTTATTGCAACCAACCAGGTTCATAATGTGATTTTTACCATTATAACAGTCTAAAATGATCTGTATGTGTCTGAAATGCTTTATGTTTGTATTCAAACAAAACCGCTCGTTATTTGCAATACATTGCTGTAAATGAGAATTTTGTGATACGAACTATATCCATATTGTAACGTTTGATGTCAGATAGTTACAATCTTACAAGAGATTTTATCACGTTAAGTCTCTTGCAGTGGGTTAATTAGTAAACTTGCCTACGTTGGGACGGGGCGTGGCCCCGTCCTTCATCTTGCCGTTCATTGGACGACAGTATCAAGAGGGATGGCCCAGAGCCAGCGTATAAAACCTACTGCAGCGTGAAAATCTGGGCGCAGCCTTTTAACATCAAGCTGGTATCAACCGCTGTTGTTCTCCGCCCCTAATCGCCACCACGCGGTTAGGCCAACATCCCAAACTTTCATCCACATCCTAAGTTTCGCAACCGCTGAAACTTCCGCTAAACTGACTCTCAGCCTCAACGGAGTCCGTTACCCAGGACAACAACTCACGCCAGAGTGAGTTCCAGCGAGCGACGTCACAGAGAAGCCACGCTTATGCCACGTGTTTCTTCAAACCAACCCGAAGACTTCAACAGACTCGCAAGTAACACAAATAACTGTCTTGTCTATCTGATCGGGTGCATATGCTTTTAAGCAGTTAAAGATAAGTCAATCCTCTGCTTTTGTGGTTTCTAAGGTGATTCCAAGATCTAGTACGAAACAGATCGGCTGGACTGTTTGTTCAATTCATTTTGCATCCTCTGAACTGCCTGTGTGTGTGTGTGTGAACGTGTGTGTGCATTTGTTTGTTTGTTTGTTATTTGTTGTTTTGATTACTACGTAGTTAGCCTCGTGTGTCGAATAGTATAGTTCAATAAATCTTCGTTTCTCATTTGAAAAACCCGTGTTATTGTTTCTGTGCTTTATAAGTCTCTGCCTCAAACTACAGACCGCGTTACCTTGCTAAAAGTTAACCCTATTCCGTGTTATGTTATTATCGCTTGGCCACGAAAATAATATAGACGAGAATTAATAAATGTGATTGTCTCCATTTGCGGGACAAGTTTGAATCTTTGATCTGATTCAATCTGACTCAATTGAGTCGAATCAATGATTCGAATCTTCAGGATCCGAGTCATTGATCTGAGCTAATAATTTCTAAATTGATCTTTTAACATAGATTGATTTCTTACATTTAATGGTGGAGGATGCGGGCAGTTTGAACAGACTTTTTAGCACAAAACAGTGTTGTTTTCTTTTCTATTTTTGTCCGGAAGAATAGATTAGAGACAGAGAATCAAAGGTGTTGTGTTACTGTTCGATTCATTGTTGTGCTACCCAGCGTGTCTGAACCACAGACTGCGGTCCACACGCCCTAATGCATCTCGAGCGCTTCTGAGAAAGCGAACTGCAGTAAAGTGTCCACGAGACAAAGCCGCTGTGAAAGCGTGCGAACAGAGAAATAATAAGCGATGCTCCTTATTATCTTCTCCTAAAGGCCTTCCACCGTTAGATTTAAAGGTGCGTGTCCCAGCTTTAAAGTCTAACCGTGAAGCTCCCCCTGGTCAAAATTAAGCACAGAGTAGCTAACTGTCCTTTTTTGCCACTTTTGATTCACTAACGCATGAGTTAGTGAAACTCCAGCGCTGCGCTCGGGAAGAGCGGCTGTGAGTATTTTTACGGGAGAATTTAGCTTGATCAAGTTATTTGTGTGGTTTAATCCACGCGTGTCTTTGACTGAGAAAAGTCCTGACACAGAGCGCTGATCCGCCGTGATCCAATAGTGCTCCATTCTTGTGAGATGTGCAGCCATTTCACATGTGACATTGTCTGTGTTAATGTGTGTTCATGAATGCGTTTGCTCTGTGTATGTTGCCATAGCAACGGAAGTCCTGAGAGACTTTTCCGGAGTATGTGCGCAGGCGCAGTCCTCCGCACGTGGATCTGCTGTAGACGCTAGCACAAGGCTAAGCTAACTGAAGCATGCTGTTGTATTGAATTGTGTGGTATGGCTATAGCATTAAAAGCTAGTGTTTAGCGCTCTTGTGGTTTGAATGCAGTGTGTTTGAAGTGACAAACTAACACACGTTAGCGAGAATCCTAGCCTCGATTCTCCTGCTTTATAGGCTATTTGCCTTATTTCTCAGTTTCCACCCTTTCTTGGAAAATGCTTTGACTAATGCAGATTTGATAAACCCTCATTGAATGCGATTTCATCGCTGGTCTAATCACATTTGTCAAATGTTTTCCCGCTTATCCTGGCCTGTTTGATCAATACAAATGCTCATGAGTTGTTGGTTTATTAGCAATGAATTATAGTTTGTTCTACAATACTATAACTTAATGCTTTTGATTGCTTAATCATCAAATTAATGCTTAAATGCTTAATTACTGATTTATTGCTTTTCTCTTCTGAAACTTTCAACAATATAGGAACAACCATTTCCTATGACTGTTGATATTTGAAGTTGATATATAAGCACAGTGTTTTACGATTAATTTAATAATAACATTTATTGTTTCTGGGACTTTACCAACACAATCACTATTCTGGAATTTTAATTTCATTTAATAGTTTATTGATGATTGGTTGCCCTATTTCAATAACAGTTATTGATTAATTTTAAATAAACACTTTTGATCAAATTTAATGACATTAGGAATATTTCGCATTCCCTATCATCATTGATTTAGAAATTGATTTATTCTCATGACTATGATTTACAGGAATGCTTGCTGATTAATTAAAATCATAATTGTGTTTATGACTTTAATGACAACATCACTGAGTGTTAGTCTCAACCAACATTTATTACTATTTGGAAATTTTAATTTCATTAATAGTTAATTGGTGTTTGGTGTCCCTTTTCTATAACCATTATTGATTAATTTAATTATAGCAGCTCCTAATCAAGTTTATGAATAAAATCAGATTTCTTAATCACTTGATGTCATTACTAATTTGAATTAGTTTGAAATTAATTCGCAATCAAGTTTTTTTATTCTACTTTTTAATTTTTTATTATCCTTCAGGTTTTAAATTACCTCACAGGACAGTGCTCCCCCTGGTGGTTGGTTGATGCAATGGGACAGTGTAGCCTATGAGTGGCTATAACTAAACTCAAGTCATCATTAAACTTAACCTACCAGCGCAGTAGCCTCCAATTAGCCAAACCCAGAAGGAAAATTAGGATTTTCCTCTCCACTTAGGCTAATTAGTTATTTTGATAACACAATAAACCAACCCTTTTGATGTATTGACTCAACAGCGCCACCAATTTGTCAACTTTGTAATTTGAAAACTTGCTCCACTTTCTACTCTCTTTTAACTGTCTTTTCCTGAGTTGACTACAGCTGCCATTTTGGGATTGTACCTGTGGGAATCATGAAAGCAGAGAACGTTTGAAACATTTAACAGATGTTTGTAAGACTTAAACATTTTACGTTTAAATGATCTGACTCTCTCTCTACCCTTTCTCGCCATAGGACGCTACCCAATCAATGACGAAACGGATCAACCGGAAGACAGGCGTTTTCAAATTTGATTCTAGATTTGCATCCAAAGTGGTCTACTTGGTGTATGGTGTCAATCCTAACGAGTAAGAAACCAATACTGTCATTGTTATTGCACTTTCTTTCACCTCGGAGGAAATTGAATAACAATCATAGTCCTGGTGTTTAGAGCTCCCCATTTCCAACTTCCAGCCTAGAAGCATCCTTTCACTTCACGCTTGACAAAGCTGAAGGAAACGTTCTCTCTAGGAGCCTGGAAGCAGCCAATTATCAACCTACTCCTTATCAGTCTTCTTCTCTTCCTCTGTTCTCTAGCTGTCCTAACTGTGTGTGTTACTGACTGTCCCCACAGAGACTACAAGTTAGACGCACGCCCCCCCCAGAGGATCACAGTCACAGAGAACAACACCCAGCTGTTATTCCACCCTCAACAGTAGCTCACACTCTATTACACCCAGACACTTTTGTTTGCCATCTGTTTTGTTTTTGTTTTTTTCTCTCTCTCTCTCTCCCCTAGGTCTGTGTCAGTGTCAGTTTTAGGTCTTCCCCCTCACCGCCGCACTGCATGGCTCTCCCCAAAGACCCTGTTGGCCACTGGAAGGACCTAGAAACATGGCTAAGTGTTGCAACGGACAGCCTCCTCCCTAAGGCCGCCGAAACGCTACAGCACCTAACACAGAACCAGCTGGATGAGAACCTAACAGCCTCATGAAGCAAGACCCAAGTAAAAGCTACAATCACAAAGACCTAGCCAAGATCACAGGTACCTTGAGTCACATTCTCATCGCCACCCTCAAACTGAGTGACCGGCATTCCGCCCAGCTCAAGCACCAGCTGACATGCGTGCAAACCCGCATCAACCAGCTAGAACTGGAGGCTCAGGAACGACCGGAACAGCCAGATGAGACTGATCAAGCTGCCAAAGAGATCGATAAACTTCAAGAGACTCTCGACGCCACCACCCAAGAAATGGAACAAGCCAAAGCCAACCATGCTGATGTCGCTAACAAGCTTGAGTACGTCGAACAGCTACTAGAAGAGGTAAATGCTGACTCCAAAGACAAGAACAGCAGAAACGAAGCCCTCGAAGCTCACCTGCTTGAAGCAAGACAGGAGATCAGACGACTCGCACAGCAGCTGGACTACATCAAAGAAGAGTACAACAGCATTAAAGATGAACTTAAACATGCATATGAACTGTCACGCAACGAGAAAGCTGAGGGGTCACTGCTAAAGCCCTCACCAGCTCCCTCTGTTCCAGCCAGCCACGTATCACTAGGTGGCCTGGACCTCAGAGACCTTGACAAGCTAGTCAAGAACCTGGGCAAGTTCACGCCGAATTTGCCAGGTAGCCAAGATGTTCATGCCTATCTGCAAGACATTGACTTTCACCTGGAAGTGAGACCCAATGTCACTGACAAAGATAGACTTTATTTGCTCCGTGCAACCTCCAGCCCTGAAGTACGCAGCTTCCTTGATCGTCAGCCTGCTCACACCAAGACTGACTACCTTCTGCTCCGAGAAGCCCTCATCCGAGAGTTTGATGACCCAGAGTCTGAACAAGGACTTGCAGCTGCCCTGGAGACGGAACAAGGTCGCCATGAGTCTGCTCAAACCTACTACAGCAGACTCAGACGAGCCTACTTCGGCACCCGCAATGAACCTGAGATGGAAGAGGACCTGAACTTCAAAATTCTCTTCCTGAGAAATCTCCATCCTGAAGTAAGCCACCATCTTGGGGTTCTTGCATGCCCCCACACAATGAACACTCAGCAGTTACGAGATTTGGCACATAAAGCCTACGTCAAACAAAAGATGACTCCAGGAAAGAGTGCCAAAATCCCTGCTGTTTATGACTTCAACACTCAAAGTCAAGATCTGGCCCTTGAGGGTGCCCAGGGCCCAGACAACGCTAAACTACCTCCCAGTGAGTGGAATGTGTCGTCTTACAACAGCCAACGAGACCGTCATGCTGACACCAGACCTAAACAGTGGAACAGCCACTGGGATGGACCGCCTGGACGACAACACTCACCTGAACCTCACCGGGAGAGACCGTGGAACAGGTCCACCTCATTTGCAAACCAAAGGGGGACAAGCTCGTGGGAATCCAGTGATACCTCTGAGGTAAAACACCATCACCTTGACACAACCTGTCCAAGAGGTCGACGACAAAACTCCCAAAGATTCCACGCTGATCGAGCTCGAACTGAATCCCCAGAAGGGAAAACATCACCATGTTTTGACCCTCAAGAACTGATGAAAATGATCCTGAAAGAGTTCTTCCGACGAAGGGAAGAGGATCGGAAGTGGGAAAGGAAAGAAGACCCTGATTCAGCCTGACAAGCAACGACCTCACGAAGCAGCACGTCTGCACCTCACTTACAGAGACCTGTAAGCACCATAACTTCAAACATGCAATAGACTGTACCTGAACACCAGAGTTAGACGCTAACTCAACACCTGATGCCTCAGGTCATCACTGCATCACACGAACACTTGTGGACGAACTCCCTCCAATGCCTAGGAGTGCTGTCTTGGTCGTTTGTCACCCCGCTGAACTCAGAATCAATCCCAATCCTGCCTGTGCCATGCCAACTCCAGTCCCTCAACTCCAAGTGACCAGAAAGGGGGAGGAGCCAAGCTGCTGACACAGACCCACTATCCTAAGCTCTTGATATAACGCTAACCTGTTTTTTTTTTTTTTTTTCATTTGTGCTATTTTAGGAAGACACCTAGCCTTAGCTATGTTTCCTAAACCCAATACATACACTCTCTCCTCCACTGCACTTCTAGGATCAGTCTCTAGTAGAGAGGAGCCATTACACATATGTGACACTTGTTTGTTGTTCTAAACCTCACTCAATGTCCTTATGTCTCAGTTTCTTCTTTCTTACTCTTTGTCTTTCAATTCTTGCCTCATCAGGGAACCCCCACAGATGATGTTTTAAGCCCAGAGCTCAGAATTAGGATTGACTCCTTTCACCAAGCCTCACGGATCAATGCCTTGAAGGTGCGATCACTGTATTGATAATTTAACGTTGTAACACCTGTCTGACGACGCGTTTTAGGCGAAAACTCAAAAGATTTGTTAACCACATTTCTTCATCTTCAATCCAGAACAGAAAAGAGGATTGAGGGTAAAGAATTAAATTTATTGGTTCGACTCTCGTTAAAACCGCATCGTAGGGTATGCGTTGACTTTGACACCTGCCTTCTTCCGCCACGAGCAAGTAAAGGCCATCCAAAAGTGGTTCAAAAGTACACACCCCACATCCCGTGCGTGCTTAGATGCGATGACGTTAACCAAAGATTGAATTCTTTACAGATTGAGATACCGCCTATACAACTTCGTTGAGCCTTCAATACCTCGGTTAGTCGTAAAAGCCTAAATTCTGATAAAACTGAACTATGCTCTTCCACACCATGAGTGTTGTTAACCGGAGCATTCCAACGCGCCTAAAACCTGCACCAAGATTCAGTTAGTGATGACGTTGTTTGTGTCTTGTGTTTGCCTGTTCTCTCTGCTTCTGCCTGTTTGTTCCAGTGCCTGCCGATGTTCACACCGGGAACATCCCCTGGCAAAGGGGGAATGTAGAGACTCGCTGGTCAAAACCAGTTCGAATCCGGCTTTGGAATTTTGAGCGCAAATTGCTTTATTTGCTCCAGGGCTTGTACGCTCTGGATAACAGTTATCCGACTGTTTTCCCCAAGACTCAAGCCTAACTTGGACAGATGCTGCAGCTAATTTTGGTTAATCGGTAACCAACTAGACAGTAGAGCATTCAGGATCTCCATCACAAGACTGGTGTATGAGCCTCATGTGATCTCCGGCCATGCGGTCGGACCATGAGATGGACAGAATTCAGAGACAAAAGAAATGAAGCAGACTTGAGGAAAACGATTCGTATAAATGTTATAACCAAGGCAAAATTTGATATTTTGAATGACATTTATAGGTATTGAGGCGCTGTGTTTATTGCAACCAACCAGGTTCATAATGTGATTTTTACCATTATAACAGTCTAAAATGATCTGTATGTGTCTGAAATGCTTTATGTTTGTATTCAAACAAAACCGCTCGTTATTTGCAATACATTGCTGTAAATGAGAATTTTGTGATACGAACTATATCCATATTGTAACGTTTGATGTCAGATAGTTACAATCTTACAAGAGATTTTATCACGTTAAGTCTCTTGCAGTGGGTTAATTAGTAAACTTGCCTACGTTGGGACGGGGCGTGGCCCCGCCCTTCATCTTGCCGTTCATTGGACGACAGTATCAAGAGGGATGGCTCAGAGCCAGCGTATAAAACCTACTGCAGCGTGAAAATCTGGGCGCAGCCTTTTAACATCAAGCTGGTATCAACCGCTGTTGTTCTCCGCCCCTAATCGCCACCACGCGGTTAGGCCAACATCCCAAACTTTCATCCACATCCTAAGTTTCGCAACCGCTGAAACTTCCGCTAAACTGACTCTCAGCCTCAACGGAGTCCGTTACCCAGGACAACAACTCACGCCAGAGTGAGTTCCAGCGAGCGACGTCACAGAGAAGCCACGCTTATGCCACGTGTTTCTTCAAACCAACCCGAAGACTTCAACAGACTCGCAAGTAACACAAATAACTGTCTTGTCTATCTGATCGGGTGCATATGCTTTTAAGCAGTTAAAGATAAGTCAATCCTCTGCTTTTGTGGTTTCTAAGGTGATTCCAAGATCTAGTACGAAACAGATCGGCTGGACTGTTTGTTCAATTCATTTTGCATCCTCTGAACTGCCTGTGTGTGTGTGTGTGAACGTGTGTGTGCATTTGTTTGTTTGTTTGTTATTTGTTGTTTTGATTACTACGTAGTTAGCCTCGTGTGTCGAATAGTATAGTTCAATAAATCTTCGTTTCTCATTTGAAAAACCCGTGTTATTGTTTCTGTGCTTTATAAGTCTCTGCCTCAAACTACAGACCGCGTTACCTTGCTAAAAGTTAACCCTATTCCGTGTTATGTTATTATCGCTTGGCCACGAAAATAATATAGACGAGAATTAATAAATGTGATTGTCTCCATTTGCGGGACAAGTTTGAATCTTTGATCTGATTCAATCTGACTCAATTGAGTCGAATCAATGATTCGAATCTTCAGGATCCGAGTCATTGATCTGAGCTAATAATTTCTAAATTGATCTTTTAACATAGATTGATTTCTTACAATATTATTACGGTATTGACCTAAGCTGCATAAAAAATTACTTTAACGGGTATAATAACTAAAAATGACATAGTGTATTGGTTTATTGTATCATGTTCAGAGTAAGTAAATGTTTCAAACAAGTTAAATTGTAAAAAAAAAGATGATAAAGTACAATAGGTACCACTTTATTGCAAATTGTAATTGGTAAACATTATTAAGTGCATTAAAATAAATAATTGTTCATCATTAATTATTGTTGATCCATGATCCGTACGGATCACAACCCACTGTTCGGAACGCAAGTGACCCGCAGATTAATAACTTTTTTTGAACTTGTAGTTTAATCCAACATTTATAACAATTGCAGAGAGATCTCCTCCCGTGTCATTCAAATTACGCGTATGAAAGCATTTTGTCTTTCCTGTAAGATATAATGATGACGGAAAAAGTTGTGGTGCGACCTACCTAAATGCTTTCTTAGGCTATTAATTTAAGGTGTTTTCTGTCACTGCTTGTTTAGCCTGCATTAATGCATTCAGAGTAAAACTGCACAATTAGATATTAAAAGATCGTGATCTCAGTTCAAACCCGTGCAACATGAATGATAAATGATAATGATTTGCATGTTTATAAATCCTTCAAAGTGCTGCATTCAAATCTGCACCGAGAAATATCCAGTTTTTACAGTTTTTCAGTTAGTTACAAACAATTAAATAACACAGAACTAGGAGAACAGTTTATAGTTCAGATATAAACTCTGATGTTTATGGTAAAGATTAAAATCACTTTTTAATGAAACATGACGCTGGTGAATGTTTGATGCTGGTGAAAGCAATTACATTGTGTAACCAACATCTGGCGACAAACAAACATCAAAATTGTCACTGAATAGGTTTTTAAAAATAATCCACCTATAATGAAACATGAAGTTTTATGTGTGAATTGTTGAATCATTAATTGAAGATAAATATGATCTGTTATACAAGATGTTAGATTTCTATATTTAGCATTATCAGCAACACCAGCAAAGATCATATTTCGTATTGAATACTTTTTTTTTTTTTCAGCTGGTTCTTTCTTGATTTTTATTTTTATTAAAATTACAGGTTCTTAGTTTGTTAAAAGCAATGTTTTTTGCAGTAATATTTTTGTATAAATGGAAAGCAAATGGCTTTTGTCTCCTCCCTTTTTTCTGATCCGGAAAATGGTCCGATTCGTGACTCAAAAACCGTAGTGTGATCCGAACTGCAGATTTGTGATCCGTTACACCACTAGTTACACAGTGTCCTAACTACACGTGATGTTTTAACATGCGATAAAAATCTTTCATGTTAAAACAAGTTTTTTTTTCTCAACCATCGACGACACATGAAACCAATTTCTATTTCAGCTAAGTTGCGGCAGAACAACAACATGTACTGCTATGACAAATGATCACCTCAGATACAGATTATGTTCATTCAGTGTTAAATGCTACCAATGTGAGTTTGAACACCATTTTACGTGACATTTATTGCTGTACTACTGAAAGCAGCAGCAGATAGTTCATGTCAGATCTAGAAAATGAAATAACTAGCTTATGGTTTAAAAATGAAAGACTTGTATTGTTGTGTCGCGTTTGGTGCAGACAGCCACATTTCTTGTCGCTGGAATCTTTTTGCAGCGTGTGTAGTTAGGACACGGTGATAGAAATAGCTGTATTATGGTAATGTTAAAATTGATTTTGAACCATACAACTGAATTTTATTAGCTATTAAGTCTATTTAATAAATGATTACAACTTTTTATTACGGTATTAGGCAATAACTTATGAACATCACCTAAGATTTAGTTAAATTTAGTGATATTAACAAATGAAACCTTAATGTACAGAGTTAAGAAACAAAAAGCATACTAATAGTTTTCAATGTTGTAGGTCAGATTAGCATGTGAAAATGTTATTGTTTGAAAGTAAATGACGTAAGAAGTGTTCAGGCATTTGGGGCTTTGATGGACAATCTGTGCCAATAAAACAATCTATATATTTTTAAAATGCACTCCAAAAGTTCCCCCCACAATATCAATAATGTACAGCTTCATTTTCATTATCCCGATAAATTGAATTTTTGAATATCAGCATATGTCTAATGTGTAATGTTTGAAAACTGACATCCAATTTTAGCTTTGTAGCTCTACCGTTGCAACCATTATGCTGCATTCTCGGCTCTACTAATACTGCAAAACATGGTGTAACCACCATCACTAATACGCGGTCCAAACAAAAGGTGCTGAAGCGGCAGACAGACACATCTCTAGCATTACCTTATCTGGTGCTGGCGCCAGCGCATTTCCATCTGACATGGTACAGAATCATCTCTTCTCTGCAAACAGAATTTGTATTACTTGAATCCTTGCCATAAGCACTCAATGAGAGGTCACAGCTTGGCTTTTTTTTTGTTATTTAACAGGCTGAATGAATCTGATTCTTTAATGTGCTGAAGAACATTCTGAATCTAATGGCTGTTTTCTCTCTCTCTTTTTTTAGAAGAGACGATGGTGATTAATGTGTTTTGTGGTGTGGTGTCAGGAGTTTTGTCTTCCTCTTTGGCAAATCCAACTGATGTCCTGAAGGTAAGTGTCATACACTGAAAAAATACTCTTCTTAGGGTTTTTGTCTTGTTTCTAGTCCAAATGTTGAACAATTCTTAAATCAAGAAGCATTTTTTAGACAAGTTCAAAAAATATAGCATTGTTTTCAGAAGTAATGTCAAAATTAAGTGAGTTTTTTTCCTTAAACAAGCAAAACAATTGCCTATTATGCAAAATAATCTTGTTTTTGGTTTGGGATTAGAATATTTTACTTACACTCATATTATTTTTGATTTCTTATTTCAGAAAACAACACATTATTTTTACTTGTCTAGTAAGTGCTTCTTGATTTAAGAACTTTGGGACTAGAAACAAGACAAAAATACGTTTAATATAAAATAAGATAGTAATCCTACCAGGGTTCTTAAATGCACAAAAAGCTGCATCTATGGTTAAAAAGCAGCAGATCTGGTTGGCATAACTGTTTACAGTAGATTTGCACTATATAAAAAAAGCTGTTTTATTTCGTAATTTAATTTCAATATAACAACATGTATTAATATCTGTTCATAAAAAGGCAACCACCAAAAACAGCTGGTGATGAGTCAACCGGTAAATATTGTTACGTAAAACATGCCTGGCGTCATTTCCCCCAATAAAAAAAGCACTACCATGGTAACTAATGGCAGTAAAATAATGTAGTTAACATTTCTTTAACTGAAGACGTAGTAAAAATGCCTTGTGTTACTTTATCATTAAGAACAAAAACAAGGGTATTTCATAGGGCTGAACAATACATCGTTAAAGCATTGATATTGCAATAGTCACATCGCAGGATTAGATTATTTTAAAGATTAAAAGATAAAGATACTAATATATAGTATTTTTTTTTTATACAATGATGATCATGTTGTTCTTCGTTTGATTGTTAAATTTCTGTACTTGAATACTGTTGGACGCCCCAGAAAACCACAAAGCACTATTTAATTTTAATTAAATG
Organism: Danio kyathit; assembly: GCA_903798195.1. Taxonomy (NCBI): domain Eukaryota; kingdom Metazoa; phylum Chordata; class Actinopteri; order Cypriniformes; family Danionidae; genus Danio; species Danio kyathit. The sequence goes on from LR812539.1 coordinate 44,152,603, forward strand.
CTTGTGTATTTATTATAATTTACGCACTGCATATAAAAAGACTTGATCCTCCCAGTCGATCTAACTAATGAACTCTTTCCAAATTGAACTATTCTAATCATTTGGTGAAATTATATTCATATGGCAAAATGAGATATTGCAATGTCAGATTTTTCCAATACCGTGCAGCACTAGTATTTCAACAAAAAAATTTGAGGAACTTCTGTAAATTTTTATTCTAAAATGACAATAACATTGCATTTTGCATAGTCATAATTTAATAAATACAAGAAATGGATTTTGCAAATTATCAAAATGTAGTGATAAATGCTAAATATATTTACAATTTCAAATATCAGATTTGTAGTTCATTATGTCGAATGAGCGACAAAATTGTATCGGTAATTATTGTCTGTACACCATTGTCAATAACGATAAAAAGGAAAGTTTGGTATAAAACGCTATAGTGTGTGTTTTCCAATGGAGCGCGTCACGCTCCCTATGCGCTTGCATTTTTCAGTCGCACTGATTCATGCGACTACAACTAACCAAGTCAGCTTCACACTTTGTATGGAATATACACGTTTCAGTAATACCAGTAGACTAAATACCTTAAACAAATGCAGAGCACCCATATACTGCAGTGCTTTTTACTTTTCTCTATAAATAAAACTTGTATCAGAACTGCAGCAAAGCGCATTGAAAATGGTGAAGGAAACCACGCACTTTGCACTTTTCACATGCTTATAGATGCAATATGTAAAGGGCCTCTGCTTGGGTTGCATCATCGCCCCCTCAGGTCAGGTCAGACAGCAGCAGTGAGGCTTTTTGGTTTCTTTTCTTGTGCATCCCAGCCACTAGCACGACATCTGAAACAATGTAGTCACATGTAATCTGTCAGCATTAAAACCAGAGAGTTAACCGACTTTATTTGTAATGTTTTTGCAATATGTATTTGAATAATAATGGTTAGTTCCTTTACTTGAAAGCTCAGATTTGATTATTATAATTTGTTTTGTTTACAGAGTTTGAGGTTTACTGTATCATTATTAACCTAAAGTTTGCTTTTACTGTTCAGCGTTTACACTTTACCAATGCACATACTTCACAACATTTTATTTATCGAGTTTAACTTTAATACATTTGTTTATTTTATTATAAGACATAAGAGATGAGATATTTTTGTAATTTTTTCTGTTATTGACTATTAAAACTATTTGCATTAGTAATGTTGGTAAATTAAGATAATGTGGTTGAAAAAAGAAGATAACTGGACGTTATTGATAAATGGATTGTTAAAAAATATTCAATAATTACCGATACTGGATGATATGAAACATTATATCTTGATCATTTTTTTGCTGCATCTCCCAGCCCTATGATTGATATTCAGCAGCTATTCATTCTTCAGTGGCTACGTTTACATACACATTGTTTGCTTCAATCATTTCAAAATCACCCTGATTGATTGAATCCAACTGTATTGTTTACATGAACACTGAATGCTGTGCTCATTTATGCGTCACAAGCTTCAAATCATATTTGATCTTTTGACAAGCACATACTGCATTCATATACAGAGCTGTGTGCTGTTTACATGTACTGTCGCCCCTACCGTCACTTATTTTCTTGGCCTTAAAGAGTAGACTTAATATTTGTATACATTTCAAGTCATAATTAAGAGACGGTGAGGTCATGAAGGTTTGTGCCATCCTGCTTGTATTCATCAAGCAGAAAAATTGCCCATTCTTGTGGCCAGAACAGGCTGTCTGAGGCTGAGAGTGTTAAGTGGGTTCTGCTCCACTTCACAACTGGAATTTTAAAATAACTTCACGGTCATTTATGTCACTTCATTCTGCAAAAACAACTGCCCGTTCCCTGCGTCATACACACCATCTCTTCATCAATTCACATACGCAGTTCATACCATTTTGGGGTTTCAGTCTCCAGTTGGGAGAGAGGTGACACAAATTTTTCTCTCTCAATATGATACAAATAATTTTTATTTTTTAATTTCAAGAATGTTATTTAATTTTTAAATGCGATTTAAATTTGTTTTTGTTCCAAATCATTTAATAATATTGTTACTAGGGTTGGGTATTGTTTGGGGTTATTTCAAAACCGGCGCTATATCTATACTTTTAAAGCGGTACCAGTGCCAAAACGGTGCATGAACCAATACTTTTGAGCCACAAAATAATGGTAATATAAAAATATTTACTGTGCTTGACAATTGGGTTGTCATTGTCCTAACCTTCGACCACCACCCATTCCACAATGCACCGGCCCCTTATGGCTCCTCCTCCAGGTGGTGGGAAGGATGGAACGTGAGATTGACAGGCGGATTGGTGCAGCGGCAGCAGTAATGCGGAAGAAGGAGCTGAGCCGAAAGGCAAAGCTCTCGATTTACTGGTCAATCTACGTTCCTACTCTCACCTATGGTCATGAGCTTTGGGTCATGACCCAAAGGACAAGATCTTTGATACAAGTGGTTGAAATGAGTTTCCTTCGCAGGGTGGCAGGGCACATTCTCATAGATGGGGTGAGGAGCTCTGTCACCTGGGAGGAGCTCGGAGTAAAGCCGCTGCTCCTCCACACTGAGAGAAGTCAGCTGAGGTGGCTCGGACATCTGTTTCAGATACCTCCTGGACTCCTACCTAGGGAGGTGTTCCAGGCATGTCCCACTGGAAAGTGACCTCAGGGAAGACCCAGGACATGCTGGAGGGACTATGTCTCTCTGCTGGCCTGGGAATGCCTCGGGATCCCCCCGGAGGAGCTTGAGGAAGTGTCTGGGGAGAGGGATGTCTGGGGTTCTCTCCTAATGCAGAGTTCAGACTGCATGACTTTACAATAGGAAGAATCGCCGACAACTTTGTCCAAACTACATCTCACAACCAAACACACATGGTATATATTTTGCTATTAACTACATAACGAGAAAGAAGCCTTTAATTGGGCAGAAAATGTACATATTTGCTCACTTGGGTTTGAAGGAAATTAACAATTTTTCCTCAACTTTTTTTTTCTTTTTCGACCCAGTTGTGATATTGCTCACATGACACGTCAAACAGACACGGGTGCTCCTGCCAAATTTCTGCGAGTTTTTCTTCCATTTCTTGGGTCCAAATAAACTGAAAATTAGCGCATTTAACTTCTCCCCCAACCTCCCGCTGGCCTGCAGGTACCCACGCTAGTGAATGCTGCTCTCTGATCGCGGATGTTATTTTCAGTCAAAACTCATTTCACACGGCATGATTTGAATCGCAGCTCCAGATATTTAGCATGCCAAATATCTCATGGGCATTGACGACTCATCTGCGATTCTTTCAAATCATGTCTTTGATAGTTCACACTGTGTGATTGTCACTCGCGTGATCGAGCACCAATTTGTCTGTGATTTCAGGCATTTGTCAGTGATTTCTCAAAACCTGACGGCGAGTCAAAATCAGGGCTAAAATTATGCAGTCTGATCTCGGCATAAGACTGCTGCCCCTCCGACCCGGCCCTGGAAAAGGAAAAATTTGAATCATTTTAATTTAACAATATAATTAAAATTTAAAAAATACATCAATTCATACTTTATATATTTGAATTGTATTAATATATTGCTTATTGTCTGACAATACTCTGATTAAGAGTCTACCATGTAAACAGATTTTTGATTACCTTAATTTGACTAAAGTCGTGATCAAACTAAACAGAAATTGACTTAACACATGTGGAGTATGCATCTTTTAGAATAAATAAAATGTTGCTGAATGAAAGTTAATGTCGAAAAATAAAAAATGAATCGAAATTACATGAAATTCCGGAGGAAACAATTGATAGCCTGGTGACACTATGTTAATCGATTTATGCATGACATGTAAAATGGGATCATGAAAGAAACATTCAAAAAGTAACTCATAAACACCTTAATTATATTATTGTCTTATTCATATTAAGGTAAATAATTAGATTACTGATTTACATGTAAAAGTGGCAGATGATGTCGCAAGCTGTCAAAGACAGTGCATTTCCTCAATGTTTCATTAAGTTTGATGTATTTCCCCCTTTTACACTACATTTGCTGCATCAGAATCCTTGCTTGTAAAATATAACCATACTTTAAAAGGATTGGTTCAAGCAAATTTGATGAATACGATCATGCTTGTTGATGAATGTTGAGTTACCTTCTATACATTGCTAAGAAACGAACAAATGCCTAACATCGAACACCGTGTCTGTATCCCTCAGTTGTTTTGAATTAAATATTTAGAGATGATGTGACACAACGCGTGTCTATGTGTGCCTTTGATGCACTTTTTGATGCTTCTTACGTTCTTGTCAAATCATTTTTGTTTATTATAATTGTACAAAATAACTATATAAAATTTGATTGTGACTTCGGGTTCATGCCGTTATCTGGCCCCGCAGGACTGCCTCAAAATGGATATAATATACATAGATGAAAGCAAATGAAATTATATTTATCTACACCATTAAGGTCCTTTCAGACAGGAGGCGGCGGATGGAGGACTCGCCGCCTGCATGTGACTATTGCGGTGAAGTTTTCCATGTTTTTGGTCTGATGATCATCAAAAGTAATCATCAACAGTGTCACGTTTGTATTTGCTAAGATTTAACAAAATGTTGCACTTGGCATATGTGTTTATTGTTTTCTGATAAGAGAAATAGTTTCATTTTAGACATGGCTTCGGCGAGTCGCCAATAGCTCTAATATTAAATAGCCTATTTGACCTACAAATTTTTTTTACTGACCTCAGTAAAATGTTCTTTGATTTAGTTATTAATAATCTGTTCAATAATTCATTAAAGTCCAAACGAATGGTAAAGAACAGGTTGTAATTTAATTTAATATAGGCTAGTTTAAATAAAAAATATATATTTTAATAGCAAATATAAATAAATATTTATGATAATTACTGACAGGTGCATATTTTAAATAAAATAAATAGGCTATTTTCTAAACTGCGCATGTCCGTGTTTATCATCCCATCGAATTAAACACAAGTAAGACAAGTATATTCTGTGTATTTGAAGAAGCGCAATGCATGCACTGAAAAAAAGGCTATAGGCCACCTTTAAACTTAAATAGGCTATTAATAACGGATATAAAAGATAAATAACTTTTTTGTGAAAGCAAGAGAAAATTTATTCGGGAACATTTGAGCTGGTTTCAGAGTTCTTTCGTTTTCTTTTTCAGTTGTTTCAATTTTAAAAATTGTTTTATATAACTTATTTGTTAATAAATCCAGTTTTGTTATTTAGCCTATTTTTATGCAACAAAGTTGCAAACTAAACGCAGTGGCGCAGTAGGTAGTGCTGTTGCCTCACAGCAAGAATGTCGCTGGGTCGCAGGTTCGAACCTCGGCTGGGCTGGGTCAGTTGGCGTTTCTGTGTGGAGTTTGCATGTTCTCCCTGCGTTTGCGTGGGTTTCCTCCGGGTGCTCCGGTTTCCCCCACAGTCCAAAGACATGCGGTACAGGTGAATTGGGTAAGCTAAATTGTCCGTAGTGTATGAGTGTGAATGTGTATGTGTGGAAGTTCCCAGAGATGGGTTGCGGCTGGAAGGGCATCCGCTGCGTAAAATCGTGCTGGATAAGTTGGCGGTTCATTCCGCTGTGGCGACAAAGCCGACAAGAAAATTAATGAATGAAGTTGCAAACTAATTTGCAATGAGATGTGGCTGTGAGAGAGAGAGAGTGCAGGAGAGCAATCGAAATAATTTTTGTATGAAAGTGTCGGTCAAGTGATGTGGATGTCAGCAGATGAAGTTTACAAATTATGTGTAGTTAATTTATTATTAATGATGATGATTAAAAATAATAATAATATTCAATTTATTCAATAATGCAATTAAAACATGTAATAGGTCTACATTACCTAATACGAAACGAGCTAAATATCGTCTTTAAAATCGTCATAGGTCTCAGGTCTTGGCGATATCTTTGCGATACTATCGTCTATCGTCCCCAACAAACTTGTTGCAAATGTGGTAGCCTTTAGTTCTACTTATCATTATCATTTTATTGGCCAGCCCTAGTTCACGTATTTAAAAAGTTTGTTATATTGAATTGTCTATTTATAGACATATATTAATTTTTACTATTAACTGGCCACAAGCTTGTTTCAACTGAGATTATTATATTTTGCACAGATTCGTATGCAGGCTCAGGGCAGTCTGTTACAGGGCAGTATGATGTCCAACTTCATGAACATCTACCAGACGGAGGGCACACGAGGCCTGTGGAGGGTGAGTACTGACATGACTTTCACAACAACTGTTTTAACATTCCAAGATCCTTCAGCTTAACCTTCATACACTTTGCATTGATACAGTGATGTTTTGATCTTCCTCAGGGTGTTATTCCTACTGCACAGAGGGCAGCCATCGTGGTCGGTGTGGAGCTGCCAGTCTATGACATCACCAAGAAACATCTGATCCGTTCGGGCCTCATGGGAGACACGGTGTTAACTCATTTCATGTAAGAATCTCTATTGTTGTTCATTCAATATTTATTTTCCTGGTTGATCTCGTGATGAACTTGTATTCTGTTTGTACAGTTCCAGTTTCACATGTGGCCTGGCAGGCGCTCTGGCCTCTAATCCGGTGGATGTGGTGAGGACGCGGATGATGAATCAGCGTGTGCTCGCCGGTAACCCTCTGTACAAGGGCACGCTGGACGGACTCATGCAGACCTGGAGAAACGAAGGCTTTTTTGCTCTCTATAAAGGCTTCTGGCCTAACTGGTTGCGTCTGGGGCCGTGGAACATCATCGTATCCTTTAAAAAATATATATAACATGGCTTTAAAGTGTACTGAAGCAAATTAGCTCAAGGGGAAATATTAATAATCTTCTTAAAGGGCCACGAAACCCCCTGTCTCAGCAGGGTGTTTTCACACCTCTAGTTTGAAAAAAGTCAGGAAAGTTGGGCGTGTCCAGCTCTGGGAGTGTCAGAGGAGGGAAAGAGGGTAGGTTTTGCAAAGAAGGGCGTTTCCATTTGTGCATGCGCTGAGTTTCACAGGCAAAACAAACACACAGACGCTGATTTGATACCACACGGCGAATGAGAGAAAAAAGTCCTCCGCATTTCTCTGTAACTTATGTACTCTGTAGGTAGCGTCAGAAAGCCGTGTGTGTATAGACTATCCTGTCACAAAATGCGGAGAAAATCCTGCACGACGGGAATAGTTTGTGTTTACATGTTTACACTCGGAGAGCAGCATTTACAGCGAATCTTTCAGTCTATAATACTATAATATTGCAGTGATATTAACATACTGTAAACTTAGTAACTAAATCATTTTGACTATGGTATGTCTTTAAAAACTGAAAGAGCACTGCTGACCATACGAACTAACTTTGCAATCTGGGTTAAACAAAGGGCACTGCACTGCAAACACACTTACCAAATCTGTAGACAGACAATCAAACTGGAGCTGTGTCTTTTTATTAAAAGGAGACGAGCGGCAAATCCGGATTTCATCATTTCCAGATGGGAAAAGCTCTCGGGTAAAAATGTTCCTTACAAACACATTTCTGTCGCGTGCACTGTAATCCGAAAACAAAACCTTCGTTGCAGCACACCGACGACCCATGTCTCCAAATTCTTGTTCTTTCACTTGTTTTGGCAACACAACGTGGCGTCTCTCTGCCGTCTGAACAGTGTTAACAGACAGCCACTCTCCAGGCTGGATTTACACCTAAGTATCTCATGGGCGTGACGTAGCTTCAAAAATTCGTTTCAAACCGGAAGAACAAATTTGCTCAAAATAACGCAAATCAACCAATTTTCACTTTTTAGTGCAATATATGTGTCCTAATAGTGTTTATAGCAGCGTGGGACACATATATGACTGTCAACAGCTCAAAAAATGTGTTTTGGTGTTTCGTGACCCTTTAATAATATTAATTGTTAGTATATTTAGATCAGCTGTACGCTTTTACTTGACACCTCTGGGTCAAGTGTTTATTTCTTCAAAGAACATTATGAGAATTAACATTCTTACGATCCAATACTGAGAGCATGTAGCAAACATCGGTCATGAGCAAAACAATGAACATCTTTAAAGTATGATACAAATAAGGCTTTATTAACTACAGTCAAAGTCCCTTTAAGGCAAGTCAATTCACTCGGCGGCCATCTTTGAATCGCCTCTCGGGCAGTATGCTCGGGCATTCTGTTTGAATGGGGAAACATCAAATTCTCCAAAACTACTTGCCAAGATTACAATTACATTACATATTATAAATAACCAATACAATTAAACAACAACTGACCCTTTAGTTTTATTTCTAAATGTTCGTATCACACAAAATCTGCAGAAACTTACATCTAGTCCAAGCCCCTCCATTGTAGAATTGTCATTCTATAGCGATCGCTGATTGGCTCCTGTAGTAGAAGGCGGGCCTTTTTCGCCATATAGCAATCGCTAATTGGCTTCTGTAAAATTATAATTTTGAGACCAGACACGATCAAACGGTCTACACTAGATGTCGAATTGGACATACTAGGTTGACACATTTATATTTGCTAAATAATGAAGACCCACCTAAATGTAATTACTGCCAGGCTGCTCTTACTACCAAACATGTTTTGTTGGAATGTGAAAGTTTGAATGCAATTAGACAGAATTTTTATAAGGAGAGTACTTTGATGGACATTTTTAATATGGTACCACCAGGAAGAATCTTAAATTATTTATCAAAAATTGAAATGAAAAATCTAATTTAACTTTGAATATATTTTTGTATGAATTTTATGTATTTATATTTTATATATTTATCTAAGTAACTTTATTAAATTACGAACTTGTTTTTATCATGTAATATGTTATGTATATTCATCTTGCCATGAAATAGCCATAAGTTGCTGATGTGGCAATAAATAAATAAATAAATAAAATTGGCTTCTGTACTAGAAGGCGGGGCTTCATTCGCCATATTGACTGTTGCACTTTTCTCCATTCAAAAGTATACGAGTGACACGTCTTGTGTATTCTATAGCTGTGTATTCTCTTTGCTACAGTAACCCTTGTTTACTTTTGAAGTTTACTACACTTTCATTATGTTGGTGCCTATTTTTGCCCCATTGACCTTCATTTTAATGACACTTTTCGATTGCAAAGCCATGACCGCATATATTCATGTATTCTTGATTGTTGGTGGTTTTTCCTGTTTAATAGAGGTAAAATTTTAATTTTTACTGTTGATCATCAATTAGCAGCATAAACCCTTTAGATAGGCCTGTGCAAAAAGGTTTATGGCTTTTTATATGAAGTTCTATGAAGTCAAACAGATTGTGTGCATAAATACACTGACAATGTTTACTACAGTACGTTTTGAGAGCTGAGCTGCTTATTTAGATTTACTCAGACCTATCAAGATGAGTGTGCAAAGATCTCTGTCACTCTCACACATACACTTTACTCCATTTAGAAGGCAGAAACGAAGCTTTTTTTTTTGCACTGCAACTGATGATCAAAATCAAAAACTGCCATTATAATGGAAGTCAATAGGGTAAAAACAGCCACAAACATAACAAAAGGGTAGTACATTTGGCAAGAGTGTATTGTTGAATTTTTGAAATATTTCAAGGGGTTTCACAAAATTTGTCAAAATAAGATTTGTCACCTAAAATTATTCTATTTGCTGAAACACAGAGAAAGTTGTGGCCAAATTGAGGTGTACTCACTCTAGGCCATTCGAACCCAGCCTGGCCGCTTTTTCTGGTTTATTAGATAAGTGTGAGTGCTCTAAATTGCACCCAGGCATGGTTCAGTTGGCCGACCCTGACCTGGTTGGAAGATATGTGCCAGAGTGCGGTTCAGTGGGGCTTTGGCGCGGTGCGCTTGTAGTGTGAGTCTGAGACAGCACTAAACTGAAGACGCGACATCACTTTTAAAGGAATTTTTTTTATGTGGATTTATTAATACTTACTTTTCAATGAACGCAAACTGTCATAGTTTATCAAAGATCCAAACCCCTCACTGCACATCAGCTGCACCTTTAGCAAACCTCCTAATACGTGCAAAATGATGACTTTTATGAAAATTTATAAGCGTCAAAAGTGGTGGATCTGTTCGGCAAAATATTTGACTGTAGGTGCATCCCAAATCGCATACTTATGCACTATTCTACGTCATTTTGTAGTATAAATAGTGTAAGTAGTGCGTTCACACTGAAAACTCTAAAAAATAAAAGTAAACTAAAAGTAATACTAAATTATTTAACTAAAGCAATCTTCACTGTGCTGAGAGAGAGAGAGAGCGCGCTTGGGCAAACTGTTAAACTGAACAGTTGCATTGTCGATAACGCAAATGTGCTCCGACTTGGAAGGTAAATTGCAGCGTGAGAGGAGGGGAGACAATCGCGCTTCTGCACTGTTCAAAGCAACGGTGCCTAGTGTGAGTGCGCCCTAAGATTCAAAATCACCCGAGAGTGGATGAAAACATCCCCAACAGCACACAAGGGTTAAACACTTAAACTAATCCAACATACGCACACATTCAGTTGGTATTAGGAGACAGTGAAGCAGGAGTAAAGAATAAAAGCAGTTAAAAGTTATAGCAGTACTTGATATTCAGCAGATGTACAGCCTGAAGGAAACATCAGCTTCAGAATTCAAACACCTTTGTAAAAATGTGTCAATTTTACTTGAATTCCGGTTTCTGTTAAAGAGAACAAGTCTGATACTTGCACGTCTCGCCTGTTTGAAAGAGAGTGTTTGTTGAGGCTCCTGTTGATCATTGCTGAAGTTGATGGAGAACCAGTTTGAGTGCAAGGATCTTGGATGAATGGAAAGATAAAGTCACAAGCCTAGGATGTGGTTGGAGAAGATGTTGGTTCAGCATCTTCTCTTGTAACGCATGGTTGCTAGCAGTTTGTGTTATCCTAAGGGCAGTCTCTTTTATAGGGGACGGAGATTGGGAAGCTGAGATAACCAGTGAGAAAATTAACTATCAAAGGTAAATTATTGACTCTTGGGCTGCATTCCAGTCCAACTTTTTATGCCCTTTACTTGCTAACTTCCTTCTTGTTTTCTCGGACGTACGTCATTGATTGTTACACTATTGGTGGAAGATCTGAATAGGTTTAAATGGAATGGCCTAAACCACTGGTCACCAACCCTGTTCCTGTAGAGCTATCTTACTGTAGATTTCAGTTGCAACCCTGACCGAACCCACTTGTCTGTAATTATCAAGTCCTGCTTCAGGTCATAATTAATTGGTTCAGGTGGGTTTGATCAGGGTTGTGAATTCTGCAGGAATGTTGCTCTTCAGGACCAGGGTTGGTGAACCCTGCTCTAAACCCTTGAGCACTTGGTGACATTTACACTGTTGTGACGTCACAATTGCATTGCATTTTTGGACATATACACTCACCAGCCACTTTATTAGATACACCTCTCCAACTGCTCGTTAATGGAAATTTCTAATCAGCCGATCACATGGCAGCAACTCCATGCATTTAGGCATGGTCAAGACGATCTGCTGCAGTTCAAACCGAGCATCAGAATGGGAAAGAAAGTTGATTTAAGTGACTTTGAACGTGGCATGATTGTTTCTGCCTGATGTGCTGGTCTGAGTATTTCAGAAACTGCTGATCTACTGGGATTATATTGTTGCTGACCATGTCCATCCCTTTATGACCACAGTGTACCCACCTTCTGATGGCTACTTCCAGCAGGATAATGTCATAATGTCATAATGTCAAGTGTTAATCATCTCAGACTGGTTTCTTGAACATGACAATGACTACGTTTACATGGACACCAATAATACGATTTTAATGCGATTAAGACAATACTCTGATTAAGAGTCTACCATGTAAACAGCAATTTTTGATTACTTTCATCCGATTAAGGTCATTATCGAAATAAAGAGAAATCGAATTAGGACATGTGGAGTATGCCGATTTTAGTCGCTTTTTGCGACAGGGTACACACACACGGCTGATTGACACTCTTTGCACCTATCGAGTCAGTGCAGACCACAGACACCTGCATCGTAAAATGCGGAGATTTTTTTTTATTCAGCATGCGATATGAACTTCCATTAAAACAACTCTTCCAGCAGTTTATAGTTGCATCCATCTTGTTTGTCACAATGGGCATGCATGAAATGTTCAAATAATGAAAGTGAAAGTGCCAAACTGCAGTTAAAGTCGACAAATTAAAAATGAAACACCCAAAATGACATGAATCTCCGGAGGAAATGCGGATAGCGTGGTGACGCAATGACGTTAAACGAATTATATGCTTTAACATGTAAAACGCGATCATGAAAGTAACATTTAAAAAACAACTCATGTAAACACATTCTCTTAATTAAATTACTGATGTCCATGTAAACATAGTCAATGAGTTCACTGTACTCAAATGGCCTCCACAGTCACCAGACTTCAATCCAACAGAGCACCTTTGGGATGTGGAAGAATGGGAGATTCGCATCATGGATGTGCAGTCTACAAATCTGCAGCAACTGTGTGATGCTATTATGTCAATATGGAACAAAAATCTCTGAGGAATATTTCCAGTACCTTGTTGAATCTATGCCACGAAAGATTAAGGCAGTTCTGAAGGCAAAAGGGTGTCCAACCCGGTACTAGTAAGACTACTAGGTACTGTCAGATAGGTAGTATTACATTAATTCTAATTCAAGTTTTGCTGCATAGATTAATACACAAGCACCAGATAATCAATAAACACTTGATTACACAAACGTAGGGAATACATGATTGTATGAATCACAACTGAATAAATAAAAAGGGCTTAAAATGCACTATATAGGAGCGGGTGCATTTGTCTGTTCAGTATGGAATGAGCACATTTCTTTTTGGTAAAGCTTTTTAGATGATGGTGTCAGTGTTGTTGGGTTTTTAAGATATCTATAAGCTAGTGTGATCTAAAACAGTGAGAAGATTTGTGAAGATATAAAACTGATATCAACATGTAAAGCTTGTAGTTTGTCACTTCCGACTAAATGGATCAAAGGTTTTATTCACATAACCTCATACTACTTTTCATCAAATCATAACCAGTCAAATGCTATCTGACATGCCCCGTCCCCATCAAGATGCTTCTCGTTTGCTTTTCATTTGATGCATTTGAGCTCAATCACTCTCACGGTCAGTGCTGTGATAAATCAAAAACACTATTGGCTGTTTTTTAAGGCAAATGAGCTACACTATGTCCCACCCTCTCATCGTGTTTCGTTAAGATTACGTCAAACATCGGATTAAATTGCATATTTTAAAGCATGTCACGGGACCTTTAAATGCCTAGATGATTGTTGTGGTAAGAGTATTTTTGTATTGTTTTTTGTTAATTGTAATGTGACACTGTGGCGAAGTGGGTAGCGCTGTCGCCTCACAGCAAGAAGGTCACTGATTCGAGTCCCGGCTGAGTCAGTTGGCATTTCTGTGTGAAGTTTGCTTGTTTCCCCATGTTTGCGTGGGTTTTCTCCGGGTGTTTCGTTTTCCCCCACAGTCCAAAGACATGCGGTATGGGTGAATTGAATAGGCTAAATTGGCTGTAGTGTATGTGTGTGAATGCGAGAGTGTATGGGTGTTTCCCAGCACCGGGTTGTGGCTGGAGGAGCGTTCGATGTGTAAAACATGCTGGATAAGTTGGTGGTTCATTCCACTGTGGCGACCCCTGATTAATAAAGTGACTAAGCCAAAAAGAAAATGAATGAATGAATGAATAATTTTATTGTAAATATGTTTGATTTGTCTCATATCTGATACAGTTAGTTTACCCAAAAACAAAATTCTGTTATTGCTCACCTTTACATTGCACCAAACCCATAAGACCTATGTTTATCTTCAGAATACAAATTAAGATATTTTGGAGAGCAATGGTCCTGAGATATTCAAACTCAAAAAGGAACCCAAAACATTGTTGAAGCATTTCAGTGGTTCAACTTTAACCATACAAAGCTCTGAGAACACGTATGTGCTGTTTGAGTTTTGTATGGTTGCAGTTGAACCACTAAAGTTACATGGAATGTTTTGCCAATGTTTTTAGTTGCTTTTCTGATCTCAGATTTCATTTAGAATATCTTACTTTGTGTTCTGAAGATGAGGGTATTGAGAGTTTGGAACTACGTGAGGGTGAGTAATTAATAACAGGTCATTTCATTTTTGTGTGAATAATGCATTTGTGGTATTTGCGTGGCTCAAACACTAGAGGTCAGCACATTGCAATATGAGGTCTGACCCATAGCCATTTTCACCCATGCTAAGATGCTTTCTTTACTGCACTAGGTTGGTATATTATCTTTACATTTATTTAATCTAGAATACAGTAAGACTCTTTAAAATTTAAATAAAAAAAAAATTGTAAAACCTGCAAGGACAAAACTTTCTGAACTTTCTGCATGATTCTATAGAAATCATTTTAATATACTGATTAAGTGTCCAAATAATTTGTCCAATGTGCAATAAGTTTTATTCTCAATGTTATTTAAAATAACACATGCATTCGTCTCAATTTAATATTTTTTTATTGTTTTTTTTAAAGCCCATCTGTTCAACAGTAAAATTCTTGTTTTTGTTTTCAAATGTAAACAAGCACAGATTTGTTTACAACTTATCTGCATTCAACATAAGGGGGGGGGGGGGGGGGGGGTTCATTTCACTTACATTTGTAAAAACTAATACGTTAACGTAATTCCTTCATGTTATCCCAACACAAATCGATTGTGTGGAACCCAGCATTTTTTTACATTATGTTGTCATAGTTAAAATTTCCTTTTGGATTGAATAATACTGTATAGACTTTACTACACCTAATATAATGTTTGCATCCATACAAATGCATGCAGAACATGCATGCTAGTTTGCAGTTCCTTGTTACTCACGCTTTATAATTTGGTTTACTAAAAATATCCAGTTCATGTGCTTCAGAAGACACCGACTATTGTATGTTTGTTATTTTGTGCGTGCAGTTCAACACATTCACTACACAGACGGTGAAGTCACATTCATTACTCGGATAAACATAATGTACAAGCACATTTGCTGAAATGCAGTGCATGAAACACTAAACTCTGCTCCAGGCAAAACATAATTCACATTGTGTTATGAACGAAATATATATATGTGTGTGTATACTACTATCATGCATGCGATAGATTAGGTGAATACAGTGTGTTCTGATCTTCCTGTGATCCTTGACTGACGTTTCAGTTCTTCATGACCTTCGAGCAGCTGAAGAAGCTTCCATTGTAGCCGAATCTACAACATCTCTGAAATGTGTGTTTGTGTGCTTGTTTGTGTGCGTGTATGGGGCTTCTGTCTCTCAGCATTCACCATCCCTTCTCCATCTACGAGTATGTTTATTTAAGAACTTGTTTTATTCTGTTCTCATTTGTGTTGTACATACTTGACGTATTTAAACGCTCTCCTTTTTGCACCTAAATGCTTTATTTTTGACTCCTGGCAGCTACCGTATCTCTTCCGTCAGCGCCGTTTCACAGCCCCGGTGGTGTTATAATATATGCTTGGTCAGCTAGGAGCCGCACTGGTGAATATTTGAGGTAAAGGGCTTTAGCTTAAACTGGAAAACCACCAGGCATAGTTTTCTCCACACTGGCTTGAGAGTCTGGCTTAATAGCATAGTTGTCAAAGTTACTGAAGACACGTCCATTAGGTAGGGATATAAAGCAATACTTTGGGGTTTACCTCCATGCAAGCAGATGTTTTACATCAGATCCCTGAGGAATATTTGAGGTCAGCAGACTCCAAATCAGGCTTTTCGCATATAGACACGACTTCATGAGGAATGTTGTTTTACTGTATACGTAAACTGTTGATATGATGGGAATCGTCAATGTTACAAAGTTGTATACAGCCAAAATTATTACCAAAGGTAATATTGTAATGTGACCTCCATATCCTGAAACTTTTGAGTTCAGTGGACCTTATTCATAAAACAAAAGCAAATTTCAGTGTCATTGAAATGAATTGTTCACCCAAAAATTAATGAAAGGTTTGTTGCAAATGTACTGACCTTCAGCCCATCCAAGATGTAGGTGACTTCGTTTCTTTAGGGGATATTATGGTGATGGTGATTCATATATTAATGATCAACAGCAGCACTTATAGAGTCCAAAAACTTGCCAAACAAGCATATACAGGCATTATGAAGTGAAACAATTGGCAAGAAACTAAACATTATTTACAACAATATAATCAATATTTATCTACAGCCTCAGCAAAAAGAGCTGAGCTCATTCATAACTCTCTATAGAGTGCCAGATTTCTGATGTGTAAAGACTCATACAGGTATGTGAACGCTGTATGTTTACTACAGAGAGGGAGGATATGTGCATTGTATTGATGACCAAAATGGTACTTATTTGTAGAATCCCAACATTTAATAAATGTCATTGCACTAGTATGTTCATGCACCACACTCAAACACAAAATAGTTGTTTTTTTTCTGCTATGTAAGTCAATGGTTAGAGGTTTTTAACATTTTTTGTTCAATAGAACAAGAAAACTCAAACTAGTTTGGAACGAGTGATGAGTGAGAGGAGTAAAAGACGACAGAAGATCTATTTGGGCATGAACAGTTCCTCAAGTGGTTCTAATCTTTTATGAATTTGTCTTCTGTTGAACACAAAAAATAATATATTCAATTGTCATCTATAGTAGGAAAAACAAATACCATGGAAGATAATGGCTTCAACAGAAGATAGAAAGTAAACCAGGTTTGGATCAAGTGAATTATTGGATTTTTTTGACAATTTTGGGTGAACTAACCCTTTAAGATTTGCCAAGACTGAATATTATTAATAATATTCACTTTATTGCACAGATCAATCAATTTGTTTTGTAAGTCCTCAATAATATTGTCAGGAGACATGGTTATTAATGTTGAGTTACCTGTATATGTTTTTTTTTTTTTGACTCTTAAAGTGCTGTATGTACTAACTTACATTATATGATTCACCAAGGACCACAGTTTCAGCTAAGAATCTTAAATGTTCCACTGAAGAAAAAGTGTCACCTACACACATTTGGTGAACTGGGTGAATGAACTTAATCCCTTTAAATCTTTTTCAGTCAGTTCAAGAAAGTAATAATTTCATGTTTCATTGTATCATAAGGCCTGTATCATGTTTAGAGACTTATTTCACCTAAATATTTAAATTTTGTTATTAATTATTCATCTTAATGTCTTTCCAAACTCCCGAAACTGTCTTCGGGAAACAAAGTATTTTTGATGAAATTTGAGAGCTCCCTCATCCTCCATAGACAGCAACAGTACTGAGTTGTTCAAAGTCCAGATAAATACCAAAAAAACATCCTCAATACAGTCCATATGCCTTCAGTGGTTCAATTGTAATATTATTAAGCTATAAGAACACTTTTATGCACACGTGAAACAAAAATAATATCTTTAACATTTGTTTTTCCCTTTTCAGTATCAGTATAGGGCACGCGACGTGAACGTGCTCACTATACTGACACTGAGAAGAAACTGTTAAATAAAGATAATTTTTGTTTTATGTGCACTCAAGTATTTTCATATAGCTTGAGAATAGTCCAACTGAAGGCATATCATCTGTTTTGATGTGTTTTTTCTTTTTCTGGACTGAGTCGCGAATCTTGCTGTCAATGCAGGATGAGATTCAATGGAGCTCTAAGATTTAATTTAGAATTTTTTAATTTGTGTTGTGAAGATGAACGTGAATGTTTCACGGGACTGGAGCGTAATCAATAACGTAAATTTCATTTTTGGGTGAACTAACCCTTTAAGATCTGGGTCAGGAGTTTTTTTTATCTTTATTTGCTTGAACATGCACTGAATTGAAAGCATTTGTGATTATTGCACAAGATCTGTACTGTTTTATTTAATTTAATTTTTCTCTCTTTTTGTTGCAGCGAGGTCTTTATTGCCATGCATTTATTGAGTGTGTGTGTGTGTTTGTGTGTGTGTTTGTGTGTGCGTGTGTGTGTTTTGAGAAGCACATGTAAAATGTCAAATATTTTGGCAGCCGTGTGTAAATACTGCTTCTGTACGATAGAATAAAATATTAGCATATAGTTTTTTTTGTTTGTTCGTTCGTTTTAAATCAGATTTTGTGGGATAAGGGGTTCGGTGTAGTATTTTGGGTGCTTGCCTCTTTGCCAAAGTGTACATGTATTGAACCAGAGCTGCACTGTTTGATGCTGAGTTTTTAAAAGTGACACATTATTATTATTATTAATGTTATGATCGGGGAAAGTACTGTTACATATTTATCACTGTATGTCGTCAACATATTTCAAGCCTTACCACTTCCTGCTTTTATATGTATGCCTTTGCCTGATTGTTTCATGCCTCTCGGTGTGCAAGCCAAACATTCTGCTTTGATTTTACTGTGCTCTGTTGTTCTTTAACATGCTCCTAAGCAAATTCAATTGTACTGTAAATCTTTAAGCAAACATTCTTGCTTAAGTTATATTATGACTGAAAGGGGACACGTTTAAAAGGTTTAATGTACTGTACTGTATGTAACGCGTGGGTTATTCAGAGGGGTTTTCCTGTTTGATACACTTCCTTCCAGATCTTTCTCAGACTTTGGCTTTTGCTAGGTGAATTCAGCATGGTGCATGGTATATTCTTCTGAAAATGCTTATTTCATTACGTGTAGCAAAGACCAAGAACCACATTAACCCCCCATATGCCAGTGTTTTTACTTTGGTTAAGCCCACAAATCATATTTTTTTTATTTATTTAGGGAATATTTTATTTATTCTGTTATTATTTGATTTCTTTTATAGAGGTACTTTGGATTTGTTGTTAATTTAAATGCAAAATGTCACGATGAATGTTTCACACATTGAGGAAGATGATAGTTTATTGCTCCTTCTCTGCTATTTATTTGATAGATGAGATGATGGAAATAAGCGGAATGAAATTTAAGATGTATAATAATACGCACAAAGACAGTTTGGAAATGCCCAAATCAAATACTACAGTATGTAATGTAGTAACGTTCATCCTCTAACTCTATTTTGATTTGTTTTTTTATTATTATTTTCCATTTCAGAATGCAGCAATAGCCACATTTGCTTGCCATTGCCAAATTTAATTGTGATCCACTCTTTGGCTAAGTGTCTCTGGTAAACACGGACATTGTTTATGATCTGTTGCTTGAATAGACAATGAATTGTATTAAGAATGCCTATTTTTTTTTGTGGTTGGTTTGATTTATTTCTCTTTGTCTGATATAACTGCACCCTGACAATAAATACAATGTTCACTGAATGTTGGTTGTTGTATTTGTCATTTAGTCCCTTTGAATCACAGAAGTTAACAGATGTTCAGATAATTAAACGGCAACGTCATAGGGGGCCAAGGGTCTCAAACTCGATTCCTGGAGGCCGCAGCTCTGCATAGTTTAGCTCCAACCATAGGGTTGCCACCCATCCCTTAAAATACTGAATCGTCCCGTATTTGAGAATGAAATTGCGCATTCCGTTCTGAATCAATACGGGTTTTGTCGCGTATTTTTATCCTTTTTTTAAAGTAGCTTCTCATGCAAATCGTTCCACATGCATTTTATGAAGATGCCTCATTTCTTACTTTTGATTGGGCAATACTTGATGTCATCGTTAGTTTGATTGGTCTTTTTAACTGTCCAGTGAGGAGGGCGGGTCTTTTAAGCAGAGCCCATCAAGACAGTCAGACAGTTCTTCGTACCCCAAGTCTCCCGAAGCAGACATGTTAATGACAGTGTAATTATTAACAACAATTTTTAGGTTAATTGATAAATGATGTTAAAAATGTGACCTATTCTGTAAAAACCTAGCTGGAGTCATTTGTTTTTGTAATTTACTGTTTTCTACATGAAATAAACAACAGTCTGTGAAAATAATTAAAATATTAATATTAACTAAGTCTGTGAAAATAATAAAAATATTAATATTAACGGAGTAAAACCATGTCAACAACTGAAATCACAGTGAAATGAATGGCTAAAATCAAACTTTATCTCAGAATTGGATTTGGCCTGGTTTTCACACACTAGGTCACAAATTGTAATTTGTAAAAATTTTGTAAATACAATGTAAGGGGATTATGTTTAAATGAAATACTATGATTTGCTTGTTAGGATTAAGTCAGACACATAAGCATTAATTTATTACATGAAACATTACATTTAATACATTAATAAACAAAACGCCCATGCAAAGAAAATAAACTAGTAAATTGCAACTTTCCATATTTTAAAATTAGAAATAGGCTATATAAAAACTTGACTAGCTAATGTTTGTAGCTAGTTTATGTATGTGCTGTTTACATGTTTGGATAGGTGTTACTGCAAAAATTGGTCATCCAAAGCCTGTTTTTGTGGCCCCCGCTGCAGTATGCGTCCCTTATTTTTTTGTATTAAAAGTGGTAACCCCATCCAACCACCTCCAACTAACACCTGCTTAATAGTCTCTAGTAGTCTCAAACACCTTGATTAGTTGGATCAGATGTGTTTGATTAGGGTTGGAACAAAACTGTGTTGAGCTGCGGCCCTCCAGGATCCAGTTTGAGAAGTTTTATAATATTTATAATACATGCATATAGGTTTAGTGATTGAGGTGCAATAACGATGGGGATGAAAGGTGTTTTGAGGAAAAAGCTAAAATAAAAAGTAGTAAATATTGTAATATTTAATAACGTACATAAACACATTTGAGCAATTCCATGCAAATGTCAACATTGCCATGAAAAATATAAAAATAAAGTTTAACAACAACAAAAAAAGAGAAAACCTTGATGTTTTGTTGGCCTAAATTTGACTAAAATTACTCAAATGTCTCTGGTAAAATAGTTGACACATTGACCTTTGAAAACATTGATATGTCACATCCATAATTATACTTCACAATGCAAAAATGTTAAAGTAAAAAGAAAAAAACATCTTCAGAGAGCTTATTTGCTCATCCTTTTGATTAGAATTATTTCTTTGACATTGTTCAGTTTAACTCACTGGATTTCTACTAAGTTCTATACTGTAATCTCTTCTTTTTGGCTGTGTCCATAATGCAGGTTTATTTTTCTTATTTAAAATATAAAATGTTTACATTCATTGATATTTTTGGGATCTTTTAACACAAAAGATGTTACATTCAATATGATGTTAATGTTGGCTACATTCTCTGTAAATTTAAGTTTTTACTGCAAATCCATTAAGCTGGAATCGCTCATTTGTAGCCTATATAAAATACACAAAATGACAACTAAATCCAATAATTAAAATAAAGTACATAAATGTGCTAAAATAAATAAATTGAGTTTAATTTTAAAAGGAAAACACAAATGTGATTTAAAAAAAAAACTTAGGTTATTACAGTAGCTTAGGTCTAGTAGAAAATAAGTCACAATTCAACCACAAATTGTGTCGACCTAGAATGGATAAACACAGACACACAAAACACCTAAAACATTGCTTATTATATTGTTTGTGTAGAGAATTTAAGAAAAATAGTGTACAGTATTTGTAATGCTTGAATAAAATATAGCCTGCAGTAGCCTAGTCAACATTCAAACTGAATCATGTTTTTTTTTTTGAAAGATGTTTTTCAAACTTGTCAACGGACAAGAATGGATGTTGTTTAAGTTTTAGGACAACTTTGAAATAATAATACACCCAAAATACAGCAGCCACAAATGTATCAAAATAAAATACTTTTACAAGGGAGCATGAAATTTCTTCACGAACCTTCTATCAATAGGTATATTCGATCAATATTAGTGAAGTAGGGCAACCCAGTGGCGCAGTAGGTAGTGCTGTTGCCTCACAGCAAGAACGTCGCTGGGTCGCAGGTTCGAACCTCGGCTGGGCTGGGTCAGTTGGCGTTTCTGTGTGGAGTTTGCATGTTCTCCCTGGGTTTGCGTGGGTTTCCTCCGGGTGCTCCGGTTTCCCCCACAGTCCAAAGACATGCAGTACAGGTGAATTGGGTAAGCTAAATTGTCCATAGTGTATGAGTGTGAATGTGTGTGTGGAAGTTCCCAGAGATGGGTTGCGGCTGGAAGGGCATCCGCTGTGTAAAATCGTGCTGGATAAGTTGGCGGTTCATTCCGCTGTGGCGACCCCGCAAGGGACAAAGCCGACAAGAAAATGAATGAATGAATGAATTAGTGAAGTAAACATTGTTTGACAGCAACAGCGTTTCTCTGAGCAAGTTTAATTCAGCTTCTCTGCCACCTCATTCACCTATACTCCTGTACAAACTTTAGTTTTTCTTTTATTTTAGTATTAATTTGGTACAAATTTCATACAGAAAGTCCTGTCTTGAAGATAATCTCTGTAATCACTGTAAAAACCATTTAATGCAGATAATGAGTTGGATTAAAGTACTAACTCTTCATTGTGTTTCCATCCATTGCGTGGCCAGTAAAATTGCCACCATCTCTTAACTGTCTTATATTTTAAAAGGGTGATATATGAATAGGTTATTTAAATTTTTTGTTCGCATAATTCTTTTAAAATAAATCTAGTTTTAAAATCAGTAATTGAAATCTTCATTTCTTGATGTAAAAACATGATTCTGAAAACTACTAAAATCTCCAGGTTTAGTCATTTCCATAAATCATGTTTTTTGCAATTGTACTCTTCAATGCACAACATAAAACGTGAATTCTGTAAAAAAATTGTTATCTAATAACAAACTCTTCATATATATATATATATATATATATATATATATATATATATATATATATATATATACACACACACACACACACACACACACACACACACACACACACACACACACACACACACACAGTTGAAACCAGAAGTTTACATACACTGTATAAAAGGGCACATAACCATTATTTAAAAAAAGATGTCAGATGTTAATGTGACTAAACTTTTTCTCTTTTAGGTAAGTTAGGATTATCAAATTTGTTTCTGTTATGCTAATAGCAGAATAATGATAGAGATATTTTTTTTGAGAAATTGTTGTAACTTTTCTTTAAAATCAAGTTTACATACAATAAGATTATTATGCCTCTGAAAAAGCTCAGATGATGGTGTCAAGGTTTTGGAAGTTTCTGATTGGCTAATTGACAACATTTGAGTTAATTGGAGGCACAACTGTAGTATTTAATAGTTAATTAATTAATTTAATAGTATTTAAGGAAAACCTCAAACACACTGCTTCCTTGTGTGACAACATGGAAAAATCAACAAGCCAGAATCAACAACAAAAAAAAGCCAGATTACAATTTGCAAAATTACACTGGGAAAAAGAATAATTTTTGGAGACATGGCCTGTGGTCTGATGGAACTAAGATTGAACTGTTTGGCCATACGTTTGACCAGTGTTACATTTGGAGGACAAAGGGGAAAGCTTACAAGCTTAGGAACACCATCCCAACTATGAAGTATGGGGGCGGCAGCATCATGTTGTGGGGCTGTTTTGTTGCAGGAGGGACTAGTTCACTTCACAGCATAGATGGCATCATGAAGAAAGAACATTATGTAGAAATACTGAAGCAACATCTCAAGACATCAGCCAGGAAATTAAAACTTGGCCACAAACGGGTCTTCCAAACAGACCATGACCCTAAGCATACTGCCAAATTAGTTAAAATGTGCTTTAAGGACAACAGAGGCCATCACAAAGCCCTGAACTCAATCCTATAGAAAATTAGTTGAAAAAGCTTGTGCGAGTAAGTCTACAAATCTGACTCAGTTACACCAATTCTGTCAGGAGGAATGGGCCAAAATTCCTTCAAACTATTGTGAGAAGCTTGTGGAAGGATACCCAAAACATTTGACCAAAGTTATACAGTTTAAAAGCAAAGCTAAAAAAAATACCAAGGAAATGTATGTAAACTTCTGACTGTCTAGAAATTAATAAAAAATTCTCAAAAAAACATTCTCTCATTATTCTGGCATTTAGCAAATGTAGATCATTTAGGTAATCCTAACAGACCTAAAATAGTAAATGTTTATTATGATTTACCATCAGACATTAAAAAAAAAAAACTGGTTATGTTCCTTATTTTAGAGTGTATGTAAACTTCTGGTTTCAACTATATCCTGCTGCTGCCGTGTAATGGGACCAGTCAGTCAGTATAGACTGAAGTATTATTAAATATTTGTGTAATATTATAAATGGTTGTGCCACTTTGACATCTTTAGACAGACATCTTTCCTCTTCATCAACTATACAGTGCACCTGCAGATCAGCTATACTGGCGTCTGAAACAGCCTATGAAGTATTGTAGGAATTGCCACTGTAGGACTTATTTTTATGTTGTTTGTCTTATTTTCTTGGCATGTACATCAGCAATTCATCCAAAACTACTAGTTTGCTCATTCTCCCAAGTGTTTGTCAGTTGTTGTATGTGTTCCATATTTCCATCCATACTCCGAACATTGACCACCTTCTTAATCAATTTTCTGTTCTGATCTCAAGCCTAGGCAAATAACTGGAAAAGCATCTGAAGCTGCATTTTTATGAAGTCATCATGTAGACTTCTTACTAAGTATTTTACAGAATTTTAAAAACACAAAAATACAAGACACTTAAGTATTTTGATACAAAATCTTAACCCATTTTCATAAACCCCATAAAATACAAATTGCAAAATACCATTTTGTATTTGAAATACATATTTGAAATAC
Organism: Danio kyathit; assembly: GCA_903798195.1. NCBI lineage: Eukaryota > Metazoa > Chordata > Actinopteri > Cypriniformes > Danionidae > Danio > Danio kyathit. Next base: position 44,177,221 of record LR812539.1, read on the forward strand.
TTGTATCAGAAACACTGCCCATCCCTGGTGATGATCCACTGTGATGTTGACTAGGCCTACATGCTTGATCACATTACGGTTTTAGTTAAAAGTATTTAAATAATGCTGAAGTATTCAGATTTTGAATGCATTAAGTAAAAAAAAAACAATTTAAACAATAATCTGGAAGGAATCTTTCTGTTTTATGTCCCACAATGTATGAAAACTTTGACAGGCAGGTAGAAACAACAGCTCTTCGTCACCTCCATTCTGGGATATTTGATCCGAGGGAGGAGAGATTGAGAAAACACGCCTTTCCTCATTTATACAACTTCACCGGAGAGACGTCAGGAGTAGTCGGGCAGAGGCGCACCGGGGCTTCGCGAACTTCACAACATCAACCGAATGTTATTTCTCGTTTAAACCTCATACAACTCGCAGAAATGACTCTTCCGTACAGCCAAAGCGTGACCACCCTGAAGACCATGACCATGGCGGAGCCGAGCACGCAGACCGTCCTGACGTCTCCCGTCGGGTTAAGCGAAGGTTCGACGACTTACCGGACGGTGAACCTCTCGGGAGCTCAGTTTCAACCGGTCCAGTACATGAACAGTCAGGTGGAGGGCAACTTGATGTACGGGGGCGCTCGGTACCTGGTGCCCGTCCAGCAGCAGCAGCCCGCCGAGTCCTACGTGTACGTGCGTCAGGCGCCGCGCTTCGTGCAGCCGGTTTACATACAGAACGTTCAACCGATGAGCGTCAGCAGCATCGACGAGACCGATGTCAGACAAGTGGTGAGTGTTTGATACTTCAGCGTACTTTTCCTATTACTATACATCTTTATCCAAATGATTGAGTGTTAAAATAATTCATTAATAAAGTCAAAAAATGACGTGTGCTGTTTGTTCAAACCGAAAAAAACAATTCTTGAGGTGTTTTTGGGACTACTTAATTGTTTTATGTTCAATCCACATAAATTTATAGAAAGCCACAAGTTAACTTGATTCCTTCACTTTGTTCCAACACAAATACATAAACTCTTGCTGCCTTATCTTTTTTGTTGAATCAGATTAACCTTTCTAGTCATTTCAACTTAGCCTATATCAATAAAACTAAATAAATATTAAGGTAATTTTTGCATTAAATTAAAGCGTAGTTGAAACCTGATTAACTTAAATTAAATTAAAATAAGTTAAAGACAAAAACAAAACTTGTAGTCATGAATTTTGTCATATACTTTTTTTAGTGTATCAGTAATTGTTATGCAAGTTATGCAACTAATTATAATGGACAAAAAAAAAGTGAGAAAATGTATAAAATAAGATTTCAGTTCAGATGTGTATAGGGATAGTTCACCCAAAACTGAAAATTCTGCAATCATTTACTCACCCTTCACTTGTCTCAAACTTTTGTATGTTTTGTCTTTCTTCTGAACACTAGAGAAGTTATTTTGAAGAATGTTATAAACCTGTAACCACTGACTTTCATATTTGTTTTTCCTACTATGAAAGTCAATTTTTGCTGGTTTGAACATTCTTCAAAATAACTTATTTTGTGTTCATCAGAATACAGAAATTCATAAAAGTTTTTAACCACTTGAATTTGAGTAATAGTTAGTAATGATTAATGTTTGTGTGATCTGTCCCTTTAAACGTCAGCAATAGTTAAAAATATACTGCTCAAAAAAAAAAAAAAAAGGAAACACTTAGCACAATAACTCCCAAGTGTTCCCTTTATTTGTTGAGTGGTATATTTTGGTTCCTTTAGCAGATTATAAATTGAAATTTGACATGAATGCACCTTAGCAATTTTTATGGGATTGTGGCTCAAGGTACAGATCAACTACTCTTTATGTGCCACATCTACACACAACTGTAAAATTTAAAGTGTTAGGTATGACTATTGGATGCATGCAGCTACTAAATAATTCAGATGAATGATTCATTTGTTCTCGCCTTTATCTTTATCTAATTACAATTGCACAATTGGCAAAGCAACTTTTAGATATCATGCATGTACTGTATGTACTAAATCTGATAATAATCAGCCCTTTAACAATCTATTATCTGCTTAGTTGTGAGTGTTAATTTGAATAATTCATATTTTATGTCTTATATAATATATTTTTAGAGTATATTAACACTTTATATTTAATTTTAAAGTTTAAACATACTTTTTCTTTAAAAATATTAGCAAGATTTAAATATTGAGTACACTATAAATCCATCTTCCAGTGCCGTACCCTGAGTGAATCACTGTTGGAAGTCTGTAATATTAATAATTAATATTTTAGGCCTGTCGGAACAGATTTTCTGAAAAACTGCATTGTTCTGTCATTCATTTGGGTGTGTTTACATCATATCTATAATAAATGAAAGTCAGGCGACTATGATACATACACACAACAACACACACACACTGCAGCCAAATTTGGTTCTCGGTTCACCTTTTAGCGCTTATTAATACTGTTTGCACACATTGTCTTTCACACAATGACAACCAACAATAAATGAATGTAATTACATATTCAAAAATTATATTTCTTAATTCTAAATCTGCCAATAACATATTTAATTGTGTGGGAGAGTTTACTTGTTCTACTGTATGCATGGTGCAGGAATTCACAGGGAATGAGGTGTGTCTTCTTGACTTGGTGTTGCCAGATCTTCCTAAAAGCAAACTACAAAATAAGAACAGAGCAACAAGCAAATCCAAACTTTTTGTTTTGCCAAAAAAAAAATCACAACATACTTTTAACACCATAAACAGATTTGTTTAAACCTAAAGATGCTTAATAAACATTGCATAAAATAAGTGGACATTACAACTTATTTTAAGCAATATTTATTAAGCATCTTTATGTCCAATACATATTGCTTAAAGTAAATGGACATGGCAACATTTCAAGTGTAAACGTTAACCATCTATGTAAACTGTGCTTTTACTTAAATTGCCAAACGTAACAAGTTTTTGCTTGCTTTTACTGAAGTAGAAATAAGGAAAATGCTGAATGTGCAAGACGTCATAATGTTGCTATGGTAACCAAGGTGTCAATCATCATAGTTCCAGTAATTCATGACCTCTTGACATTGATATTATGAATATTCATTAAATTATGTATTTTAAATAATGTATATTATTCAAATTAGGCTTTCCAATTAAAATTATTATTATATTATATTATATTATATTATATTATATTATATTATATTATATTATATTATATTATATTATATTATATTATATTTATTAATAGCTTTGCAAAATGGCGGTGCCTTAATAAAATGCATATCAATATTTAAAACATATTCTATGAAAAAGAGCATGACATTTGCTATTTTGTTGAGTTTTTATTTTGTGTCCTTAAAATGTCTGTTAAGTTTGGACTTAGGATCCAGAAAATACCAGTCAAATGGGTTCTGTTTTTTATTTTATTTTTGACCAACAGTAGTCATAATAATGCAAGGAAAGTGTTGGAGGGAGTTGCCCTGTATCGTAACAGTTGCTGTCAATCAGCCTGCAGGTGATAAGGTGACAGGTGTGTATTGGAAGTGCTTACCACACACATAAACACATTGCTTTATGTAACGAAAAAAGTTCACTCATCCAATTAAATAGAATTTTTCATTGTAGTTTATATCCAAAAAGATGTTATTGGTTTAGATTTAAATCCTTTAAACTCCTTTATAGTTTATAGCAATATTTCTATATTAAATGTAAATGTTATGTTTTTAAAATCGGCTTTAAACCAATACATCTGCAGGTCTTTCTGTCATTATTGGCAAAAATGTCAATTTGATTTTTATAGTGTTAAATATACGAGGACTTTAATATTTTTTTAATGGACGATTACAGTGTAAACAGTTATAACTCAGTTTCAGGGCAGAAAACACAAGATAAATCACACAAAACAATTTGTGCACTTTTGGTGTTTGGAACTGCGTCATTACAAGTGATAATCAGGAAGATGTGCAGATTGAGGAAACGGGCCACAAACTGTTCACACTTTATCCCTCAGGCAGATGCTGCAGATCTCTATGCACTAAAACATCTAGGCATGAAAACAGTTTTCCCCCCTCAGGCCATCCCACTTGAAAATCTAGCTACCTAGCTACCTGTTTTTATAGACATAAAAAATACAGTTCTATTATTGTGTTTATGCTTTCTATAACCCCCCCCCCCCCCCCAAGTTATGCAAATACGTAATTTTATTTCTTATTCATACAGTTAAAACCAGGGCTGAAGGATGGAAGTGAAAAAAAAGCGATATTGTTGTTGAGTATTGCAATAAAGATATTTCTTACAATGTAACATTTTCTCTTGAAAAATTTTTAAATGTATTTTTTATTAGCTATTACAGTAAAAAAATATCCGTAAATTAGCAGTTTTCCATATTTTGTGATTCATGTTTTGTTTTTTTTCTTCATTTATTTATGTTTTTGAATTGCCTTATGGGACCTTGATTTTGTTTCCAAACAACTTTTAACCTTGAAAAGTTTGAAAATTAACTTTTATTAACATTTTAACATTGATTAACATCAAAAAACATTGATATATTGTCTGGGTTGATGTTGTATTTTTTGGTACAAAAGTTTTGTAATAAAGTGCCAGCACATTTTCTGTTATTTTACAGACTTATTTCTCTTTATATTATTTCCTATACATTATATTATTATAAAATACTAAAATGTCAATTAAAGGCACCTTGTTAAACTGTAGAGTTGAATTTTCAACATCAAAAGTTGATAGAGCTGAGATCAATAATATCCCATAATGCAATTCACAACTGTAAATAAAAGGAAAACACTTGTGAATCACAAAATACGGAAACTGTTAATTAACCCTTGTGCACTGTTCAAATATACTACCCTTTTGTTATGTTAGACATGAAAACATCCACTAAATTAAGCTGTTGTAAAAATGCATCAGATAAATATATATATATTTGTTTATTTTTTTTTGCATAATTCTGTTAACCAACCTTAGTCCTGATCAAAACTACTAAATAGTTTAGAAAAGTACAGGATTTCAACTCTTTAAATGCCAAGGTCACAAATGATGTCACTGATTTGGTGAAAAAACACAAAATTCTGAATATTATTTTCAATATAAAAAGTAATTGTGGACTGAATTTTTTAAAAACTTTTTTTTTTTTATCACAGTTTGGACATGTGAACGATTAGTAACAACATTGGCTTTGATGCATTGTTAGATTTTGTGCAGCATAAGATTTTCTCCCTGATTTACTGTTGGTGGCTGTTTTTGCCCCAATGACTTCCATTATAAGCACATTTTTTGATTGCAAAACCATGAGACCATATGATTGTTCGTGGTTTTCCCTGTAAGCAGGAGGTAAAATTTGTAATTTTTACTGTTGATCATCAGTTGACACCATTTACCCTTTAGATAGGCCTGTGCAAAAAAGCTAAGTTTCTGGATATTATATGGAGTATAACAGCAAATAAAAGTGTGTATGTGTGTCTAAGAGTGTGAGAGTGACCTTAGCGCCCTTACCTTGATGTGTCTGGAAAAATCAACATATGCATCTCAGCTCTCAGAACTACATGTAAACAAAAGTAAAAAAAAAAAACAAAGACTGTATTTATGCATGACTGCCTTCAAGTCAAAATAAGATTATTGAGCAAAAATCATTCTGCTAGCTCAAACACAGAAAAGTTTATGGCCAAATTAAGACTCAAAATCACCCCAGAGTGGATAAAAACATCCCCAACAGTACATAAGGGTTAACAGATGTTTTTTTTACAGTGTGTGTTTGTTTTTAAATTATTTAATGGTATTAAAATAAACAGGTAAAAGATATGTTTCTGATCTAATTAATTCTAATTTAGACAAAATAACAAGATGCAAACATTTATTCATTAAAACACTATTAGTAAATTCCTCAGCAAACATTCTGACTCTGATTGGCTGTTGTCATTTTCCTCCTTCAGACAAAATTGTGTGATGTTCAATAGTCAACTATGATGAAAAGATTTGATCCACTTCAAATGTTGATTACTGTGTATATAATTTTATTGCTTAGTTCATTTCTTATTTTTATGTTTTTTATGTCCTCTCATGTTGATATGTATGTACAGTATATACCCTGAGCTCCTGTAAAAAAAATTACTGTTGTACTAATTGTACTAAAAAATTCCTTCTCATTCTGATTCTGATAATTTTAAATCAAGTGTGTGTAGAAACACAGAAGTAAACAAACAGCACACTGTAAAGCCCACTTGTAAAGCCCACTTTATTAAATCTTACATAATAAATTGGTAGCAAACCGGTTAAACAGGTCAATGCAAGTCAGTTCTTGAACATTCAAATGTTAAATTGTTGAAATGAATAGGAGAAGCTGGAGGAACATGACAAAGGGCAGAGATGGGCTGTGCTATCTCTCCAAATAAAGGCCAAAATCGCTATGTTGTTATCTCTTGCAGTTGACATTAATCATCCACAACTGTCTTTCAAATTGAAATTCCAATTTCAGAATAAAAGCACAATAATACCACACAGGTTGGTAGATTCAAACAAAAGTCAACTATACAATGAAACAAAATTTGGACTGACAGCTTGAACTTATTGGCCTGATCAGAGAATAAAAAATATTCTTATTAAATGACAACTTATTTACATTGTGTAATGTTTTTTTTTTATAAGTTGTTTACATTTTAAGACTTTTTAATTTAAAAAACAAAAGCGGTTTATCTACAAAGTTTACTCTAGCTTGGCTCTATAAGGTTCTTTCTGTGAGCCAATCAGCATTTTTAATGCACGCACGAGGACCAATCAGGATCATCTTTTTTTGTAATTTCACCTGACTGCTCCATTGACAGCGGGAAAGACCAGAAAGACAAAATCACACAAAATCAGTCGACTAAATAATGCCACCACACAAAATTGAGATGTAAATGTGATGATTTAGAAGCATTTTTTGACATTGAGATGAAATGTAAAATTTTACATTGTTAAAAAAGAAACGAATATTAAACATTTCTATATTAAATGTGAAATATTTATATTTGTGTATATATATAGTAAGTGAAACATTTTTTCAGTGTTTATTAAACTCATTTGCTCATTGTTTGTTTTCTTTTAAAATTTTAAAATTTAATATTAGGCCTTGAAGGGCAAATACTTAATTTAATCAATGGGGCATATAATTCAATAAATATAATTCAATAATTCATATAAAGCATAAAATTTAATTAATATAACATATTAATTGCATAAAATTACCATCTGTACTGGACAAAATATTTAGCACAGCCTTGTGTGTTTAATTTGAACAAGGAAAAATATTCACCCTAAAACTTGAAATAAATGTTCTAGAAAGCAAAACTTTTACTTTCTCAAGCATCAACATATTGTTAAAGCACCAATTTATATATTTTATGATTGTATTTCTTGAAAAGTAATGACTCAATGAATGATCTGCCAGATATAACTTTATAATTCCAAGTGGAAAATGACTTTTCAGAATTAAAAGGTTCTATCTGCATTTACCGTGTTTTTTTTTTACTCCAATTTGCAAATGTAAGAGAACTTTGATAATTTACATTTAGAGTACATTTAGGGTCTCTGTCATGTTAATGTATAAAAGAGAACTGTTACACACATAATGTTTGCTATATGGAATGCAAAAACTTTAAAGCTCAATATCTCAAAATCATTTAGAACGCAGATAGAACTTTATAATTCCAAGGTGACGAAATGTTCAGTCATTTATGGATTATATACGCTAGTTGATAGACTTCATGACCTGACATGTTGTGTGCAGCAGACGCACGCTTCAAAAGAGCTTTGTTAGGAAAGGAAAGACAACAATGTATCGGCAGTGTTTTTCCCCATGAAAAAAGAGAACTTGCACATTTTTGAATGATTTTGAGAAAAAAGATCTAGATGTTACCTTGTTTTTTGCAGTCAATGTTTTAAACAAAATCTGTTGTTTACAGTATATGGTTGTTTTGTTTTGCATGTAAATTGTTATAATTTTTTTGTATAAATATAAATATTTATATTTATACATTTATGTTTATAAATATAAATAGTTATAGTTTGTAGGGATGCATACTGCACAATATATCGATATCAGTAGATGAATGCTTAATGTTATTGGTCTGAAAAGACAATTAGGTCATTATACTATAAATTTATAAATTATGGATTTTTTTTTCCTCCATATAGGCCAAGCTGACAAAACCGAACATGCTATTAAACAGCATATAAAAATGTTTAAAATGTCATTTATATTATTTAAACCAAGTATCAGGGATGCACTCATATGAAATGTTTGTCTGATACTGTCATTTGGACAGCGCTTTAAAAATGGATGCCATTTTAACACTTAATAAATGCTAGTTTGTACTGACCTATGCTTGAACAAGTATGCACAAATCTAACAGTTGGGTTAACAATTTAATTTAAATATATTATAATAAAATGGTGCTTATTTTGATTTACATTAAATTTAAATTAGCAGTTGGGTTCAAATTTAAAGCTTGCCCATATTTGAAAACCAGCACACAAACCAATATTTTTAAGGGCGTATATATTGGTTAACAGCATCCAATTTAAATAGTTGTCTAATATCAGTATCAGCCATGTTTATATCCATGCGTCTCTAATTCTTCAATTAATTGCTTACAGATTATTTTTTTAAATATGCTATTTAATAGCAGATTCTGTTTTGTCATCTTGAGCAATGGTGATGGAAATACAAAATTATGAATCTCTTATCTATAATGTTCTATAATATTAACATATAATGTTATATGTCATAATATATAGTGCTTATTGACCTATTTTTAAATTTAATATGTTTGTAAATTTTAATAAAAAATATTTATCCATCTAAACCTAATTAAAGTCAAGGAAAAAGGCAGAATATGCACAAAGCAACTTTTTTTGGACTTTTCAGCACAAGACAAAACAACCGCCTGATTCATTCATGTTTTTCCCTTCTGTTTTTAATAATCAGAACATAAATGGACAAACATCAGTCTTCAGCCAGTTATCCAGTCCAGTCAAGAGCCCTGAACCATATGAGGTAACAAAATAACATCTACCCTCTACTCTAACAAGCACATGTCAAGTAACATCTAATGAGCAATTCTATGCAAATGTCGAAAAAAAAACCATTTTCTTTAAGTTGTCTGTGTAGGCTTGTATTTTACAGTACTGTAAAAATACTCAAAAATGTCTGTCATTGTTTTCAAAACAATTTGATTTGATATACCAAAGTCACACAAGTGCCAGTTTCACACCTTTCACATGCATAAAGGACAGATGTCACATACATAACCCAGCTTTTAATTGCAAAAATGTACAACCCCAAATCAGAAGAAATTGGCAAAGTATGAAAAACACAAATAAGAAATATAGTAAGTGATTTCTTTGATTGTTTTTTTTTAAATTAACACGTATTCCAGTTTTGGTTCTTGCAACACATTTTCAGGTGTAATTTAGGTGTAATCACAGTTTCAGGTGTAATTGTGTCCTATTCATCCTGCAAACAAGTCTTAAGGTGGGCAACAGTACAGGGTCTTCGTTGTCGCATTTTGCACTTCAAACTGTGCCACACATTCTCAATTGTGGACAGGTTGGGACTGTAGGCAGGCCAATCAATTAACTGTATTCTCTGCCTCCACTACCAGGACTTTGCAATGTGTGCAGAATGTAGTATTGCATTGTATTGTTGAAATATGCATGGGCGTCCCTGGAAAAGAAGGCAGCATATTGCGCTCCTAAATTTTAGCATTAATAGTGCCATCACAGTGCAAGTTACTTTTGCCAAGAGCACTGACATCCCCAAACCATGACAGACCCTGGCTTTTGGATTGCTGGTAACAGTCTGGATGATTGTTTTCTTCTTTGGTCCAGAGCACAGTGTCCATTTTTCTCAAAAAAAATACCTGAAATTCTGATTCGTTTGACCACAGTACACGTTTCCACTGTGTAATGGTCCATCCCAGATGCCTTCGAATCCAGAGAAGTCAACGGCGCTTCTGGACACTGTTAACATATGGCTTTCTTTTGGCACAGTACATTTTTAACTGGCATTTATGGATGTAACTATGCATTGTGATACTTGACAAAGGTTTGTCAAAGTAGTCCTGAGACCATGTGGTGATATCGCTTATAGATGAATGAGGAATCTTGATGCAGTGCCACCTGAGGGATCGGCAATCTATATAACGGTTGTTCAGCTTAAGCTTGCACCCTTGTCCTTTACGCACTGAAATTCCTCCAGATTCGTTGAATCTTTTATTTATGCTATGAGCGTGAAATATCCAAATGTCTTCCTATCTTTCTTTGAGGAACATTGTTTTTTAACATTTCAATAATTTTCTCACATATTTGTTGGCGATCCTCAGCCCATCTTTGCTCCTAAAGAACTAGACCTTTCTTGGATGCTGCTTTTCTACCAAATCATAATTACAATCACCTGTTGACATCACCTGTTTTAAATCACATCATTATTTAACCAATTCAGCTGATTATTAGACCTAAATTGCTCTTTTCCCAACATTTTTTGAAAAGTGTTTATTTTGCAAAAAACAAACAAACAATAAATTATGAGGAAACATTAAATAATGTTTGTTGTATTGTCTGCAATGAAATACAAGTCAAAGTAAATTTGGAAATCACTTCTTTTTTATTTGTGTTTTCCATACAGTCACAACTTTTTTGTATTCAGTATTACTTGTTTTGGGTTGTGCTGTTTTAATTCGCAGAATTTCTTTTGTACAGGGTTTCCACGGGGTCTTAAAAAGTCTTAAAAAGTCTAAAATTTAAAAATCTAAATTTAAGGCCTTAAAAAGTCTTAAATTCGATGTTCTAGGTCTTAAATATTTTTGCACAGGTCTTAATTTTCCGATGTCCATGTAACGCTACGTCTAATGCTCATTTAAATTCTTTTTTGTTGCTGTTGCTTGGTTTTCGTGGTGTTGTAGATCTTTATTTCACTAGTCCAATTGTAATTTGCGGTATTACAACTACAAATGAGGCCGACATGCAGTGCGCGCGGCGAATGTGACGTCATCGCTGTATTTGAGCGACATGATTTCGGCTGGCGGGGCTCACGTAATGTTTGTTTTGAGACTCGAGTGAACACTGAACAGTTCGCGCGATGCCACATTTGATTTGAGTTGAATATGAAACACTTTGAAGAGATTTTATATGAAACAAGTATGACTGTACACACATCTTCTTTATGATCCATCCATGCGTTATCATAGATATAACCAGATGAACAATAATTCTTGGCTAGAAATTGCAACAGCAGTGGGAAAGGAGAAAAGTTTTTGTAAAAGTTTTGGAAAAACCTGATCGATAAGTTTGTTAAAACAAAAAAAGAGGCCATGGTAAAAGTGGAGACCCAGGTGGTTTTAATATTACAGAAGATGTTATTCCACCAGTCATAGGTTTAGAATTTTGAATTTAAAACAATTTACAAGTTACAAACTAAAATTAAGTAACAAATTATGTCTTTGATACAGTTGAAATCATAATTATTCGCCCCCCTTTGAAATTTTCTTTCTTTTTTAAATATTTCCCAAATGATGTTTAACAGAGCAAGGAAATGTTCACAGTATGTCTGATAATATTTTATCCTTCTGGAGAAAGTCTTAATTGTTTTATTTTGGGTAGAATAAAAGCAGCTTTTAATTTTTTAAACACCATTTTAAGGTCAATATCATTAGCCCCCTTAAGCAATATATTTTTTCGATAGTCTACAGAACAAACTATCGTTATACAATAACTTGCCTAATTACCCTAACCTGCCTAGTTAACCTAATTAACCTAGTTAAGCCTTTAAATGTCACTTTAAGCTGTATAGAAGTGTCATGAAAAATATCTAGTAAAATATTATTTACTGTCATCATGGCAAAGATAAATTAAATCAGCTATAAAAATGAGTTATTAAAACTATTATGTTTAGAAATGTGTTGAAAAAAATCTTCTCTCTGTTAAACAGACAGTGGGAAAAAAAAGGGGGCTAATAAATCTGACTGTAACTGGAAAGGAATATATGAACCTATCAGTTTACAATATATTGATGCCCAATTTCTAGGCTTTATTGGTGATAATGGTCACGAATGTTGGATCATTATTGCCTTTTTAGCTTATAAGTAGAGGACAGAAACTAGCCAGACAGTAATGTGTGATTTGTTGAATGGGCAAAAAAAAAAAAAAAAAACGTCAGTATTTCTAGTAAGTCTACTTCTTTTTTGTTTTTATTCTTGCCATAATAAAAAAATATAATTGTAGAGCAAGCCAAGTTCTGTTGCCATTAATATTTAACTTTAATAGATAGAACTGTCAGAGATATGAACAAAAGCAAGTGATGCATCATTTAGATTTAAAAAAATTTAGATATAAAAAATCTTGAATGGTTATAAAAATCCTTATAATAAATTATAAAAATAATAAAAAGCAATTATCTTGAATGATATTAATGATATGACCTAGTTCCGGAAACGTTCTACTTCTCTGTTTATCCATCAGATTTTACTGTCTGTTTCTTTTAACCGGCCCCTGTTATTTAAAAGAATATCTCAATGGCGAATGCGTTAAGTATAAAAGCCTCGTCCGTTTCGTGAGGTGCGCGATGTGGCACCAGGCGAAAGTATAAATCAGACTTAAGATATTTGTTTGTTTTTTCTGTAGTTCAATTGTGCATTTAACCTGTCTTTAGTACTGTTCAATTTGAATACATTTATTTTACCACTAATTTTGTGATTTTGTATTTTCTCTTTGTGTATGCGTGTTTTTGATATTGTGATATAGGTCTTAAATTTAATACTTAATGGTCTTAAAAAGGTCTTAAAAAGTCTTAAATTTGACATTATGAAATCTGCAGAAACCCTGTTGTAGTTTGCTTCATACTTTTTTGGTTACATCCACAACACACGCTTATTTCCCTCATTTACAACATAAAACACATTAACAGATTGATATTTTTCTGACTCATTACTCTGTGGTTAGTTGCAAGGTCTCAATTAGAAAATATAAACAGATGTTTCAAATATACTGTCTCTGTGAATTTAAGTTTCATGTTTTTACCGCAAATGTCACATACAGTTGAAGTCAGAATTATTAACCCCCCATGGATTTTTTTTTCCTTTTTAAAATATTTTCCAAATGATGTTTAACAAAGCAAGGACATTTACACAGTGTGTCTGATAATATTTTTTCTTCTGGAGAAAGTCTAAAAGCAGTTTTAAATTTTTAATTTTCAAAATTATTAGCCCCTTTAAGCTATATATTTTTTTGATAGTCTACAGAACAAACCATTGTTATACAATAACTTGCCTAATTACCCTAACCTGCCTAGTTAACCTAATTAACCTAGTTAAGCCTTTAAATGTCACTTTAAGCTGTATAGAAGTGTCTTGAAAAATATCTAGTAAGATATTATTCACTGTCATCATGACAAAGATAAAATAAATCAGTTATTAGAAATGAGTTATTAGAACTATTATGTTTAGAAATCTGTTGAAGAAATCTTCTCTCCGTTAAACAGAAATTGGGAAAAAAATAAACAGGGGGGCTAATAATTCAGGGGGGCTAATAATTCTGACTTCAACTGTACATAACGCTGGAATTGCTCAATACTTTTTAAATGCATTCATATCGCTGACACATAAACATACACAGACACACACACCTGAAGTCACCCTTGTCCTGTTGACTTGACCTTATGTCAATGAATACACAATCAATACGCAGTGTTATGCACACACTTTCTCTCAGTTTTTTTTTTTCATGACTTGTGGGATGAGCCGGGAGAACAAGCTTTAGTGTAAGCCAGGCTTTAGTGTGTGTGTAATTGCATGCATATGCTAATATGACAACAATTTCAGCATTTGAGCATAAGTGAAGTACCTGCAGGGTGTAGGGTGTGTCTCACTGAAAGAATGGACTCAGTAATTCCCAGAGGAGACAGAGTGTTGACGCCCATTTAGATTGGACCCACAATAGTCATAATTTAGCGAGGAAAGTGTCGGAGGGAGTTGTCCTTTATTGTAACTGTTGCTGTCAACCAGCCTGCAGGTGATAAGATCATGACAGGTGTATATTGAAAGAGCTCCACTGTGTACTACACTCAAACATGTTGATTAGTTTGACAAAATATGTATTTTGACATAATACAGCATTTAGCTTTAAAGGTTTTCTGAGGTGATTTGTTTTCTAAGAAAACAACGGTGATGGTGGAGATCATACTTGATACAAACATTACATTTACATTTTTGAGCTGCTGTTTTCAGAAACCCTCAAAAATCTATCTTTTAATTTTTAATTTTCTATATGAAGCTTTACAATAGGGCTGGGCGATATGGCAAAAAAAAAAAAATCTCGATTTTTTTTTTCATAAAGTTTGACCGATTTCGATTTCGATTTTTTTATTTATTTTTTTATTACATTTTTTTTTACTGTGTAACTACCTTACCAGCTTACCTTGTTCATTTAAATTTAAATAAATGCTGAAACTAGTTTTTTCATGCTCACTTGTAAAAGAAAAGCAATAGTGTGACTAAACGCGGTTATGGCACTCTCTCATATAGGGATGCTAAACATAGCTACAATAGAAGTCACAGCAGGTCATATGTTGTGCAGCTTTGGGCAAATTTTATTTGGAGAGAAAATGACCAAAATGTTTTAAGATTAAAAAGGATTGGAGGGGAAATAAATATTTCAAATCTCTGTACATAACAGAAAAATAAACAATGATAATGCAACAATAGTTTATCTGTATTAGTGGCATGGCAGAAATATATATTTGGACAGGCCTTGTCAAAGTGAGCGGGCACTTTCACTAATAAAAAATATAGCACTTAAATTATTTCATAACAATCAATGAAATAACAGCGGTTTTATATCAAAAGTTGGTAATGATATAAAATATACTACATTTTGATGGTAAAATATAACCATTTAAACGATTTTGTATTTAAACATTAAATAACGAATGCATCAAGTTAAATATAAAAAAACGAATCAAACAACACATAGCAAATCAGGATATAAAGGACTATATTTAGCAAAATGCTGCTCTTTTTATCTTTGTAATTTTATAGTTTTATTTTTGTTATTTTAATTATTTTTTGTCTTCATAAATAACTAACGAGCTATAGACAAATATCTGCTTGACGTTTTAGAAAATATTTGTGCGTAGTTCCACCACCCAGTATATATTAAAGATCACTGTGAAAAAAAACCCCCACAGAAACCTGTTACATATCTATATATATTTAAATGTCCATCTTATATTTAACTGAATCGTATAATGGCCTATAGCTGAAATGTTGGAAATTGCTTAATTTATTTTTATAAAACATTTGTCGATACGTATTGATATTTTTTGGAGTAAAAACTGCCGACATTTAAGAATCCATATTTATTTTATTCATTCATTTTACTTGTTTATTGGTACATACATGGGTTATGATTTAATTCATACAGTACCTTGTCAGCTACTGTGCCACTCCGTAATTCAAGCAAAAGTCCAAATTAAAGAAAGATTTGACTTTCTGCGGTGACCGACATTTACAACACTCCGTAACCGTCCTTCAGGTGGTGCGTGGGTCCCCGTCTCGCAGCTCGCGCGGGAGACACAGATGGCTGCGGGACGCGAACAACAGCACGACGCGCGTGGAAACATTAGCGAAGCTGGCTGGCTGACTGCGGGGCTGTTGTTGCTCTAGCGGGAAAATGTCCCGGTGTTCCCAATGGCCGGTCCGCCCTGGCGCGCTTCCGCTAAACCAGCTGTCAACAGAGCACATCAACAGAGCCGCGACGTCAACACACATAATCAGCACAATTCAGCACGGTTGTCTAACAGTTTAGAACGGTTTGGCACGATAGTGGAAAAGCGGCTTTAATATTTTTATTAAAAAATCGCGATTCCTCGATTTTGTAAAAAATAAAATCGTCTTAAAACGTAAATTCGAATTAATCGAAAAAATCGAAAAAATCGCCCAACCCTACTTTACAATAATATATTTGTGCATATACATTAGATTAGTCAGTACTGAAGCCAAATCTAGAGCTAATCTAACAAAATAATCTATGATAATAGTCCAAATACAAGTACAACCAAATTTATACCTTAGTTGAAAATCAAGAGAAACCAAAAAAATATAAAGTTAAGTTCAAATTTTGTAGTTTGTATTTGGATTTAAACGTATTCTTTTCCTGTTTGTAAAGATGTTAATATATTATTTTATTAAATATTTTCATTTAATAATGCAGTTTTGTTCAATGCATTAAACTATGTTACCTGTATTTACTGAGAAATGGATAAAAATATTAATTTTCAAAATGTGATGTAAATGTAATGTTTATTTATATAGCACATTTATTGTGTATGGCTTTACACCCAAAGCTCTTCACAATCATGGAGGGGGGTGGGGGTGGGGGGGGGGGTTCTCTTCACACCACCACCAGTGTGCAGCATTTACTTGGATGATGCGACAACAGCCACAGGACAACAACGCTAGTGCGCTCACCACACACCAGCTATTATTTATTAGTTATTTCACGCGGCCGTCATTTTAAAACATGAAAGCGAGGCACGGTGGGAAGAAATCCATAAGTATAGGATCAGCACTATAAACATTGCAACAACATGCTGTGGACTATAAACCTCCAGCTGTTGTCACGATTTCAAAACGCAGATATGGTGTAAACATCACTTTAATATAATTCAGTTCAGTTTAATTTAAACAAATAAAAACATTTTGGGCATCAAACAACATCACAATCTGTTTTAAGAGTGTCCTCCTGGGCTTCAGTTCATGGCACCAGGTAAACACAGTGAGGGCTTCCCTGCTTGCTTCAGCCTATGTAACCCGGTGAGCGATAAAACAATGCAGTCCTCTGTAGCACACCCTCGTGTTGTCTGTAATAGTGTTGTCCAGATACTGAAGTTTTAAAAACGTTAATTTCTTGTTAACATTTAAGTGCCGCTGAGCCCGTTCTTAAACAGCGCTGATTTGCCATAGTATTCACCGGTGCTCAACAGAAATGACTGTGATTGGCCGTGAAGGTCATCAGTTCACAGCACTTCACTGAGTGCAAACACAGATGCACGAACAGTGGAGTGTTTTAAAGCCGCAAAGATCAGTCGAGTCATCAGCGGATCGCTCGTCTGTGTTTGCACTGGATTGCACTCGGTAAACAGAGGTGAAGTGCGGTGAACTGATGACCTCCACTGCCAATCACAGTCCTTTCTGTTGAGCATGGTTTTTATAAATTTCAGTAATGAAATTCAGTATCTTGACAGGTGTAATATAGTGAAAGAATCAGTTCATTAACCTGAGTTTGATAAATGGCAGCTAAAACGTGTTTGCGATAGAAAACGTTAGCTAACTAGTGGCATTTCACTTAACTTAGCTGAAATTGAGGTCCGATATATCGTTTTATTTTCACTTTCCATTCAGAACGGACCTTCGGGTCACTCGGACGACAGTGAAATTATATATTTGTGTCGCTTTCTCTTCAGTGATAAGATATACAGCCAGGTACACAACATTCCTATGTGACTCAGGCTACACTTCTGGGTTTCTTCCCACCGCAGCCTTGATTTCGCTTTTTTAATGGCGGCCGTGTGAAATCAGTCTATAGGGTGACTGAAGAGACCGTGATAGAGCCAATTTGGTGGATCGGGATGATTGGGAATGGTAAGGGCCAATAGAGGGAATTTGGCCAGGACACTGGGGTTACACCCCTACTCTTTTACAAGGAGTGCCATGGGATTTTTAATGACAGAGAGTCAGGACCTCGGTTAACGTCTGATAGTATCGTGTCCCCTTCACTATACTGGGGCATTAGGACTTACACAGTCTGCAGGTTGAGTGCTCCTGCTGGCCCCACCAACACCACTTCCAACAGCAACCTACCTTTCCCATGTGGTACTGACCAGGCTCAGTCCTGCTCAGCTTCACTGAGTAACCGGTCTTGAGCTGCAGGGTGATATGGCTGTGGGGGTGTACTCATTTATGCTGAGCACTGTATCATAAAAAATATAGTTGTTTTAAAATATATATGTTTAAATAGATTAATATTGAATTTAATAAAAAGGTACAGTCCTAAAAAAATGTTTTAAGGCCTATTGCAGTAAAGACTATTACAGTAATAACACAGAGGAAAAATATTCCTACTTATTTCATGATTAAAACAGATATTTCATGAAAACGTTCCAGCTTAGAAACACTAAAGCCTCAGCATGTATAATATAATATAATATAATATAATAATATAATTTAATATAATATAATATATTATAATATAATATAATATAATATTATGTTATATTATATTATATTATATTATATTATATTATATTATATTATATTATATTATATTATATTATATTATATTATATTATAAAATTTATAAAATTATATAATAATATATAATATAATATAACATAATATAATATAATATAATAAACATAATAATTTAAAATGGATCCTATTATAAATATTCTTATATAAATCTTTATATTGATATTTCATGGTGTGAGCTAGCATTGAAGCCTCTTTTATAATAAATAATAATAATCACAAAATAAATAATTACTCTAATGCGATCTATGCATTTCTCCTCCTACAGCAACTATTCTGCGAAATGTGTTAAGACTTGATTTTTAGTGAATTAAATAATGGCATAAATAACAGTAAATTGACTAGTGAAAACCTTAGTAAATTATGTTGCATGATTCATTTAAATAATCTCTTCCGTTTAGCTTTGAAAGGGAAACACCTGCAAATATGTATTTGTTACGCAATATGGTCAGCCGCCACACCTTAGTTAATCCTCACAGTTGTCTTTTAATGTCAGCAGAGTTTGTGCTTGTGTGAAATGTTAGTAAATCTGGACAATTGTCATTCAGGTTCTTTTTTACTGTGAGTTTGCATGTTACAGTTCAGAAGCTTGGCGGGATACATTTTGCAAATAGTTTGTTCAGTTTTCTAACTTGTATAATTTTAAGGGGGTTATTGAACATGATTTGTATGCACTCAAAAAAAGAAAGAAAGTTTATCCACAATATGTCTCCAGAATATGTCTGAAATTTCAGGTTGGATGATTTGGCGTAAAGTCAAAATCTCGATTAATTGAACATTTTAACTCGATTACAAATAATGAATGATTATTTTATATATTTATTTTTTTGCCCTCATAGTTCACTGATTGGTTTTGTACAGTAAATATGCTCACATATTACAAGTGAGCGATTTCTGAACGAAGGGTGCTTACAGTACTTGATTCTAAAATAATTGAAGGGAACACACACTATCTACTATCTATGATTATTTATTGAACATCAACGCTGAACAACTGAAATTAAAACACACATTGCCTAAACTGAATGTGTCTTATAAAAAAGTGGAAATAAGTAACTTGCATTTTTGGAAACAAAATTAATTATTTTTAGTGTTTTTCATATTAAATGTAGAATATACTGTAAACTGCATCTCTTCTAAATAAAATAACTCTTGCATATCCTGAAAAAAATACTTTAAACAGTGCATCTTCTTTATACAAATATTTTAATGTAAGTAATAATTTTAATTTAATGGAAAATATGCTGTCTCAAGGCATCTCTGGCGCAGCTTTCAATCATCACAACAATGAACAATCACAAAAGAAAGTGAAAAACGCATTAAAACCCCCTCCAGTATTATCTATATGGGTGCAGCATGCAGGTTTTTCTGTGGTTTTCAACCCATGAACATGAAGGTCTAGTTAGTGTGTTTCATGTACTGTAAGGTTGAATCATGAGCCTTTCATACGACCTCTCCTTCAGTTTGAAAAGCATTACACGCAATGATTTAAAGATAGTTGTCACAGGGTTGTGCTTGAAGACATGCTGGGACAGGAGTTAGGAGTTCATCATCAGCTTTAGGTTTCGTACACAGAGGAGGATTTAGTTGTAATTAGGCGTCTTGCACTCAACACATTTTTTTTTGTCTAAAATATTTGGGCTGTAATGTGAATTTGCATTGAGGATTTGTTAGAAGTTTCACATGATGTCATTATGATGTAATGAATGTAGTGATGACACAAATTGGGCTTGATTGCCTGAGTATTTCGTGAGAACAAAGTAGGATACTGAATCTTTGTTTAAAGTTATGTATAGTAGACGAATTACCATGTTTGTAAACATTCAGAATGCGCTCGCAACGAGGTTGCAGAAAAAAAACGGGAGCGCTAGCATATACAGCAAGGGAATGGCATCCGATGCAGTACAGAGTTTGTTGTTGTCTTAGAAATACGTTATATTGATTACATATTATATATATTATTTACATAATGCTTTCAGCGAATTATAACAGCTTGTCACCCAGTGATAAGCACAGTGATTCGGCAAAATGAACGTTATATTGAGCAGCATTCGTCTGACAGGTCCATCTGCGATAGCACCCAATCATACCTGCCAACACTCCCGTTTTTCCCGGGAGTCTCCCGTATTTCAGACCGGTCTCCCGTATTGTTCCGTCTCCCGGTAAACTCCCGGAATTCCCCCGCCCCCCGCTCCTCAGCATTTTGGTACAGTCCGGGCTGAAACTTGGTGCTTGTGCTCTTCCGGTCCCGCGCTACCGTTCGCGCGCCCCCACCCCTCCCGCTCCCCGCTCTTCAGTTTGCGCCAGTGTTGCGAACTTAGCGACAAATTTTCAAAAAAGCGACTAGCGACAAATCTAGCGACTTTTTTGTGTGTTACTGGTGATATTTATAGACTGTCATTTGTCCATTACTGTACCGTCCCTACTCTTCTCAACGAGCTGCGGGTGATGCCGCCGGCCCCTCCCCTGCAGCCTGAGAGCAGAGCACCTCTCTGCGTACCGACGGCAAATGATTTAAGAACAGGTGGCAGTTTGAAGGTAGTTCCTTTGTACAGTCAACCCGATCTGCTTCTCCTTTATTTTAACAATTTAAATTGACCGTTTATTCTTGTTGCACAATCAGAGATGTTTTAAGTGAGAGTTTCAGAACTTGTCTTAGTATATTACGTCTGAGAGATTACTGCAAATTCCCTACTCATCTATAATGATATACTGTATTCAAACAGCAATAAATTTAGTTAAATTGACAAGCTTACAAAAAGCGTAGTGCGAATATAAAATACCCCATTTATTTACCATATGCTGTTAAACAAACATAAATGGTAAAACGCGATGACGTCAGTAATATGCAAATTAGCGTATGATGTAATACCCACGTCTCCCGGAATTTACGAACCAAATGTTGGCAGGTATGCACCCAATGGATATTGGATAAGACGAAATGGCCAAGCATCCAGCTCGAAATATACATCTCTTATGAAACTCCAAGTGATTTTACAAGAGAGAAGGCCTACATGTCTTTGGATGCCTACAATTTTGTTCTGTGTGGTCATGTGTAGGGATGCAACGATTATACATTTTGGTTGTACGATTATAGTCTGAGAAATAATCACGGTTTCATGGTTATCACGATTATTATGCATTTATTCATTTCAAAACACTACTAGTTTAGAAAATCACATGAAAACTCCTTATATTTTAAAGTGTTAGTTTTTGCTGCTTAGTAACCAATGAATACAGCACATAATAATATTAAAAACAAAAAATAGTCCATGTCTCTCTTTGTGCTTAAAAATAAGTAAAATTTTTGACATTTGAACATACATAATTTTTACACTGTAAATAAATGACAAAACAATTAAAAAAATAGCCTTTGTCTAATGCAGAGCTTGAAATTAGCTTTTTTACTTGGTAGCACTGGTGCTCCCAACTTCAAAAATTTTAGGAGCACCATAAAAAATTTAGGAACACCCACCGAAAATGAATGAGCACCACTGCAAATTGTATATTAACAGATTTATTGTATTTGAAAACAGCATCAATCAGGACTAACAATAACCAGAAACAGGTAACTAATTCTGTTATGACTTTTTGATATTTGTGCAATAATTCCAAAATGGGTGTCCATTATTTATAAAATATTAATGATTTCAATGATGACAATAATACTTACAATGAATTACATTATCATGCTGCCTTGAATGTGCTTGAATGTGTTATCTGCTATAAAAAAAGTCCTACTGAAAAAAAAATCTATGGTTTGCATCAAACAAAAATGAAGCATTGCCAACGCAGTAAGAAATATGCATTTTGCACTATTCTTTTATACACGTCAATATAATAACCAGAAAGATCGGACAAAAGAAAAAAAGAAAAGTCTCACTTCTACTACTCTTTAAAGGTTTTGGTTTCGGTTTGTGTCTGCGCTGAACATGCAGTCAATGCAACGCATCGAGATTCGGGCCATTAAACAGCTGATCCACCGAGTCTTTCAGCACTCTCTCCGAAATCACTCGATTGATCTCGGCTGGGGGATCAACATTTACCGCATGATTCTCTCATCTGCATCAATATTTCTAACTTTAAGTAGGTTTGCCAACCTGTGTACTTTTCATTGCTTCTTCCTCAAACTTCAGCCGTTTGCAGTTCCCAGTTCAAAGTCCGAATTTGGCATCCTACTGCACAACACGACATATTTGCTATTGCGACTGGTCTCTTTTTGCAACCGGGAACCCATGTGACGTTATGTGTAATTTGTCTATAGGATATGCATTTATCTGACAAATGTTTTATGAAATTAGTTAGATGCTGAGCAGAAATCAGTTTGTTTATATGTAGAAGTGGGTTTAGGAAACAGTTTTGTTGACAGTCATTTTATATAGAAATATTTTACAATTTTCTGCAAGCATTTTTCCCCAAATTACTTGTCTTATATAAGTTTTGAGTTTCAGTATGGTTAATTATAATAATGCTACATTTTTTTTCTTTTAATAAAGGCTGTAATCATGACCTATTATTATATAAGACTTGAAGAGCATAGTTAAAGCCTTCAGCACATTGTTTGACTGCTTGACTTTTTCCCATGATTTGACTGTTTGACAGCTGCCTCTAAAAAAAAAAACTTGATTTCTGCTCCACTCTTGCAAAACAGTCACTTAAAGCCAAATCTCAATGCAAAACCCATGTGAAGTTTCAAAGTCACATTGCAGTGGGATTACAGTATGTAAAAAATGTAATGATTATTTTTTAGGAAAAGTCATTGGGGGTTTTGAGCATTTGAATTGAGTGTTTTAAAATGTAAAATAATTAGCTTTTGAACTCTGATCATACGATTTGAAATGTCAAAGCCATTTTCAAATGTTTAGTATTGAAGGTAAATCATAATATAATTTCAGCTCATTGGAAAATGGGCCTCAGCATTTTTGCAAAGCGTAAAATACGTTGCTCTCCCTACATTTTGTTGCCCGTTTCAGATGACAAACCCACTAGAAGGTGCTGTGTACATTTCTGCAAATCTGAAATGTTACTTAGCTGCTTTTTAGCTACATTTTAACTGCTTTTCCATTATTGGGCTGAATGGTTCTGTTTGCATAACGCAGTCCAGTCGCCTCAGAAACCATTTAATTTTCCACATTATGGAACTCTTTGGAATGTAAAACAAATGCATCAGCCATTGGCATGGTAATAGAAGTGTAATGTAAACAAGCTATGGACAATGGCCAAATATTTCTGTTTTTGAGACTGCTTTTTTCCCGATATTTACATTTGAAAAAAAAAAAAAAAAAAAAGAAAGAAAGAAATAGCACTATGGAGCTGAGCAGCTAAGCAACAGATTGGCGACGTCAAATGCACACACACACACAGACACACACACTGCCAGTCCAGCATGGCTCCGCACAGTTGTCTAACCATGCCTAGAATTTAGGGCAGAGAATGGTTTGTAAAGGCTGATTTATACTTCTCCGTCAAGCGCACGCGTATGCTACAGCACAGCCTACGCGTGGACACATAGCTCCTTGACGGGGCCGTCGGCGACGTTGACGCGCACCTTCTCTTAGAACAGTTTGGCACAATTGTGGAGCCAAAACATCCGTGAGAGAAAAGTGCACTGCAACTATAAAGTTTTACCTTGATTTTGCATAGCTTTTATCTCTTTTGTTGAACCGTGTTTCACTGGACTCAAACCAGAGTGCTCTGCATTCAATTTAATTCAATTCATCGTTATTTTTAAAGCTCTTTTACAATGTAAATTGTGTCAAAGCAGTTTAACATAGACGTTCTAGTAAATTGAAACGGTGTCAGTCCAGTTTTCAGGGTTGAAGTTCAGTTCAGTTCAGTGTGGTTTCATTTTCAGTGCTGAAAATCCAAACACTGAATAGCAAATCTATCGATGCACAGCTCCACAAGTCCCAAACCAAGCAAGCCAGTGGCGAGGAACAAAACTTTACCAAGTGACGAAAGTGAAGGAAAAAAAACCTTGAGAGAAACCAGGCTCAGTTGGGCACGACCATTTCTCCTCTGCCCAAACTTCTTGTGCAGAGCTGCAGTCCAGGCACCAGAGGCTGGAGAACGCTGGACATATTTCAAGGAGAAGCTGCAGGTGTAAGTAGGTCACCGGCGGGTGTATAGGCTGGCTTACAGGATCAATGCGGAGACTCGTCTGTCACTGGATCTTTCAGGAACCAGTCTCACGCTCTTCACTCCTCTATGTCCGCCACAGCATCTGCTCAGGATACGGCCTGGTCTAGGAATGTGGAGACCTTGGGATAAGGAAAAACAGAATAGCACATGCGTAGATGGCTTTCGAACTATTCTGTAATGTTTTTTGGGAAGTGTTCCTGGTTCTGGTTGCGCTAATTAATGCAGCCTAACAATCTTTTAGAGGGTTTGGAATTTCAAAAGCATATGTGTTTTATGTGCATGCTAGTGCAAAGAGATGTGTCTTTAATCTAGTTTTAAACTGACAGAGTGTGTCTGCCTAACGAACTGTGCTAGGAACTGTGCTCCCGGACTGGCAACCAAAAATGCCAATAATACTGTTAATTTTTACAGCAATTTTTGACAGTGTAGATAAGTGAGGCAAATATAATCCATGACAAATCATACTGTTAAGTTGTTTTGTGGTGGTCTTTTATTCATTAATAATATGTCGCTGTAAATATCATTAGTGTGAAAAGGAACAAAAGTTGTTTGTGTCGCACTGCCCAAGAAAGTAATTAACATAGAAACTGCTGCCAAACTGTTGAAGTACATTTTTGCGGTTTTAGAAAAATGTAGGCTGAAGCACATATTTCCAATGAGCCTGGGTTTGGTACATTTTATTTACTATTAGAAAAGTTATCATCACTTAATAAATAGATTGGAATATTGATTAATTGATTTAGGGCTGCACAATATATTGTTCGCAATATCGCAATGTTCAAGTTTTCAATAGTCACATTGGGATTAATGTATCATGACCTAATCTAATAGGTTCTAATAGTGTGGAAGATTTTTTATTTTAATGTGTTTTTAAGGCCTGTCACTAAGATTTCAAGCTAATTAAAACGGCACAAGAAAGTATATTGCTTGCCACTTTAACTAAGATGAATTGTGTTTATTTATACAATGAAGACTACGTATATTGTTTTAATTTACATTTGATTATTGCATTTTAAACCTCAGTGCTTTTAGACTTCACAGAAAACCATGAAATGCTGTTTATTTAATTTTGTTCTAATGTTTTCATCTATGGCGGTTCATTCCGCTGTGGCGACCCGCAAGGGACAAAGCCGACAAGAAAATGAATGAATGAATGAATGTTTTCATCTATGCATTGTTACTTTGTATATTTTTTGCATAATTTTGTATATTTTATGCTCTCCCCAGTAAAATCATCTCAATTGATGTAAAATTATGAACATTGATTCTTTTCAAACAGTTGTGAAATTATATTCATATTGCAATATAAATTGCACAAAAACAAAGTATCTAAATATTAGTACAGCTCTAGCTTGATTGATTGATTCGATTATTATTCTTTTCTTTACAGTGGATAATGAGAACACATTTCTTGTTAATTTATAATTATTTAAAAGCAAACAACCTGCAGTCTTTTGAAACCTTTAAATGATAGTTCTCTGTATCTCTCCAGTGGTTTCATGTGGTCGTACACAATTTTATTTTGAAAGCCGAGCTCCTGTTTCCTTTCACTGCAGACCAGAGCAATGACCCGCTGTTCTCGCTCTGGAACAGAGAAGCTTTTGGCTCACACGTTGACCTATTTTTGCACACAGTACAGGTATTGTGGAAGGCAGAAGCGGCAATGAACATCCCGCAGTCGCAGGTTAACTCATAACGATAGTCTCTCCTCATAATTCCCTGGGAACTGGCTTATCATAAAGCTAGATAAGATAGGATATTGATGTTTGTTTAGTTTGCCTCAAAGTAAAAGCTGCAGGGCTTATTTTGGACTGATTATTTGATGTGCATAATTTGCCTCCTAACTAGTATGGTAATTTTTGAAACCAGTTTTTAAAACAAATGAATACACTTGCACAATTCAAACAAGATACTTTTTGAATACGAAAAACATCTTTAATCAAATAGTAATTGCAAATCATCAAGAAGTTCACCTGTTATCAGACAGTCATAAACAAGAATGTGCCCTTTGTAGTGGCCTTGGAATAAACCTAACACTCTACATAACAAGTCAAAAATCAATTATTTAGGTTAATTAAGCAGAACTGTTATGCATTCAGACTGCTCACTTGTAAAGTATGAAGCCAGTACAGCAGTGTTCATTTTGGCAATGATAATAAGGATGAAAGATATTTGTTGTTTATGACTTGAAACAAAAATGATAAGTCTGCTGCGCAAGTAACGTGCCTGAAAACTATGAATGAATATTCTCTCGCTCGGATCTTATGAATGACCAGTGCAATGCATCGGTCCAACAGATTAGAATAAAAATTCATGTTGGTTAGTTTATCTTTTTGACTCTTTTTATTTTAGTCTTTTTTTCATCATCGATATTTGATATGCTGTTATCTAATAATATCGTCCCGACTTTGTCTTATCTTAGGCTTGGAAATTAAAAGTTGTCAACATAAATTTTTCACCATTATTTTTGTTGATGAAATTAACCAACCCAGGCTCATTGTGGATACGTACCCACACTGTAAACCCGGATTAGTTGACTTTACTAGATTGTTGCGCGGAAACCCGTTGCACGAAATAAGTTTAGTTTTTACATAAATTCAACTAAACAGGTTAAGCTGTATTAAAAGAAAATCTTTAGTGGGTGTAGAAGACAAATCAAATTTGGATTAGTAGTCTTTACTAAAAAGCATTAGTTCACATTACTAATTTTATAAAGAATATGTTTTGTAAAAAGACTATTAAATTGAACGCATCATATTAATAAAAAAAAATGATTTTATGCAATGATAATTGTTATATTTAGGGAATCTATTATAATTAAAAATAATACCACTGAAATTTTACAATTTTAAGCACAAAGAATCAAACAACTTTTCAATTGTTTTAATTTTTATTTTTGTTGAAGTTCTACAGAGGGCAACGCGATGTCGCAGTAGGTAGTGCTGTTGCCTCACAGCAAGAAAGTCGCTGGTTCGAGCCTCGGGTTGGTCAGTTGGCATTTCTGTGTGGAGTTTGCATGTTCTCCCCGTGTTCGTGTGGGTTTCCTCCGGGTGCTCCGGTTTCCCCCACAGTCCAAAGACATGTGCTATAGGGAAATTGGGTGAGCTAAAATTGTCCGTAGTGTATGTGTGTGAATGAGTTTGTATGGGTGTTTCCCAGTGATGGGTTGCAGCTGGGAGCGCATCCGCTGCGTAAAACATATACTGGATAAGTTGGCGGTTCATTCCACTGTAGTAGTCCAAAGAGAATGCACAGCTTTTGGCAAGTCTTTGAGGCTGTCCATCACAAGTTGTCCCTCAATGATCATCTTAACTGAGGCTTCTTCCGCGATAAGTAGGATTTCAAGGTGGTGGAATGACTGGATCATCAGAGTCCTACCAACAGAGAAGAACAGTTTTGTTTCTCATTACATAATCATTAATAATGTTAAACAAATAACTTTTTAATGACAGAGACACAAAAGACAATATGTGAATTGGTTTGCTTTAGTTACACTGCAAAAGGTTTATTTCATTCTACAATGTTAAATTTAGCATTTAATTATTGACCCTCATTCCCAATTTAACTATCAGACTTGTGTATCTTCATCTTTCCCTCAATTAAAAGTCACAAAGCCAATTTATCTTTAAATTGAAGTTCATTAAAAATCACAAAAGTCACAGGTATCATTAAAAATAACTTAAACTGTGTTCTGAAGATTGGTTGAATATATGATGACATGTTAGAGAGTTTGGAAAGATGTTTTGCTACCCTTAAGTTTCAAAGTTTTAAACTAAGTGTGAACCTTTCATAAAATATAAGGACCATGCATTAATGCAAAGAATTTTTCGTGGTCCTTTAATATATCCTTTAAGACAATAAGTTACTTACAAAGCATGGTTTAAAGAAGTCTGCAGGCTTGTCCTCCAGGAGAATCAAAAGCACTTTTAGGACCTAATATCCGTAGGCTCTTGAGTCTGTTAATAAATAAATGAATAAATAAATAAAGTTGAACAATTGTATTAGACAAACAATATAGTATCACTTGGGAAATTTTCAATAATTTAACTGTTAAAAAAGAATGCAAATGTATAATGGACATGAACCAACCTTGATTTGCTGTAAAAGCTTTGACAACAGCTCTCTAACATTCCTCCTCTTTGATTGAAAGATCTCAAATAAACAGACTGTGTTGATAAAACATTCCAGTAACACTTTATAATAACTACACACTATGAATCATTTACTAAGCATGAGCAAATAATGAATTTATTATTTGTTAGGCATTAACTCTACATTAATAAACGTTAGCAAGCAGTTTATAAATACAGCTGCAAATGCTGCTGTATTCTTGACTTACAACCACATTTATAATGTGCTTAATACTTGTACTTTCATAATTTGTTAAAAAAAAAAAATTTCATTACTAAATTAAGTATTAAATTATTTACAAACCAGTTATTTAAGAGTGGTTGGTGGTTTTTAAGATAATTCAGAATGAGTTAGTAAATGATTAATAAACTATTGAAATCAATGTTTATATATCTTATTATTCAGGCATGTAGTAATGGTTACTATGTATGTTAATAAATGATTTACTAATGCAACTTTTTCATTTGAAGTACAGTATCATTTATGTATCTTCAAACGAATAGGAATAAATAATATTGTTTCTGTACTTTTTTCCTGTTTAGAATATAACTGAGCCTTTAATTATCATTCATAAGGGATTTATAAAGCATAAATAGTCCTCACTTTAGATTAGGTCACAAAACTGGATAAAGTTGAGTTAATAAAGCATTTATTAACATACAAATTAACTATTATGCCTAAATAATAAGAATTATAAATGTTAATTTCAATAGTTTATTAATCATTTACTAACTCATTCTGAATTATCTTAAAAAATAAAAATAACTTTTGTAAATAATGCAATACTTAATTTAGTATTGAAAAATAAATCACTACGATGTATGGAAGTACAATTATTAAGCACATTATAAATGTGTTTATAAGTCAAGAATACAGCATTTGTAGCTGCAGTTATAAACTGCTTACTAACGTCTATTAATGTAGAGTTAATGCTTAACAGATAATAAATTCATTATTTGCTATTGCTTAGTAAATGGTTCATAGTGTGTAGTTATTATAAAGTGTTACCAAATTCCTGCTTGAGGTTATTTTCCATTATTCTGCTGAACTTTAAGAACACCTGCAAAACAAGAGAAAATACAGAATATTAATATTTCTAAACTAAATCACTTAATAACAAAAAATGATACTTCAAATAAATAAAAAATAGGTCATGTTTTGCACAGCTTTGTTGTCCCATAAGTATGTGAAATAATAAAGTGACACAAAAGACTGTAAGCAACACTTAACAGTGAGATAAAGTAATAGATAAATGTTATTACATTCTTAAACATACCTGATCTACTGTATAAAGTGCAGGTCAGCGTAGCAGGATCAGGCTTATTGCAGGCTAAGACTCCACCACTTCTTTTTTCTAAGTGCACACATAAGGTCCATCTTTAAACGGCAGATAAGAAAGTTTAAGAAAAAAAAGTTCAGAAAAAGCTGCAAATATAATTGTACCTTTACTGTGAAAGTAAATCAATTTTGCTAGCTTTTGTCACCTCAACTTCAACACAGTTTAAGTAGCAATGTAAACTCGCCCCTTACACAAAAAAAAATCACTCATGTGAAACTTTTAGCGCTATTAAAGATGTATTATATTTAGCGTTAGCCGCTAGCATGTGCTCATGCATGGACTCGTGCTATTATGAACCAACACGACGTGTAATAATTAACCGATCACGGTTTACAGGGAACATGCTTTAAACAGTGAACATACAGAGAAACAGTAGATAACGTTAACTTTATAAACGGTGACTAGACAGAAAAGGCAAATGTATGTGATAATAGTATAAACTAACTGTGAAGTGACAGGGAAAATAGCGCTAACTGACATATTCATTCTCATATTTTGAGTTCAGCATCAGTGTGGATTTTCAGTTATCATTTTTGTCAGAGGAACATATAAACTGATAAAAGCTTCTTTGCACACTTACCGTTTCATGTTGATTTCAAAAATCCGCGGTAACCCAGCATCCTAAAAGCTGCAGGCACTCACTGAGCGTTTTGCTCACGTCACCTCAGCCAATCAAGGCCCCTCCCCTCCCCAACAAAAACATAAGGAACGGAGTTGTCTCTGCTTAACATGATCAGTACACTCATTTTTTCTTCTGATTAGTGCAAATAGCTAATTTGATTTAGTAATGACACAATTTCTTAAAGAACAATAAATAATTAGTAATGATAACTTAAAATGTTTAATTAGCACAAAATCCGGGTTTACAGTGCAGGTCTACATTTCTGGGGATAACAAAATACGTAACCAGAGGTACGTCTGGTGATACTGAAAAAGCCTTTTTTATAGAGGTTAGTTAGGCCTCTAAATGTCACTTTAAGCTGTATAGAAGTGTCTTGAAAAATATCTCGTATATTATTTACTGTCATCATGGCAAAGATAAAACAAATCAGTTATTAGAAATGAGTTATAAAAAGTATTATGTTTAGAAATGTGTTGAAAAAATCTTCTCTCCTTTAAACAGAAATTAGGGAAAAAAATGATCAGGGGGCTAATAATTCAGGCGAGCTAATAATTCTGACTTCAACTATATATATATATATATATATATATATATATATATATATATATATATATATATATATATATATATATATATATATATATATATATATATATAATATTTATTATATTAATTTAGTCTCTTTTTTCATTTATTTATTTTTACATTCCTTTGCATTATTTAATTTGATTTTTTATTTCTTTCATTTTCTTTGTTTTTTATTACATCTGACAAATGTTGTTTACAAATTTAATACATTTTTTTTGTTTTAATTATTATTTCATTATTTTAATATGAAATATTAGATATTATTTTAATAATATTCATATAATGTTTTTGTAATTTTTTTGCTATAAAGCCAATACGCTTATTGTGAGAAATATCAGTGGTCGGTGCATTTCTATATTTGTATGTCTTATGTATTAACATATTAACATGGGTTAGGATTAGTTAGTTAGTTAGAGATTGCAGTGTGCAACCTGATGACAAACCTCCTCTGCATTCCAGCACAGAGTTTCTTGACACTTCTTTACCAGTAAAGGTTACTACATTACAGCTGAGTGAAATTTGCATATAAGAGAGACTTGAACTTGTCTGAACCGCTCCGGGACCTCTTCACTGCACTGACTCCTGCTCATTATTCATAAAGAGCAGTTTGTTAAACTCTTAACTCTAGTGACGCCACCTCTAGTCATTGAGTGAAACTAGAAGCTCCACTCAACTCTTTTATCTGCCCTCGTATGCAATAAGCACAACCTGCTACGACTCGTCAGGCGCTAAAGTTAACTCACTGTATGGCCAAAGTACGTTTCAATCATTGATGGTTTCTTATCTTCCTAATCTTACAGGAACACACCCAGACTCGATGTTTAATTCATGTGACTCCACAATCACAGCTAATCCTGTAGAAATCACAAGTTTAGTAACATGCGCAGCTTTGTTACCAAGCTTTGTTGGTGCAGCTTCAAACCGGTTTGAAACACACACACAAAAACACACTCACAGCTTTGTTTTTGTAAAATTGTGGGGACATTCCATAAGTTGCCATTGTTTTTTTATTTATTATTATCAACAATTTACAGAATCATTTCAATATACATGTACTGTAAACATTCTTTTCTAACCACCCTCCACCCCAGTCCAACCCTCCCTAGACAGAGCACTTAAGTGGACATAATTTTCAGAAATTGAGCTGATGTGTAAAATAAGAGGAAACATTTCCATTGTTTTAAAACTGTACAAACTGTATTTTCTATTGCCATACCCCTAAAATACCTGACAAAAGTCTTGTTGTCGATCCCAGTTGTAAGAGCAACAAATAACATCTTGACTTCTAGTTGATTATTTGGAAAAGTGGCAGTAGGTAGATTTTTCTGATGAATCATCTGTTGAACTGCATCCCAATCATCACAAATACTGCAGAAGACCTATTGAGGCCCACATGAACCTCACAGAAAACTGTCAAGTTTGGTGAAGAAAAAATCATGGATTGGGGTTACATTCAGTATGAGGGCGTGTGAGAGATTGGCAGAGTGGATGGCAACATCAACAGCCTGAGGTATCAAGACATTTGTGCTGTCCATTACATTACAAACCACAGGATAGTGCTTCTTCTCATACTTCAGCCTCCACATCAAAGTTCCTGAAAGCAAAGAAGGTCAAGGTGCTCCAGGATTGGCCAGCCCAGTCACCAGATATGAACATTATTGAGCATATCTGGGGTAAGATGAAGGAGGAGGCATTT
This sequence comes from Danio kyathit, assembly GCA_903798195.1. Classification (NCBI taxonomy): domain Eukaryota; kingdom Metazoa; phylum Chordata; class Actinopteri; order Cypriniformes; family Danionidae; genus Danio; species Danio kyathit. The sequence goes on from LR812539.1 coordinate 44,210,073, forward strand.
AAGATGAATCCAAAAAATCGTACTGAACTCTAGGAGTCCTGCATGAACGCTTTTTTTGCCATTCCAGATAACTTTATTAATAAGTTATTTGAGTCAATGCAGTTGTATGGATGCGTTCGTCCAAGCTCATGGGAGTCATACTCAATACAGTATTAATTATTTTTTCCACTGCACCATGACTTTATATTCTATACTCCACATTTCTGTTTAGTGACAAGATTTTTGTCCAAGCAAAGTCAGACCTTACTCTTCTAATGAAATAATTAAACATCAATGCATGATCATATTTTATTTTGGTAAAATAAGCGTAATCTAAAGGCCTTTGCCTTTTATATAAGCCACTTCTAATACCAAATAATCAACTTGAAGTTATTACGTGTTGTACCTAAAACTTGTAAGGGGACAACACTTTTGTCCAACACAGGTTCATTCTGAAAACGTAGTCCCGTGGACGTTTCTGGAGACCGCGAATTATGTAGCCGGATGTACGTATGGCTGCATTTAATTTTTTAAGCGAACGCTACAGGGTGGTATGACGTCGCTCCTTTTGGCGCTTACTGGCTGACTGCTTACCTCCGTGTGGAGGCCTTTCCCGCCGCAACCAGTTTGTTTTTCTGGACGGCTTTTGTAAACCGTTGGTTGGGTTTAGAAAAGTATGTGGGTGGGCGGGTCAATCGGTAAAATTGGTTGGGTTTAGGGAAGGAGAAGGGTGGGTCAGTCGATTGGCCAGTCAATCATTCAGTCAGACAGACAGACGGTAGATCAACAGTGGGCTCTGGTGGGTTTACGCGAGAACAGCGTGGGCGCGAACGGCACTCGCGAGAGACATTTGAGATATGAAAAAGCGCACACAGCGGCCTGGGTTTGTCAGGTAGTGTACACTATCCCTAAACAAAACCAAAAATTGTTGTTTTACTTTTTGAAAGAAAAACAAAAAACTCATTCTGTATGATTTACCTGTATAAGCTTTTTAAGAAATGCAGACATCAACAATATGCTTATAATTTACCATCTCCTTGTAATACCTGTGTAATTCCCATGTCATTATGTACATTTGGGTCCTGATATGTCACAAAAACATGTACACACACATGCACACACGCTCACACAAACAGTAAACACCGACACTGCTGGCTTTCTCTCATAGAATGAGTGGAATGTTCTGAAGGTTGGACACACCCGCTGTTAAAAACACTTGTCTCACTGTAAAAGCTCTCTAAACAGATGCTACGGCTGCAAACACCTGCTCCAGCTTCTCTTTTGAAGACCTGCTGCTTGTTACTTAATCATACATGCAATTGAAGAGTGATGTAGTTATTAGGGAATGCTAGTATAGTATTGCTAGCTAGTAAGATTTGCATTAAAGGGGGTAGTTCACCCAAAAATGAAAATTCTTTCATCATTTACTCACTCTCAAAAGGGTTCCAAACCTTTAGGATTTTCTTTTGTTAAACACAAATGAAGATATTTTGAAGAATGCTGAAAACATGTAAGCATTGACTTTCATAGTGTTTGTTATTCCTACTATAGAAGTCAGTGGTTACAGGTTTTTGCCCTTTTTCATAATACCTTCTTTTGTGTTCAACAGAACGTATAAAGGTTTGGAACGTCTTTGAGGGTGAGTAAATAATGAGTAAATTTTCATTTTTGAGTGAACTATCCCTTTCATATAATGTTCATAAGACTAACCAGTGCCATTTACTGATTAATTGTGAATCATCATAACATACAAAATAAGAGATGGTGTTTCTATAATAATTTTGTGCGTAGGCCTGCTGTTATTTTTTTATTATTTATAAAATTATTTATTTTATTCCAGTAAATAAATAAATAAATAAATAAATAAATAAATAAATAAATAAATAAATAAATATAAAATCTGATGAAGACCTTTAGGTTGAAATGTTGTCCAATTAAATTGTCTTTTAAGATCTAAAGTGGCAGTGTGCTGATTCTGTTTACTTTTTCTGGTATGTTTGGCTCGATTAAGCACCTGCCTTTAAAATTTTCTTAGATGTGCGCATACTGATGTCTTTCTTTCTATATATAAATTCAAACATTCATGTACATGGCTTTACACATGTAGAAAAAGTTTATTTTGACTAAATATATATGACAAAATTATATAGAGTAGTGATATTATATGAGTAAATGAATATTATACACATGTATGTGTGTATATTTATATATACACAATGAATATACACAGTACATTCACATATATTATGAAAATACAAACTTTTATTTTGTATGCAATTAGTCAGGATTAATCATTAAAAAGACATACTAATACATACTAAATCTTGTTAAGTTTAATAATGTTAAGTGTTTTTCATGTTCATTTTATTTTATCCTCCTGGGCAAAGAATAAAATAAAATAAAATAAAATAAAATAAAATAAAATTAAATTAAATTAAATTAAATTAAATTAAATTAAATTAAATTAAATTAAATTAAATTAAATTAAATTAAATTTTATTTTATATTTTATTTATTATTTTGGAAATATTTTAAAATTTAGTTTTTATTTAAAATCATAGTTGAAAATAGTCATATATGATCTTGTTTGTCTTAAAAATTAGATACATTGTTACACATTTTGTATTTTTTAGTTTAAATTTAAAAACATGTGCCAGAGTAATTGGCGGTTCATTTCACTGTGGCGACCCCTGATAAAGATGGGAAATAACTGAAGGAATGTGAGCGAGTTAGTAATTTACTTACATAGTTTACATCACTGATAGCAATGTGAATCCAAAAGATTTAGTCTTTAGACTGAGCATAAAGAATATTTGTAATATTTGTCATGTGTGGGAGCTTCACATCTTGTTGTAGTTGTTTACATAATTTTACACACCAAAGTGATTTCCAATTACACGTTTATTCAGTTTCTTGGCACAAACATTTTACAGCTATTTTCTTTTAATATGTTGTAAAGTAGAAAAAAAAATGCATGATCTGACTTTTGATTATACGTAGAAATGAAACGAGTTGGGTAAATTATTAACATTTCATAGAGATCATTTTTTAAACCTAAAGAGACGCTTATGTGTCAGTTTTTATATATGCAGTATATGATTCAGGATGAAACCAGACCCTGGGTGAAGCGTTTGATTTCTTTCTCTCACGGATCAGAGGAATCCAGCTCGACCACTCGACACACCTTGAGTTCTGGATGTTACTGGACGACTGACAAAACTCTTGCCCGTGTCTTGTGCTCAGCACTGTGCCATTAATCATGTTGAAACATTACAAAAAGAAGGCAAAAACATCGATCAATCATCAAACACTATTAGTGTAGTAGGGATGAAAATGCTATTTATTTTATTATGGATGCATCAAAATAGAAAAAAAAACTGAACAATAATTGTTTTAGAAAATAGCTTTTGATATGCTAAATGTTATCAAATGTTTACAGTAGAATTGATGGATAATTGTTTGGTTTTTTTGATATTGCATGTTGCAATTTTTACTTTCTGAATAAAAAGGGACAAACAGGCAATATATTAGAGCTTTTTTAAATTTCAAAAAACAACAAAAAGAGGTGCCATGTTTTTAGACGTGTGTATAGACATGTGTATGTATATATATACATTTTTAGACAATACCAATGTTTTAATTTCCGAAGGGTTAACATTTTTGTGGGGTGGAATAACCCTGATTTACAAACACAGTAAATGAGAAAATGTATTATTCTATGGCCTATATATAGTATATATGGCCTATTGTCATGCTGTATTGCATGTGTTATCAGACTTTTCTAGAATTAAGCATATGTTAACATTTTACTCAAACCCATACCTAATAAATCCAGAGAAACTGAGAATTTTCAAGCGGTCTTTCATTAATTTAATTTAATTTAATTTAATTTTATTTAATTTTATTAAATTTTATTTAATTTTATTTAATTTTATTTTATTTTATAAATCATTTATTTATTTTATTTTATTAACCGTTTATTTTATTTTATTTTATCAATCATTTATTTATTTTATTTTATTTTATAATTTTTTTTTATTGTATTTTCCAAAACGTCCCCCAGCTTTTTATGTATATACAGTATATACATGTAAGATACATGCTATGAATAGTTTTATTTGGAAATTTTAAGAAATGTTATGAGATCATTATAGAATAAAACAATTGTTAACATTTTACTCAAACCCATACATAATAAATTAAGAAAAACAGAATTTTCAATTTTTTATTTAATTTAATTTAATTTAATTTTATTTTATTTTATAAATCATTTATTTATTTTATATTATTAACCGTTTATTTTATTTTATTTTATCAATCATTTATTTATTTTATTTTATTTTATAATTTCTTTTAATTGTATTTTCCAAAACGTCCCCCAGCTCTTTATGTATATACAGTACATACATGTAAGATGCATGCTAAAAAAATCCACAATGCAAATATAGGAAATATCACTATATTATCACTAACAATGCTACCAACTACTTATACTCATCTGCAAATAACAATGTGCAATCAACACATTCACCACATTTTTACTTTGTCCAGGAGACCTTAAACATTTATGGTCCACACATTTAAAAAAAAAAAGAGCTGCTTTTAAGAGCATTGTTAAAAATCAAAAAGTCAGCAAAGATTATCTGGTTTGTATTAATATTTATGGTGTTTTTACATTTTTTTTTTTACCAACTAGTCATCAAGGTGAGGACTGGATGATATATTCATCGCTAACAGTCTAGTTTAAAGAATTTAACACATACTTGTAAAAGTCAACCCTCATTTCTAAGCACACATGTTGTTGACTTCTTGTGAAAAATGTCTGTCATTTTGACATACTATCTCATATGTGAGAATGGTTTTGGATGTGTGAAGGAAGCGCAGTGCTGATCCTGGAGCTGATTTGTTTACTTAGCTGGTAAATATTAACCTTACAGCATAGCATGATGTAGCGCAAAAGCCGTGCACTCCTGCTCAAAAATACACCATTTTTACATTACAATCATGTTTTTTTTCCCAGTCGGAGTTGGTGGAAACTTCAAGCATTCACGAGGAAGTCCTGGACCTGAAGCAACTGAAGAATGGCATCTCCACTGAGATTAAGACTGAAATACAGGAGCCCGTCGCCAAACTGGACAACCGTTTCTTTGGTGAACTCCTTGCCGAAGTTTACCGCAAGAATGTCGATATTCAAACCTGCATCACTGAGCATGTGGCCAAGATCCGAGGAAGGTAGAGGAGTTTTTGATTATTTTTATTTTTAAAAATAAGCATATCCTTCACATCATACATTGCGATATAAAAATGTGACATGAGAACAAAATTGGCACTTCCTGATAAACTGGCGCCAAATATTAAAAAGCAAAATGGATTTTGCTGAGGCAGGAGAAGACGCTGTGGGGCTTTTAATTATAGAATAAATTGCATGTGAATGATGATCAACACATTTTTGGGAGAAAATAATACTGATCCACTTTGATGACAGACTTTGGCTGAGGGATTTTTAGAATGAACAAAACACTATTTCCAGATGTTGTGCAATGTGGTCGGTTAATGCTGCTTTTTTTGCAACCATTTTTGTTATAGAAAAAGTAAAAAACAATTGGCACACTTTAGGGCTGCACAATATATCGTTTTAACATCGATATCACAATGTTATCATTCGCAATAGTCACATCGGAGCATATACGCCAGGGCTATTCAATTCGCGGCCCGCGGGCCAAACCTGGCCCCCGAGGCAATTTTTTCTGGCCTTCCAAATAGTGTGACCAAGATATCAAAAATAAATTGGTAACACTTTATTTTGATGGTCCATTTGAGTATTAGTAGACTGTCTGCTTAATATTTGTTGACACTGACATTTAACAGTCCTTCAACAGACATTTAACTGACTATAAGAAACTTTGCAATTACATGTCAACTTACACTAACCCTAACCCCAACCTCAACCCTAACCCCAACCTAACAGTCTACTTATAATCTAATGAGAATTAGTTGCAATGTAACTTATATTCAACAAACGGACCATCAAAATAAAGTGTGACCAATAAATTTAGTTCAGTCGAAAAACGGCCGCTACAGTTATGAAGTGACATGCGTCTGTTCAATTCAGCATGTGCTGAGCAGCACCCCAAAACATTTGGATATGTTTGTAGAAAATGCCTTTTGTACAATGTATTGATATCGTTAATAGGGATGCAATGATTAACCGATTTCACTATTAACCGCGCTTAAATTCATTACAGTTAATTAATCATAAAGGCTTCTCAACGCTGTGTTTCTGTTGCACAGAACAAAACTGCTGCAACTTAAAAAAGTTATGCCAACTGTGTGCTAGTTTAAAGTTCTGAGCTTATACTGAGGCTAATACACAAGCACACTGGATTACCTTTAGCCGCAGGCCATTCACATATTGCGTCTTTTCTGCACGCAAGTTCATTATTTCCAATGGAGACGTGCGCATATTGGGAGTGGTGCGCGCACGACTCGCAAGTGGACCTCCATGCGCATACAGTAGAAATGATCTTACACTGTAGCTGTGAGAGTTGTGCGTGGCTTTCAGTGCAATGTAAACAAAAGATATGTTAGACGAATTATTACAAATTATTTAAATGATTATGTATGTATGAACGCAGCTAATAACAACAGTTCATTTAAATTCTTAGCTAATATAGAGCTTAAATTAACTTTAGACAAATACTATTTTTATTTATTTTTATTTATTTATTCATTGTTCTGTCATTTATTTTCATTGTAAAATTATCTCTCATGTTTAAATCAAAAAGTTTTTCATTTATTTTTAAGTCCAAAGAGAGAAATTGACTATTGTTGGTTTTTTATTAATAGTTTGTGCTGTATTTGGTTACTGAGCAGCAATAAACAGCACTTTAAAATATAAGCAGTTTTATAGAGTAGTGTTTTGAAATTAATGAATGCATAATAATGGTGATAACTGTGAAACCATGATTGTTCTTCAGACTATAATCGTACAACCAAAATCTATAATTGTGGCATCCTTAATTGTTACGCAGTTCAAAACATAAAATATGAATGTGTCTGAATGTAGAAGAAGCCTACTTAAGCAATACATTGATTCTGTTGTGCGTCGAAATGCAACATTTGAATATGTTTGTAAAAAACACCACATTGTACAATGCAGTGATGTTATGTTTCAAAATACAACATATTAGCATTTTAATGTAGAAAAAGCCAACGTGAGCGTCTTAAGGAGCAAAAATACAACATATTGGCTCTTATATTGCTGTTGTGTCATCACTTATATTTCAAGTCATATCTCTCCGGCCCCTCATTTGGGATGCTTTTCATGAAGTGGCCCCCATGATAAACTAATCGAATAGCCCTGATATACACAGTGTTGAGTTTATTAGAATTGATAATTTGCATGTGTTTTGATGCCTGTTATTATATAATTATTTTAAAAGCATTCAGGTATAAGAAATTGTACCATTTGTGACCTTAACTACAATTAATTTTATTGAAATATTTTTATTTTTATCATTCAGTTACTGTACTTGAATACTGTTAGACTCGGGAAACCATAAAACACTTTAATTCAATTGTATCTTTTTCTTGATTGTATTTATAGATTGTTATGCATGAAAATACTCACAACACAAGAAAATACAGAAATGTACTGAGCATAGCACAGACCACAACTAAAACATGTTGGGGGTCCCCAAAAAGTGTATAGATTGTTTATTAGAATTTATGGAGATGCAAATAGTAAACATTAATTCATCAATCTCTGACTAAACACGTGCATGAAAGTATACTCACAACTAGGCATGGGCCGGTATAAGATTCTGACGGTATGATAACCTTGGATAACCTTGTGATCACTGCTCTAAAATATATTCTTTTTAAATGTCTGGGTAAAAAACGAAAAGTTTTCTCCCTTTGAACACAATATATTTAATTTTGAGAAACATTTATAATATTTTGGAGCAGCAAACGTGCCAGGCCAAATAATCAAACTGAATCATTGAGGTCTGCTGTCTTCATTAGTTTCAAAAACACAGATTTATTTACAATTTAAAATGGCATCTTTGGATAGCTTTTCTGCTGGAGATGCTGTTGTTAAAAAAAATGTAAATAAAAAAATCTTACACATACCTTAGGAACGGTATTAGAGAAAATTTTGGCGGTATGAAAACTTTTACTTTTCAAAAACAAGGTATACCTTGAAAACGGTTATCGTCCCTTGCCTACTCACAACACGTATGAATACAGAAATGAACTACCAATAGGACAGACAACAACGGAAATGTGTCAGGGGACCCCAAAAATTGCATAGATTGTTTATTAGATTTTATTGAGATGCACTTCCACTACAGAATCATCCCAATCGATCTTACATTACAAATTCTTATCGCAATATATATCGCAAAATAACTTTTTTCCGCTATCGTGCAGCCCTAGCACACTGTAGTACACATCACATCTGCGAACTAAGGATGTCCTGATCTGTTTTTATTTGCCCTCAAGTCCGAGTCATTTGATTTTGAGTATCTACCAATACCGAAATCCGATCCAATACTTCTATAATACATTAAAAAAAATAAAGAAGAGCGAAAAAACAGATCCAGGATGTTCCTTATTTTTCATTGAGTTCACCTTATTTTAACATTGTTAACGTTGTTATTATTTAATATTGTTCAATACCTCACAGAAGTGCTCTGTTTGTTAACAGAGCACTTCTGTGAGGTAGCTTGAACAATCAAGTAAGAAATAACAGAAATTCTTCACTTTTGAACTTCAGTGCAACAGTAAATATAAAAAAAATCTAATATAAAAACAAAAAGCACCTCAACTTAAAATACCTGGCAGGCAATCCCAAATTTACGTATCCCACAGTTTACTACGGAAATGTTTTGATCATCAACTTTATAATACCTCCATCTATTAATGTGTTATGAAATAATGAGAATATATACTGTTGAAGTCAGAATTATTAACCCCCCTGAATTATTAGCCCCCCTGTTTATTTTCCCCCAATTTCTGTTTAACGTAGAGAAGATTTGTTCAACACATTTCTAAACATAATAGTTTTAATAACTCATTTGTAATAACTGATTTATTTTATCTTTGTCATGATGACAGTAAATAAAATTTGACTAGATATTTTTAAAGACATTTCTATACAGCTTAAAGTGACATTTAAAGGCTTAACTGGGTTAATTAGGTTAACTAGGGAGGTTAGGGTAATTAGACAAGTTATTGTATAATGATGGTTTGTTCTGTAGACAATCTGAAAAAAAAAAAAAAAAAATTTGGACCTTAAAATGGCTTTTTAAAAAATTAAATCTGCTTTTATTCCAGCTGAAATAAAACAAATAAGACTTTCTCCAGAAGAAAAAATATTATCAGACATACTGTGAAAATTTCCTTGCTCTGTTGAACATCATTTGGGAAATATTTAAAAAAGAAAAAAAATCAAAGGGGGGCTAATAATTCTGACTTCAACTTTTATTTTATTTTATTTATTAAATATTTTATTTTATTGTAAAGCACTTTTGATCAACTACATTGTGTAAAATTGTGCTCTATAAATAAAGTTTGCCTTGCCTTGCCATCAGTTTAAAAAAATCTACTGTCATCATTTACTCACTTTTCAAGTCATGAAACTTTTTAACTGTTTTCGGTCACATTTTACATTGAGGTTTCATTATTTTATGTATTTACTACCATGAACTAATTATGAACAACACTTGTACAGCATTTATTAGTCATAGTTCAACATTTACTAATACATTATTAAAATCCAAATTCGTGCTTGTTAACATTAGTTAATGCACAATGAGTTAACATAAACTAACAATGAACAACATTATATTCATATAACATTACCAAACATGAACAAGCACTGTAATAAATATATTGTTCATTGTTTGTTCATGTTGGTAAATGCATTACCTAACATTAACTAATATGACCTTATTGTGAAGTGTTACCCTGTTTTCTGTTGAAAACAAAAAAGGTATATTGAAAAATGTTGGAAATATTCATATTTGCAGCCAGTTTATCAGAAAGTGCCGATTTTATTTACTTAAATGGTGCTTTATTCGTTAATGTTTTATATGATATTCCAGTTTTTACATCTTTGCATGGAAACATAGTTTATGGTGGCTTGAGGGTGGATAAATTATGAGATAATTTTCATTTTTAATTGTAGTATTCCTTTAATGTAGAATTTGTGAGATTTGCCTGCAGATAAGCTTAAACAGCACTTAACTCTGTCAAGCACTATCTAGATGATTGAAGGCTTGACACACATTGAGATAACCTATTACAGGCCATTATCTTAAAGGGAATCTCATCTGATTACTTAATCTACAATCCCTTTCTTAAACGACTCTTTGGAGTTATCAAAAACCTGAAAGAGCTACGCCTTTTCCAAAGCTGTCAAAAAATTCAGTGATTCATTTTGCGTTAAGAAATTTTGTACTTAACACCTCGGAAATGATTGTGAGAACAGCAACACCTCTTCTGCATTTTTTTGGTCAATTTGACTCACTCTGATTGTTCTCTGTCTTGGCAGGAAACACCTTCTGGACTCCACCATTGACTACAAGGTAGGGAGAGGCAGATTTTTCACGTCCTGTGGTGTTTTTATTGTGTTAAATGCAGGAAATTCAAGTTTTAATTATGGATTTTTCTAATCCTAAGCATTGACAGCTGGTTAATAATAAACAAATTTCTATATGCACCCATATGTCTTTTTTTCAAGTGAGAGCATAAAATGACAATTAGTCAAAATATTAAACAAAGATGTTTTTATATATGTTCATTTTTGCATTTATTTATTTTTTTTAATTGTATAAAAACATACAATTTGTTTATAACTGTGTTTTTTGAATAGTCTTTATATTTTTATTGATTATGATCACATTATTATATCTTAAAATAAATCATCCTGTTTTAATTGTTGTATTAAATATTATGCATTATGAGAAAAAAACCTCACAAAACTTGGGAGTAGTTCCACCAGCATTTAGAAACTCTTTAAAACTGTAAAATATCTTCACTAACCCATTTATGTGTGAAATGTGCATACAGACGTTTTAATGAATAAATCATAATTCTTCAAAAGTTTTGTACTAAAATTGTATCTAAATGTACACAAAAATTCAACTCATTCCACATGTATGCAATAATTATGTTTACATATATTCATTCATTCATTTTCTTTTCGGCTTAGTCCCTTTATTAATCTAGGGTCGCAACAGTGGAATGAACCGTCAACTTATCCAGCATATGTTTTACGCAGTGGATGCCCTTCCAGCTGCAACCCATGGGAAACATCCATACACACTCATTCACACACATACACTACGGACAATTTTAGCATACCCAATTCACCTATACCACATGTTTTTGGACTTGTGGGGGAAACCGGAGCATCCGGATGAACCCACGC